>SMDT01000118.1:0-211643 GCA_005392925.1 Aquilaria sinensis
CATATGCAACCTTCTGTGAACCCATTAAGCTTGAGGGTCTAATATATGAACATACCTAGGTCTCTTGTGACACTCCTCATCCTCGTCCTTGAACTACAAGGAATAGCCTTGCCCTTTAGCAAGTTTAGCTTGCTAGCCTAACTAGTGATAAATCACCAGTTGAAACTCTCCATTTTATTCTATACGGGGGCATTATGGTGGGACTATTGTAGACTAGGCTGTAAAGACCTTACAGACTAGGTGCACTAAGTTTTTACCTTGCAACTTTGTGGCTATTGGCACGGTTAGATCACCAAGGGTTCTAAACCTTTAATCCAAGCTAGCGATACTTAGTTGTGATCTTTTGAAAACTAGTTTCCTTGCTTATGGTAGAAGCAAATATAAAAGTCAAGGAAACCCCTAGCTCTCGAAGGAATTTTGGAAAACTCGAATTACCCCCAGAATGCTTAGACCTCAAGGTACCTTAAGAACCCCCTTAAGTCTTCCACCGACCTCTTTAGAAAAATTTGAAAATTTTAGTCATTATGCCTACAGTGACACGTTGCCAATTATGGTGATGTGTCACCACAATTGGTAATTAGCTGCCAATGTTATCTCCTTGCAAAAATGGGAGAATTACAAAGTGTGGCATAATGGCCAAAAACCATTATATTGTGTAATTCTCACCATAGTGATTGAAGTGTGAGAGGTAAAGGGCGTGATCAACACCTCCTGAAGAGTGTTCCAATTTGGTTACTTGGCCCCCAAGAAAACCTTAAGGATTGCTTGTTTGTCAAGCAACCTATGCACTTTTTTGTAAGATTTTGAAAACTTAGGTACTCAATTGTAAAACTTTCACAAAAGAGATTTGGAGAGTTATGAAAAAGGTATGAATGGTATGAAAGTGCTATTGGAGGACTAAATTGCTTATGGAAGACAACTAAGGAGAAAGAAAACACAAAAAGACATAAAGGACCAAAGTGTTTTAATGTAGGCCTTAACATGTGTATGTCTTTGACTTAAATCAAATGGTGAAATTGTGAGGTTATCCCACCTAAGGAGGGGCTGCTATGGCAAGATAAGCAATTCAAAAAAGTGGGCCATGAGTTTAAGACTTAAAAACCATGGTTTGGAAGTAAGGAAAATGACACAAAGTATGGTTAAGGCTAGTTAAGTGTGTTTTGTGCAGTTAAGTCATTATAACTAGTTATTTTTGTCTTTATCTCCCTTATTTGGTCTCTTCTAGTAGAAAAAAAGCAACCCTTCACCTCTACACTTCCTCCATAGCGACCATACCCCCAAGCTTGCAATTAGTTGCAATTGAAAACAAGAAAGCGCAATTGGAAGCTATTTGGTGCTAAGACTTGAGTGCACCTAGGATCAAGCTCCAATTTCGGCATACCCATCAAGGTAAGGAGTTCTCTTGCTCTTATGGACTATTTTTTCCAATATTCAAACATTCATGGTGCTAGGGCTAAGTTTGGAAGAGAGCCATGAGCTTGATGAACCAAGCTTAGTGAGGGAAGTGCACTTTCTGAAGGTTTTGTGACCTGGTGTGAAGTGCACAGTGATGGCAGTAAAAATTGATGTTTCTGGAGCCCAAAGTTAGTACTAACTAGTGTTAAAACACTTTTAAGACCAAGCTTAGGTTTGAGAAGGGCTGCCATAGGAATTTGCATATGTTTATTGCATGTTTTATAGACTAACCAATGCATATTGTTGCTAACGCATACATATGGTTGTTTTTTGTGTTTGGCTGCTGCATTTGATTACTATATGTTGGATATTTGCATTGTTTTTCTTGTATTTTAGTGTCTTTGGATGCAGGTGATACCAAGGGTTACTCTACCTTAAGAGTATAAGTGTTCTCCTTACTAAGTTTCACAATGAAACTTACTTCCCTCAAATCTGCCCATTTCACATCCAGCAAAACGATCACATTCAAACTGACCTTTGTGGTTTAAATTTTGATCTAAAATTTTAGGTACTTAAACTTCCATATGTCTAGTTCTGATCTGGAAATTTTTATGATTTTGGGAGCACATTTGGTGCTTATTCTGTTATGGAGCAGCTGCCCAACATCCTGTTTCTAGAGTCCATTGTGTCTCAATCACTCCTGTAACTTAGGGTGTGTATTCAGCTAAGTTAAGACCATCAAGTAGTGCATGTATGCTTATACATGTTGTTTATGTAAAATGGGACAAATATGTGAACAAGTGAGTAATGTTTTGGCTATGTATGTGATGTGGTGCAAAGCTGCCTAAGTGTGAAAGATAGGCTACTTACTTGTAAATTCTGTTTTGCCTACATATTGTTCTTAAATGTAGGAGCATGTATTTCCAATGTGTGTTGGACATATATGGGATAGCCTTGGAGGGCTTACCCCTTGTGAATAAAGTGTTTGCATGGTTTGGACAATTTGTATGGGTAAACTGGACCAAAACTGGCCAGATTTTTGACCCTACACCTAAAGTTTAATATCTCCATGTGTAAAATGAATCTTGCAATAAAATTTTGACCACATCTAGATAACATATATAGGTTGAACTGGGATTTGGATTTCCTTAATTTAGATCCCTATAGCCAAAGATATGATGTTGAAAATTTGGCTATGTTACTGTTCATTTGGTTAGAATTTTATAACCAGCTTGAAGAATCCTAACTTGGTCCATACGTGGGCTATTGATGTAAAAAAAAAATCCTTGGTTTGCCTAAAGAATCTACTTGATAATAAAGTAAATAAAATAGGGGGTTCCATAGTTTTTGGAAGGAGTTTCAAGTGCAGTGGCTAGTCACTTACACTTAATAACAATGGCTGGTCACTTATACTAGGAATTTGGGGAAATCCCAAGTTTTGGTTCGTAATTGTTGGCTTCAATTCTTGTGATAAAAAGTAATGCATGTGACATAAACTTACTAACCTAGATACTTGCATTAAATAATGCATGATTTGCTTTGGGATAACATTTAAACATAAAATTAAACAAACAAAACATTGGCGGATTTGCACTTAAAACAACAGAAAAACTAGCCAGAGCCATAAACACATTTCCTACAAGCATTAACTGTTACCCACTATGGGGTCATCCAGTTATGGTGCCAAAACTTTACATTTAAACTCCCAAGACTGGTGTGTCCTGTAGGTCACCAGAACAACGCCGCTAGTATACATACTCAAAGGACCCTGTTGAGCACTATGCAAATACATGCATATTGGTCTAACCATAACACACATATTCACATTTATGAATGCTATGGTAGCTAAGAAATGAAACACTAGCACAAGTCTTAGTTTTGGCTTCCACAAATTAAGCATTCTTACTAGGTTCAAAAATTTCAGCCACTGCACCCAAACTTCCTCCAATAAACTGTATCATTATAGCCATGTGACCCCCTGTTTTCTTTGCCCCATTATCAATTAGGGACTTAGATCAAACCAGGCAATTTTTTTTTACATCAATAGCCCACCTATGGACCAAGTTATGGATTGTTGAAGTTGGTTACAAAATTCTGACCAAATAAACAGTAACTTAGCCAACTTTGAAACGTCATATCTTTGGCTACAGGGCTCTAAATTCCGAAATTATAAATCCTAGTTCAACCTCTAGATGTTCTCTAGGTTTGGTCAAAATTTCATACCAAGATCCATTCTACACAGGGAGATATAGAACTTTGAGTGTATAGTCAAAATTCTGATCACTTTATGACCGTTTTGCCCATAAAAAATTTTATAAGCAGCAAATACTTCATTCACAAGGGGTAAGCCACTCAAGGCTATTCCATACATGTCCAAGACACCTGAGAATTAAATTCCCTTACAGCTAGCATCTTTACATAGCCAGTACCAAAATTTACAAACAAGCACCCTATATTGCACACTAAGGCAGCCTGTGCATAGCATCCTTATACATAGCAAAACAGCCCACAAATGTTGACATACATTGTCCAAACTTCACATGCATTACATGTACATGCATCCATGCACTACATAATATTCTTAACTCAGTTAAAACACACACCCTAGTTACAAGAGAGCTTCAGGCACAATGCACTCCAGAAATAGAATGCTGGACAGCTTCTGCATAACACAATAAGCACCATCACTAAAAATACCAAATGTGCTCCTAAAATCACCAAACTTTCCAGATCATAAACAGACACATGGAAGTTCATTTACCAGAAATTTCAGATTAAAACTCAAATGATAATGGTCAGTTTGAATGTGATCTTTCTGCTGGACCTGAAATGGACTGAAAGGGGGTAAGTTTTTTGAATGAAACTTAGTAAGGGCTTATCAATAAAATATTCAAACTCCAGTCATGTACCTGAAATAAAAAGACACTAAAACACAAAAGTACAGTACAAATACACAAACACAACCATCCAAATGCACAAACAACACAGCAACAAACAAATGTAATGCTGGCAGCAATAAACACATTAGGATTAGTTCATAAACAATCAAATAAACATTATGTAATCAATATGGCAGCCCTCCTCAAGCTAATGCTTGGCCTTAGGAGATTAATTGGTCTTAGTTAGTACTAACTTGGGCTCTAGAAACCCCTGTAAATACTGCCATCTTAGTGCATGAAAAACACTAAGGCTGGAACCTTGTTCATGCACTCCCCCTTAACCCATACTTGGTTCCTTGAGCTTTTTGGTCTCTTCCAAGAATGGTCTTAGCTTCATGGATGCTTGATCATCATCTTGTAATAGCAAACAACCATGGAACATGAAGATAAAACCCTTACCTAACCTGTGAAAGCTGAAAATAGCAAAGGAAGCTCAATAAACTCGAAAACTAGGGTTGTTCTCTCTCCTGTTGAATCTGATTGCTGCTTTCCTTTGTGATTTCTTGGGAGATTGAGCTACGGTGGCTGTGGAAGGTTATGGAGGAGCTAAGGGAGGAACTCTGGCTAGTGAGGGCCAAAAATGACCAAGGAAAGGTAAAGAAATCAAGATATTTACTTGACTTGATTAGTTTAACCTTAACCTTCACTTAGGTCACTATAAGTATGTCTTAAGCAAAGAATTTTTGGCTAATCTTTAGCCCACATTTTTTACCTTAGAATTTGGAAATAAAGGGATGGGATAATACTAGAAATGACCATCTTTGACTGTTATAAAAAATCATCCCACCCTTAAGTTATTTTTGTGAACAATTGTAAACCTAGTTGTCCTAGGTTCTTGAATAATAGCCTTTGCTTCCTTTATGCAATTTAGCATCCAAAAATTTCTTCCATACCAATCAAATCCTTCCAAAATCTCTTCTTTTGAGTTGCACAATTAAGTACCCAAGTCTTGAAATCTTGCAATAAGACCCATAGATTACCTGTAAAACAAGCAATGCTCTAGGGCTTCCTTTAGTACCAAGTAACCATTGTAATATGTCAAGGAGGTGTAGATTATTCACTTTACCCCTCACATTTCATTCATTATGGTGAAAATTATGCTATATAATGGTTTATAACCATTATGCTGTTATACTGTAATTTTCCCATTTCTTGAGGTGCTAACATTAACCCTATGTACATTATTCAATTATGTACATGAATCACAAAGCAAAACATAAAACTAACCAATGTTGCTGGAGCCATCTTGTACAATTAAGTACTCAGATGACCCTACTAGCCTAACCACCTAAGCTCCACTTCTTAAGTGCCTTTAGCCTCGATTTCCCCTTGTGCTTCTAGATCAATCATTGCTCAAGGTTAATCCAGCGTAGTTAATACATAGTGTAACCAATAAATCAATGGGAAAATACAAACTAACAACTATAATTTGTACCTGCTTAACTAGCTCAACAACCATCTTAGGCTGTTAGCCGAATGATGTAAACCCGCATATGCAAACTAAAGGGTGAGAATCATAGATTCCCGGTAAGGGGTCTTTGAAATACCTGCAAGGAAAACACTATATGACACTGGACAATAAATGTAACAATTCTACCATGAGCTCATTACAGTCTGAGGCCTAATATATGCATATATACTAGAGTCCCTTAGGACCTTTCCTCATCCTAGTCCTCCCCTAGCGAGTTCTAGCCCTGAACTCACTCTAATATGCCATGACTTGCCAACTATTCAAGGTTGTCACCTAAGCACGTGATGGCCTCCTCGTGAATACTATGTGCAGGAGTAATCCAAGTTTCCTTGGAAAAGCCAAGTTGGGTACAATAAGGTCCCACACTAGTGCCTCAGGTTTAGGACCAGTCTAGGCCACTAGGTGTTACTAACTTTTCACCTTTCTTATGGTGAACCTCGACTAGCACATAACAAATCTAGTTTGGGCGTACTAGGTTCCCGCTCTATCTCTTCAGACCTAAAACCCAAATGGGTAGCTAGGCGTACTAAAACTCCACCCCTAGGTGTACTAGGCTCCCACTTTAGTCCCTCATGTATAAGACCTGACTAGGTGACTGAGTGTTACTAAGCCTCCACCTTCCTTCGTGAACCTTGTATAATACTAGTCTTGGCCCTTGCTACACTCCAACGAGTTGGCCATCACTAGGAATCATGCTTGCTCTAAGTGCTCCTTGTGTTTCCTAGCATATATTAAGTCCAAAATGCACTAAGGTAGCTTACCTACCTTGCTCCTCAAAAACCCCTCAATGTGCCCAAGTAACTTAGCTCGAGTGCTAAGTCACCAACCTACTTAGAGATCTTAGTGTTTTTCTTCATTCATTAGGGTAACTTGCACTTATTTGGGTATTAAGCAACCTCCCAAGCCATTCCAACCTGTCATATTATCCAATCTAGGTTTCCCATGGGCCATAGAGCTTACATTGTGCCCAAATGCACTTATGTGCCCCTATTAGCCTCATAATGCCTTCTTTGGCCCTAAGGTGTTTTCCTTGATTTTTTCTAGTTCTTAATTCTTTGTAGTTCTTATAGCTCTTGAACCAATCTAGTGTTAATAAAATACAAACCTAAATCATCTTACCAAGCTACAAGAAGTTGTGTCATATGTTGCCCACACTAAATGTGCCATAATGCAAAAGCAGCATTCTTAGTTTACTAGGCTACGGTTTTAGTTCACCATTACTAGTTCACCAAGCTCATTGCTTCAACTACTTGGTTACACACTATAAATGCATTTGAACTACCTTCAGGATGACTACAAGCCTCAACTAGGGCACCAAAATACCCTTAAAGATGCACATGGTCCAATTATGCACACAACATCTTCTCCTTGCTTCATTTAATCCATTTATCACTTGTCCTTCATTCTATCTACATTTTAAATCTTTATCCAACCTTAGGAACATGTCTGGGATTTATATGAACCAATAAGTGTTACCACCTCAGAAAAATGGGAGAATTACAAGTGTTGTATAATGGTCAAAAAACAATTATATTGTGTAATTATCTTCATAGTGATTGAAGTATGAGGGGTAAAAGGTGTAGTGAACACCCCCTTAAAAGTGTTCTAAGTTGGTAACTTGGCCCCCAAGAAAAGCCTGAAAGATTGCTTGTTTGTCAATCAACCTATGGACTTTTTTGTAAGATTTTAGAAATTCGGGAACTCAATTGCAAAATTCTTAAGAAAGAGCTTTGGAAAGTTATGGGAAGGATATGAATGGTATGAAAGTACTATTGGAGGACCAAAATGATTATGGAAGACAACTGTGGGCAAAGAAAACTCAAAAAGGGCTTATGGACCTAAGTGCCCTAGTGTAGGCCTTTCATTATTTATGCTTTTGACTTAAGTCAAAGGGTAAAGTTGTGGGGATGTCCCACCTAGGGGAGGCTAGCTATGGCTTGGAAATGGGTCAAAAATGTTGGGCACATATGGACCAATTAGTTTAAGCCAAAGAAACCATAATTAGTGAGAAGAAAAATGACATAAAGCAAGGTTAAGCTTGTTAAGTGCGTTTTGTGCCCTATATATAACATTTTAAGCCCATTAAGTGACCAACTCACTTATCTCTCTCCCTTTTTTGGCCTCCTCCAGCCCAAGAACACAGCCACACTTCCTCCATAGCCACCATACCTTCAAACTTGCAGTTGATTGAAATTGAAGGCAAAAGGATGCAATTGGAAGCAAACTAGAGCTATTTCTTGCATATTTCAAGGATCAAGCTTGATTTTCAGCCTACCCACTTTGGTAAGTTTTCTCTTGCTCTCATAGGTTGTTTTCTGTATTTTTCAAGCAAGCATGGAGCTAGGGCTAAGCTTGGAAGAGAGCCATGAGCTCGATGAACCAAGCTTAGTGAGGGGAGTGCACTTATTGAAGGTTTTGTGACCTAGTGTGAAGTGCACAGTGATGGCAGAGAAGTGAGGGTTTCTAGAGCCCAAAGTCAGTACTAACTAGTGTTAAAATCCTCCTAAGCCCAAACCTCTTTTGCACTCTGTCAATGTATGTACTTTGACTTAGGCCAAGAAGCTTTCTAGATCTATCTCTATAGATCCTGATGCCTAACACATAGGTGTTGGGTTCTGGGAACCAAACAGCGCAGCAAAATTTAACCGAAACCCTCTAGGATGTAACTGAAACGGGGTAACCGGCTGTTCAAAAATTTTCATACCTAATTTTCAGTTGAGATCTCTCACTCAACTATAGAGTCGAATAACAAAACTTAAATAGTTGACGTGTTTAAGCTCTTTATGGTATCCACACGAGCTTCTCAGGATCACCACGCTTCCACCACATCCCGGTAGATGCGTTTCTCTTGCGCTCACAGTGCTAGGTTGCGTCCTCCAAGGAATTGCAAGAGAAAAGTGCAGTTGTCCTTTTGGGAGGCTAGGGCAAGGAGACCTGCAAATTTCTCACTAGAAGTTGTATTTATAATGAGACTCAAATTCCAGGCCTAATGGGTTTCAAAGCCCTAATCTAATTAGGCTTTAATTTCAGGCTTAATAATGGCTCAACTGTTGGGCCCATTATTAATACGAAATTATTGTGAAACCAAAACCCAAATTATTAGCCCATGCACTCTAATGATCCAAATAGCTCTATGTGTGCGACCCAATAGGCTCTTACCACGTTGGCAATGATCATAAATCACATTTATGATCATAAGCAATGAGCGGTGTCTAGCAACACATCATTGCTACCCAAGTGACAAGATTGTCGATGATTCGACTAAACATTTATGATCAGCATCGATATATGCCAGTGTGCCTTTGTCCAAGATATCAAGACTAAGCACGAGACATGGAATGTGTCACTCTTGTATAGCCCAATCTTTGGTTTCTTGATTACCGAGTAGACCAACTTAAACTGATGACATTGATATTGTATATCAACTCATCCGAGCATGGCCATGCATTTTTCTAAGTCTTACTTTATCAAAGGGACCGAAGATATCACTCCCATTACATAGGAGGGACAAATCCCATCTTCATCATACAAATCCCTCCGCATGATATGTGGCATACTCAATGACCTCCTTCAAATTCACTTAGTTACAAGCAACAAAGGAAAGTATCAAAGTATGTGACTCACATGTAGGGAACCTTGATGATCTTAGGTCGAAGGACTACATATACCATGATCACTATGAGAATCACTTATGACACTCATATAACGATCCATGTAGTGTTCTCTTGGTGGGTCGGTCCAGTACACAAGTTCTCCAACGTGTACCCATATGTAGACTACATATCTCATATTAGTCTCCACATATGCTAGTCGTTATGTATTATTGCAACTCGCTCCACAATAATACTAGACCAGGGACGTTTAAGAATATCATTATTCTAGGGTTACAATTATGTTTATTACATTGTGCAGAAACAAAACAATGAACATAATTGCTGGATTAATGCCTTAATAAAATATCATGACTTAATATGCAAAAATACAATCATCTCATGATTGGCTTTTGGGCACAACACTAACAGTTACTCTCCATTGTCGGTGACTACTAGGTAATGGGGAGAAGGCAGTACTACCAGCCTCATGAAGAAGATCCTAGAGAAAGTGGAAAAGGTAGAAAGTTAGGTTTCTTGAAAACCTATCTGGTCAAGGTTGTCGGAGACCTTCACCGAAGAAGAGTGACCCTTCATCCATGCAGTAGTAGAGGCACCTATGCCAAGCGGCTTCCGGGTGCCATGCCTGGAAACGTATGATAGGCGGAGAAACCTCCAAGCTCACCTAAAGAAATATAGGTGCAACATGGTGCTGCACAGCGCTGATGATGCCACCCTCTGCAAGTACTTCAAAGTCACCATCTCAGGGCCAGCAACTACGTGGTATAACTCCCTGGCTCCTAGCACCATAATGGGCTTCCAGGAGTTATCCACCGCATTCACTTAGCAGTTTATCCAAAGTAGACCAATGGCCAAGATGCTAGTCCAAATGTTTGACATTGCCCAAAAGAACGGGGATACCATTCAGGACTATGTCGAGAGGTTCAACCGAGAAGCCCTGAGTGTGCCCGACTTCTGCCCCGAAATCTGCATCCTCGTTATGATCAGGGGACTTCAAAGAGATTCACAACTCCTCTATGAGTTCTCCAAAGATCCCCTTAACACCTTTGGAGAATTTTATCGCTGGGCAAAACAGCACATGACGGCCGAAGAACTGAGGATGGCAGGGCTGAAGTCTGATCACAATCACTCCGAGCGTAAGAGTCACCAACCTCGGTACCTAACCGAGGGCAGGGGCAGACCTCGGAAACAAAGGGTGAAGAAACTAATGTTTTTCATGTAATGCCCGGAAAATCCAAAGTGATTAGGTCCCGGGCTAAGTGGATTTAGAGCACAAGAATTTTCCTTAATTGGGAATTAAGCTCAATTAAATTAAGGAGACATTGAATTAAGTATGTCTTAGGCACAATTGATTGTTGGACACTCTTGAAATTAAACTTGGGTTAGGTCAAGAGATTTAGTGGTGAAAATGGTGGATTTTAAAGGTGAGAGACTCAATTGAACAAAGGGGATTTCGTAAGTTGGGCTCAATTGCCCAAATTCAAATAAATGAAGGACTAATGGGGGAATTAACCCATTTTCAATGGCAAGAAAGCCATGGCCCGTCATTCCCCCCATTTTCCCATTAAAATAATCCCCCACTCATACTCCACTCACATTAAAATAATCACACCATCCCTCCCACTCACCCTCGTCCCCCACTCATCATTATTTTATCTATCATTCATACCTTCTCTTCTGCTTTGTCCCCCACACTTGTCTTCCACTTAGAATAGTTTATGGCACCACTCAAGCCCACTAAAACACTCCCGTAACCGTCCATGCACATTTCCCCCTCATTTGTGTACTTCATTTACTCAACAACTCACAAACTCTCTTAACTCTCTTCCCTTCTCTCTTACATTCGGCCATCACTTGTTTTTCACCTTCCAAAAACGTTTCCAACTCTTCTCCTGCATAAAACATTCGGCCATAGCAAGAAAACAACCTTCCTCAAACAAAAACCAAGTGTTCTTGGTGAATATCAAGCTTTAAGGCCATACAAAGCATGGATCAAGTGAAGAACTCAAGGAAGATAAAAGAGGAAGATTCAGCCATCACCATTTCTCAGTGATTTTAAGCTCCAATCAAGGTTCTCTTTGCATACTTGTGCTTCTAAATTCATTGAAAGCAAGGGATCAAGTGGAGGCTTGAAGGAGATCAAGCTTACACTTTCGGCCTCACCACCTTGTTAAGGTTTAGTAAGTAAACACCAAGTGTTCTTGGTATTTCATGTTCTTTAATCTAAACACCAAGTTTTCTTGGTATTTTGTGAAAGATTATGCATCCTAACAATTTGGCCATCTTTGGTTTTTATGCTAGAAAACAAGTTCTAGTCTCAACAAGCAAATGAAGGTTAAGGAAATCGAGCTTCTAAAGCTTTCGGGCAACTTGGTTGCTTAGGTTTTGTGGTAAGGATTCCTATACTCCCTTGAGTATTTGGGCCCCTAGGTGATGGTCAAAGAACCATATGATCCTAGGAGTGTTAAGAGGGCTTTGTGTGTTATTGCTTCGGCAATTCTGTTTTTTGCTCCTGAGCTAAGTTAAGCAAGCATTATAGGCTAGGATTTAAGCAGGCCACCTTAATTCTTATGCTAAGTGAGCTCTCAAAAAATGTTAAGTGTATGAAATAATGACATAAAATATGAGGGATGCTTGCTGCCCTTCTGTGAATAAGGTGTTAAGTGGTGTGTGTGTTTGTGTGCTTCTTTGTTTTGATGTGCATGCTAACCCCCAATTATGATTATTATGGTATATGCATTGTGTTTTCTTGTCTTAGTGTTTTCTTTGCAGGAACTTGGAATATTTATTGCCATTACATCCTTGGCATGTATTAGGCCTTGGAGGCCATAAGTTAGGCATTGGATGCCATGGAATCCTTATTGAGTTTATAACTCACCCGCCCTATCTACTTTTGTAGGAAAAGGTGTGCTTGAGAGATCAAGCTAAGAGTTTTGGGTACACTTGGTGATTTGCTAAGGTTTGGTATGTATGTGTTATTTGCTCAATATTTCAAAAATTCTAGATGTTTTAAGTGCATGTAATCGAGCTAATAAGGGTGGACTCTATGTGCAGGACTTGAAGTCTAGAGTCGTGGGAACAAAGTCTTAAGGTGGAAAATTGTGTTCTGTGGCTTGCTTGGACAACATGTGTAATTTTTTGGTTTCACCTTAATGACCAAAACCATGGAATTAATTAAAAATTGGCCAAACTTGGTTTTGGACTTTTTGGGTATTTTTATTGCTTGGTTGACTTACCAAGGCCCATGCATGAACTATGGATATTTAATTTTCATGAAACTTGAAGTGTGTTGAAATTTGACTTAAATGCATGTATTGGGCTTAAATAAAATCTTGGACAAGTTTAAAATGTTCTTTGGTAAATTGGGCCATATGCATGTTAAGTAGTAAAAGGCCCACAAGCCCATGTTATGTTGGTAAATTGGACCATATGCATGTTCAGTTGTAAAAAGCCCAAAAGCCTATGTTTAATATGGAAGCATGCAATATTTCGGCTACGTATGTGCACTTGAGGAAGAATATGCAAATGGAATTGGAAAAGCATGAAATTGGATGCATGTGTTAAAGAATGGCTCTTAAAGGAAACTATGTACATGTATGTGAAATAATGGATGCCTAAGTACTAATTTGCATCTAGAAAAATCAAGTGAATATGTGTACTAGTGAATACCAAAACACACATAAACATGCAAGGCATATGCATGAAAATAAGCTTTCAAACTTGGACTTGGTATTTTGTTTGCCATGCTTGTTCTTGGCTAAGCTTGGGTAAAAACCATGAAATGAACACATAAAATTCCACATAGGTGCTAGCTTGTTTATGAGAGCACTTCAACTTAACCTTTAATAAGAATTTAATGAGCTAGTACTAGTAAGTATCCTGGGGTTTGTGCCCATACGTCTTAATAAATGTTAAAAGCCCCCTCTTGTGTAATAAAAACTTTCATTGCATGTTTTAAGTAATCAGGCCCAAATGGGCCAGGGGCAGTTTAGGGCACGACAGCCCTATTGTAGCACTTCAAACTTCTTCCGAATTATCATCCATCATGTTTTGCTTACACCCAATAAGATAACAACCAAGTGCTTTAAGGAACCATGGGAGGTACTAAGGCACCATTAGGCACATTCCATCCCAAGTCCCCTTAGTCACTGATAGGACCCTTTCTTTGGAACAAATTATAGAAAAACCTAGGCCTATTCAGCCTTGGTTGAAGGCATAGAAGTTGTAGATCATTCTTTTTAGCCTTGTGTAGAATCTTGAATCGCCTTAAGTGGACACCCGAGTGAAAAGTTATGATGAAAATATTACAACATGTCAATGTTGTTGGGGTCTTGGTGATACGTCACTGAGAATGGCAACGCGGCACCAATAGTAATAATTCTCATATTTTAGACATGTCCTACCACTACACCTAGTGTCCATAGACACTTTGGGAGCCTTAAACACCTCCCAAACATCCAAGGCAAGCCTCCACAAGTTCTAGAACTCTATGAATACTACAATAGGCCATTACCATGCCAAACTAACCAAGCATGAAGGGCTAAATTGCATTACCCAAGGGCTTGATCACCACTAGCCCATCATAAGAAAATTCTACCATAACCTATGCATATATTCCAAACTACTTGTAACCCTCATTTTCCATTTCTCAATGGCATTGATCAGAAATTGGTCTATGACTATTTTAGATCTTTTCATCCAACCTATATCATAAAATGGTCCAAGGGGAATTAGCCCCATTCCGTGACTGCACTATCAGCCATAGCATCCTACATAGTAACCTCTATTTTTCCTCCTCCCCCCACTGCATTCTTGCTGAGGTCATTCCACATAAGGTTCCAACTATTGGGGCTTCCATTGCCTCATCTCAGAGACCGCCTTAAAAAGCGATGCTATCCCTAGAAAAAATCAATTCTCACTTCTGACCTAAGAACCTATTCCCTAATTTAGGGTAGGCTTAGAAAAAAGGGCTAGTGGACAAAAGGACTGCATCGGATCAGCACTTCGACCTGTAGTAGGTTCTGAGCATTGAGGAGTCCATCCTAGACAACAAGATCAATATCACCCATAAAATCTTAAAGGCCTTGAGGACCCCTGGGGGTCATCACCGACTGGCTTATCTGTTAGTGTTGTGCCCAAAACCCAATCATGAGATGATTGCATTTTTGCACATTGAGTCATGACATTTTATTAAGACATTAATCCAGTAATTATGTTTGTTGTTTTGTTTTTGCGTAATGTAATAAACATAATTAGAACCCTAGAATAATGATATTCTTAAATGTCCCTGGTCTAGTATTATCGTGGAGTAGGTTACAATAATACATAATGACTAGCATATATGGAGACTAATATGAGATATGTAGTCTACATATGGGTACAAGTTAGAGAACTTGTGTACTGGACTGACCCACCATGAGAATGCTACGTGGATCGTTATATGAGTGTCATAAGTGATTCTCACAGTGATCATGGTACATGTAGTCCTTTGACCTATGATCATCAAGGTTCCCTACATGTGAGTCATATACTTTGATACTTCCTTTTGTTGCTCATAACTAAGTGAACTTTAAGGAGGTCATTGGGTATGTCACATATCATGTAGAGGGCTTTGTATGATCAAGATGGGATTTGTCCCTCCTATCTAACGGGAGTAATATCTTCGGGCCCCTTAATAGAGTGAGACTAAGAAAATGCATGGCCATGCTCGGATGACTTGATATATGATATCAATGCCATTAGTTTAAGTTAGTCTACTTGGTAATCAAGAAACCAAAGATTGGGCTACATGAGAGTGACACATTCCATGTCTCGTGCTTAGTCTTGATATCTTGGACAAAGCGACAATGGCATATATAGATAATGATCATAAAGGTTTAGTTGAATCACCGACAATCTTGTCACTTGGGTAGGAACAATGTGTTGCTAAACACATCTCGTTGCTTATGATCATAAATGTGATTTGAGATCATTGCCAATGTGGTAAAAGCCTATTGGGTCGCACACATAAAGCTTATTTGGATTATTTGAGTGCATGGGCTAATTTATTTGGGTTATGGTTTCATGATAATTTCGTGTTAATAATTGGCCCAAAAGTTGAGCCATTATTAAGCCCAAAATTAAAGCCAAATTGGATTAGGGTTTGGAACTTATTAGGCCCAGAAGTTGAGTCTCACTATAAATACATCATATAGTAAGAAATTCACAACCTTGCCCTAGCCTCCAAAAGGGACAGCCATACTCTTCTCTTGCAATTCCTTGGAGAACGCATGCTAGCACTGCGAGTGCAAGAGAAACGCATCTGCCGGGACGTGGTGGAAGCGTGGTGATCCCGAGAGGCTCTTGTGGATACCATAGAGAGCTTGAATACGTCAACTATTCAGGTTTTGTGATTCAACTCTATAGTTGAGTGAGACATTGTTAGTGTTGTGCCCAAAAGCCAATCATGAGATGATTGTATTTTTGCACATTGAGTCATGATATTTTGTTAAGGCATTAATCCAGCAATTATGTTTGTTGGTTTGTTTCTGCGTAACTTAACAAACATAATTTTAACCCTAGAATAATGATATTCTTGAAAGTCCCTAGTCTAGTATTATTGTGGAGCGGGTTGCAATAATACATAATGACTAGCATATGTGGAGACTAATATGAGATATGTAGTCTACATATGGGTACAAGTTGGAGAACTTGTGTACTGGACCGACCCACCATGAGAACACTTCATGGATCGTTATATGAGTGTCATAAGTGATTCTCATAGTGATCATGGTATATGTAGTCCTTCGACCTAAGATCATCAAGGTTCCGTACATGTGAGTCACATACTTTGATACTTTCCTTTGTTGCTCGTAACTGAGTGAACTTGAAGGAGGTCATTGGGTATGTCACATATCATGCGGAGGGATTTGTATGATCAAGATGGGATTTGTCCCTCCTATGTAACGGGAGTGATATCTTCGGGCCCCTTGATAGAGTGAGACTTAGAAAATGCATGGCCATGCTCGGATGAGTTGATATACGATATCAATGTCATCAGTTTAAGTTGGTCTACTCGGTAATCAAGAAACCAAAGATTGGGCTATACGAGAGTGACACATTCCATGTCTCGTGCTTAGTCTTGATATCTTGGACAAAGGGACAATGGCATATATCGGTGATGATCATAAAGGTTTAGTCGAATCACCGACAATCTTGTCACTTGGGTAGCAATGATGTGTTGCTAGACACCGCTCATTGCTTATGATCATAAATGTGATTTATGATCATTGCCAACGTGGCAAGAGCCTATTGGGTCGCACACATAGAGCTATTTGGATCATTAGAGTGCATGGGCTAATTATTTGGGTTATGGTTTCACTTTAATTTCATATTAATAATGGGCCCAATAGTTGAGCCATTATTAAGCCCGAAATTAAAGCCTAATTGGATTAGGGCTTTGAAACCCATTAGGCCTGGAAGTTGAGTCTCACTATAAATACAACTTCTAGTGAGAAATTCGCAGGTCTCCTTGCCCTAGCCTCCAAAAAGGACAGCCACACTCTTCTCTTGCAATTCCTTGGAGGACGAAAGCTAGCACTGCGAGCGCAAGAGAAACGCATCTGCCGGGACGTGGTGGAAGCGTGGTGATCCCGAGAGGCTCGTGTGGATACCATAGAGAGCTTGAACACATCAACTGTTCAGGTTTTGTGATTCGACTCTACAGTTGAGTGAGAGATCTCAACCGAAAATTAGGTATGAAAATTTTTGAACACCCGGTTTACCCCATTTCACTTGGATCCTGGAGGGTTTCGGTTAAATTCCGCTGCGCTGTTTGGCTCCCGAAACCCAACAGTGGTATCAGAGCTACTGGTGAAACCCTAAATCGGGATTGAGTGTTGAATCGCATGATGCTATGTGTTCGATTGGTTTTCGGCCATGATTAATTAGATTGATTCATGATGCATGAAATCGGAATTCGTAATGAACATATGAGATATATGAAGAAACGACACAAATTGGTTAATGAGATTAACCCGAAATTGATAGGTATGAGATACCTATATGGATTAGGATTCTTGCAATAGTTGCAAAAACCCTAGGTTTGTTCAGATTCGGCCTGTTCGGGCACCGAAAGTAAGGTATTTTTGGTGGCTTGAATGGAGGAGTCTCGGGTGCCTACTTGGTTGAAATAGAAGATTTCGGCCTAAGCAATTGTAAGACAATTTTTTGTGCCGGGGGGCGCTGCCCCCCACGCCCAACGCAAGGGTGGCTCCCCTTGACCCCGTCCGCTGACCGGTCAGCGGAACCATCGCCCGCTGACCGAGCAGCGAGATCGCCATATGCGAAGAGCCACATAAATAAAAATTGGTTAATCAATGCGCGAAAATTGGCATGCATCTTTGTTGAATGAGATTTGACATGATATGCTGATTGGTGTTTGAAGCATGGTGCATGGTTATAGCCCTTGATTGGTTGTAGTTGTAAATATGACCTACGAGTCGTGCCTTTTCTTATCACTCTCATTGTACATTCTCTTCTCACCTTACTCCCCTCGAATGTAACTCGAGGTTTCTATTATTGATGTAATGGTGCATTATGGGCTCATCCAAGGTGGTATGTCCAATGATCATGCAAGGAGGTATGTCCAAGGGGGTGACAACAAAAGGGCAGCCAAGAAAGGAAGAGAAGGAGCTTGTGAAGACTCTTTTCTTTTCCTAGGCTTTTATGATATTCTCATTGGTTAGCACTAACACTGCAGTTTTCAATTTATTGGTTAGCACTAACTATGTTCTTGTTAGTGTTGTGCCCAAAAGCCAATCGTGAGATGATTGTATTTTTGCACATTGAGTCATGATATTTTATTAGGGCATTAATCCAGCAATTATGTTTGTTGTTTTGTTCCTGCGTAACTTAACAAACATAATTGTAACCCTAGAATAATGATATTCTTAAAAGTCCCTAGTCTAGTATTATTGTGGAGCGGGTTGCATTAATCCATAACGACTAGCATATGTGGAGACTAATATGAGATATGTAGTCTACATATGGGTACAAGTTGGAGAACTTATGTACTGGACCGACCCACCATGAGAACACTACATGGATCGTTATATGAGTGTCATAAGTGATTTTCATAGTGATCATGGTATATGTAGTCCTTCGACCTAAGATCATCAAGGTTCCCTACATGTGAGTCACATACTTTGATACTTTCCTTTGTTGCTCGTAACTGAGTGAACTTGAAGGAGGTCATTGGGTATGTCACATATCATGCGGAGGGATTTGTATGATCAAGATGGGATTTGTCCCTCCTATGTAACGGGAGTGATATCTTCGGGCCCCTTGATAGAGTGAGACTTAGAAAAATGCATGGCCATGCTCGGATGAGTTGATATACGATATCAATGTCATCAGTTTAAGTTGGTCTACTCGGTAATCAAGAAACCAAAGATTGGGCTATACGAGAGTGACACATTCCATGTCTCGTGCTTAGTCTTGATATCTTGGACAAAGGGACAATGGCATATATCGGTAATGATCATAAAGGTTTAGTCGAATCATCGACAATCTTGTCACTTGGGTAGCAATGATGTGTTGCTAGACACCGCTCATTGCTTATGATCATAAATGTGATTTATGATCATTGCCAACGTGGTAAGAGCCTATTGGGTCGCACACATAGAGCTATTTGGATCATTAGAGTGCATGGGCTAATTATTTGGGTTATGGTTTCACTTTAATTTCGTATTAATAATGGGCCCAAGAGTTGAGCCATTATTAAGCCCGAAATTAAATCCTAATTGGATTAGGGCTTTGAAACCCATTAGGCCTGGAAGTTGAGTCTCACTATAAATACAACTTTTAAGTGAGAAATTCGTAGGTCTCCTTACCCTAGCCTCCAAAAAGGACAGCCACACTCTTCTCTTGCAATTCCTTGGAGGACGCAAGCTAGCACTGCGAGTGCAAGAGAAACGCATCTGCCAGGACGTGGTGGAAGCGTGGTGATCCCGAGAGGCTCGTGTGGATACCATAGAGAGCTTGAACACGTCAACTGTTTAGGTTTTGTGATTCGACTCTACAGTTGAGTGAGAGATCTCAACTGAAAATTAGGTATGAAAATTTTTGAACACCCGGTTTACCCTGTTTCACTTGGATCCTAGAGGGTTTCGGTTAAATTCCGCTGCGCTGTTTGGCTCTCGAAACCCAACAGTTCTAGCACAAGGGTGGTCCACTACTATCTCAATTACCTATGCCTTTAGACAACCATGGCTCTGATACCAAATGACGTAGCCCTAGGATGCCTGCAGTTGCTTATGCTGCCCAAGATCACTAGGAATTCAGGGAATTCCCAAGTTTTGGTTCATAGTTGTTGGTTTTTGTGCTTATGGTAAAAAGTAATGCACGTAACCTAAATTTACTAACCTAGATACTAGCATTAAAAAATGCATGATTCACTTTGGCATAAAATTTAAACCTAAAATAAAACATTCAAAACATTGGCAGATCCACACTTAAAACAACAGTAAAACTAGCCAAAGCCATAAACACATTTCCTACAAGTATTAACCCTATGTACATTATTCAATTATGTACATGAATCACAATCCAAAAAAAAAAAAAACTAGCCAATGTTGCTAGAGGCATCTAGTACAATTAAGTACTCAAGCATAACCTACAGAGATGACCCTACTAGGCTAACCACCTGAGCTCCACCTCTCAAGTGCCTTTAGCCTCGATCTTTATTTATGCTTCTAGATCAACCACTACTTAAGGTTAATCCAACATAGTTAATACATAACATAACCAATAAATAAATAGGAAAATACAAACTAGCAAGCATAATTTGTACCTGCTTAACTAGCTCAACAACCATGTCAGGTTGTTGGCCGAACCACCTAAACCTGCACATGCAAACTAAGAGGTGACAATCATAGATTCCCAATAAAGGGTACCTACAAAGAAAACACTAGAGGATACTGGACAATAAATGTAACAATTCTACCATGAGCTCGTCTGAGGCCTAATATATGCACCTATACTCGCTCTAGCAAGCCTTGACTTGCCAACTATGCCAAGTTGTCACCTAAGCAAGTAATAGTCTCCCTTTGAATACTATCTACAGGAGTAATCCAAGTCTTCTTGTCAAAGCCAAGTTGGGTGGACTGAGGTCTTACTCTAGTGCCTCAGGTCTAGGACCAAGCTAGGCCACTAAGTGTTACTTACCTTTCACCCTTCCTATGGTGAACCTTGACTAGCACATTACCAATCTAGTTTAGGCATACTAGGTTCCTGCTCCAGCTCCTCAGGCCTAAGACCCAAATGGGTAGTTAGGCATACTAAACCTCCACCCCTAGGTGTACTAGGCTCCCACTTTAGTCCTTTAGGTTGAAGACCTAACTACGTGACTGAGTGTTACTAAGCCTCCACCTTCCTTGCTGAACCTTGTATAATATTAGGCTTGGCACTTGCTACACTCCAATGAGTTGGCCATCACTAGGAATCATGCTTGCCCTAAGTGCTCCTTGTGTTTCCTAGCACATATTAAGGTCCCAAATGCACTAAGGTAGCTTAACGACCTTGCTTCTCAAAGACTCCTCAATGTGCCTAAGTAACTTAGCTTGACTGCTAAGGCACCTACCTACTCAGAGTTCTTAGTGTTCTTCTTCATTCATTAGGGTAACTTGCACTTACTTGGGTATTAAGCAACCTCCAAAGCCATGCCAAGCCCTCATATTATCAAATCTAGGCTACCCATGGGCCATAGAGATCACATTGTGCCCAAATGCACTTATGTGCCCCTATTAGCCTTATAGTGCCTTCTTTGGCCCTTTGGTGTTTCCTTAGATCTTTATAGTTCTTGTAGATCTTGAACTAATCTAGTGTCAATAAAATACAAACCAATATCATCTTACCAAGCTACAAGAAGTTGTGCCATATGTTGCCCATGCTAACTGTGCCATAATGCACAAGCACCATTGTTAGTTGACTACATTACAATTCTAGTTCACCATTGCTAGTTCACTATGCTCATTACTTAAACTACTTGGTTACACACTATAAATGAATTTGAGCTACCATAAGGATGACTACAACCTTAACTAGGGCACCAAAATTCCCTTAGAAATACACATGGTCCAATTGTGCACACAGCATCTTCTTCTTGCTTCATTTAATCCAATTGTCACTTTTCCTTTATTCTATCTCCATTTTAAAGATTTATCCAACCTTAGGACCATGTCTAGGATGTTTAAGAGCTACTTAGGAACCAAAACAACCTTTTTGGATGAGTTCTGATGCAGTTGTTGCGCTGCAATGTGAACCTGCCACCGCGGTGCTAGAGTTGACTTAATGCTGTCCAAAAATGAGCTTCCTGGCACCTAGGCCTCAAGATCATGACCCGGGCATGCTTCCCTTCAATGCCTAAGTGCCCTGGATAGCGCCTCTAACTTCATCGATCTTCATGAAACTAACGTACAATTGACTCAAACTTGATTCTAATCACTTATAGGCTTGCAATTACTCATCCCCAATGCTAAATATGATAGAAATGTATTAGCATAACATGAAGAATAAGAAATCCCCTTACATTAAACACATTCCAAACAAAATCAAGCAAGTTGAACACCAAAGCTCCCATAGCTCCACTTTGAATTTTTTATGGTTCCTATTCATATTCAGCACAAATGGATAAAATGTACCCAAGCTCCCATGGACCAAAAAAGCTTCTTTAAAGCTCAATCCACCAAAACTAAGAAAGAGGAAGCTTGCTCGCACTTGGGTACTCTATAAGGCTTCCAATTTTAGCAAGAGTTGAACAAATGGATGAGTTTTGGGCATGAATTTTGTGAGAGAAAAGAGTGCTACGGTTTTGAGTTGCAGAAGATGATGAATAATGAATGGAAACCTTCCCAATTTGGTTTAAATCCAACCTTCACCTTCATGGCTCCTCTAACTTCTTTAAATTTACCAAAAGAACCCCACCTCCAAATATTACCGCTAACTTTGGTACTTCCATCCCCTAGTTTGGTTTCTTGTCACTTAGGTCCAAATAAATTATTTTGAGCTTTCAAACCGATCCTATCACCTCAGGGTATAAAATGACCATTTTGCCCCTGGTGACACTTGGGTCCATTTTTGCTTGGGGAACCTCTCTAAACCTTCCTACTTGCTTGAAATGCATAAAAAAAAAAATTTACTAAGGGATTTCTTATCTTGTAAGCAAGCCTTACTTGATCGTCACTAGTGCAATATTATAAGGCCATAACATACATAGTGCCCAAGAGGGCCACTTGGGTATGCACACTAAGGGTATTGTGCTGATGGCCTACAGATATAGAAAATACCAACCCTAGGAGTTTTAAATGCACAATTTTGGCACCATAACTAGACTATGCCAGAGTGGGTAACAACCAATTTTTGTGGTAACGACGATGCATCAGGGTACTATCGACGATTGGTGACGCATCGCTAATACCTACGGCAACCTAGAAAATTTTGGTTTTGCTACTATAAACTTTGGACACTTTCCAAACATATCAAACATATATGGATAGCCTCCAAACTTCACATACATGTAAATATGTTGCATAGATCATAACCAAGTATCGCAACCCAACCTATGATGCATTTTAACATCATTCCAATCATCACAAACCTCATAGTCCACCACGATTCAACCTTGCCCACTAACTAATGCTATCACTAGAACTGCTTAAATTCATCAAGCAAACTCATTCCAATAGCATCAATTAAACTTGAAAACACAACTACCTTACCTCAATTTCACCTCACAAGTAGGAAACAAGTAACCCTTCCTCAAGAACTCAAGTTCTACAAAGTTCCACATAGTTCCAAGCAACCAAAGGCACAAATCACATAATTACTACCTTCTAACTAAAACCCAAGCTTCCAAACATCTAATAAACAAGAATCTACCAAGGACATAAGTGTTACCTCGCATAAAAAA
The DNA here is from genome assembly GCA_005392925.1 of Aquilaria sinensis. Lineage (NCBI taxonomy): Eukaryota > Viridiplantae > Streptophyta > Magnoliopsida > Malvales > Thymelaeaceae > Aquilaria > Aquilaria sinensis. The sequence goes on from SMDT01000118.1 coordinate 23,365, forward strand.
CTTGGGATTGTGGAAAACTCGGTTCCAATCTTAAAAAACATGAAATCACCATTGAAACAAGCTTTCCATAGCATGTACATCCTTGGTGGCTCCCATTTTCATCAAAATTTCTTGGTTTTGCGCTTGGATTGATAGTGAATTGGTAGAGTGAATGAGGAACTTGGGTTTAAGCGACAAATATGGCCTCCTCCCTCACTTTACCAAATTTTATAACCTCGTAACCAAAAAGCTATCCAAGAATTTAAAAAGTTACAAATAAGTCCCCTCATTTAGGTAACCGTAGTCAGACTTGGTCAAATATTGTTTATTTCAACTAAGTTTGGGTTAAAGTTAAAATTTAGGTTATCAAAAACTCATTTTCAACACTCAAGAATTAGCCCGACTATTTGGGATGCAAAGTTATGATTTTGCCCTTAAACCTCATTTAGTGCCTTAATCTCCGTAAAACTTAGTGAACTTTGCTAAACTTATCCATTCTTGCTAGGTGAGTGTGAATTAATGTTAAAAATTTAATTTCAACCACCTTACCTTCCGCAAGCAAGCCTTCAAATAGGAGAGCCATAATAGTTTATATGTTTATGTTAATGGTTCTTGCAAAAGTGTTGCTATAATGTAGCTTCTGATGGCCCAACTATAGTGGCTTTTGACATTGCTAGTCAAGTGAACCCTTGGGGTTATTGTTATTTCTTTCTTTTTTGCTTGTTTATGTTGTTGATTTGCATCATACGAACTACTACATTGCTTCATATATTATTATTGTTGTGCTCTATGTGCCTTGTACTTTTTGTTGCAGGTAAAATGCATAACTTATCATAGTGGAACTTCATGATCAGTAGTGATCGTTGGTTCCTTAGAACTAGCAATGCGCTTAAACTTATAGATCAATCATGTTTAATGTGTACATGTACTGAATTTTCATAGAAAACTCACCCTTTCTACTATGTGTTTGCTGGTTCTGTTAGTGGCTAGTATGTGGCTAGGGTGGGAAGTCCCTCTTCTGGTTAAAGACTTAAGACTAGTTTTGAACTTGGGTTTCTTGATTATGGATCCTATTACTGTAATAATGATTAGCAAGTTTGGATCCAGTTAATGTTTCTCTTATGTTTACATAAAGTAGGTTTTACAACTTAGTCTGTAAGGTACATACAAGGTTGTTATGTTTATTGATAAACATGGAGCTCTGGAATCCAATTCTGTATGTAATTATTAGATTAGTGCAACAAAGTTCCAATTTATCCCCACAATTGCTTTCTACTTAATTTGTAGAAAACTTTTAACTATTTTTTTATGTTTGACCATTGATTTGACTTTCTATTATAAAGATGGTTATTGTTTGTACTCGAGTGTCCAAGTCTTTTCTCGCATATGGAGTGTGTATGAACCATCAATACTGATTTGCCAATTCAAACAATGTGGTTTGGTCCATAAAGTGTATGTTTGCAACCTAGAATGGTAAATCTGGAGCCTATCCTCAAATTCTGTTTTTATCTCAAAATACCATATTTGAACTGGGATTAATCCCATGTGTATTGGGTTATAAGGAAAGTTCTCTAAGTTCTTTATAACCTAGTCAAGCACCTCCTATCCATGCGCATTGGTGCTGTGGTGTACATGTATATGGACAAGGAGCCATGACAAATTAACATTCTGACATCACATAAAATGTAAATATGATGGTTATTTTATTTCCTATTATTATTATTACTACTACTATTACTATTTTAAGAAAATCTTAATTGATTGATCCTCATAACATATCTCTATGGACCAAGTTATAAATTTTTGAAATTGGTTATAAAATTCTGAGCAAATGAACAGTAACTTAGCCAACTTTGGCTACAGTACTTCAAATACATAAATTCCAAAGCTTAGTTAAATCTATAGATATGCTCTAGTTGTGGTGAAAATTTCATACCAAGATTCATTCTACATAGGGAGACATAGAACTTTAAGTGAAGAGTTGAAATTCTGGTCACTTTATGACTATTTTTCCCGTAAAAATTTCATAAGTGTGCAAACACTTCATTTGTAAGGAGTAAGCCCTCCAAGGCTATTCCATACATGTCTAATACACACACGAGTTACATGCTCTTGCATCTAGCAACAATGTGTGGCCAAAATAGAATTTACAAGTTAGCAGCCTATCATTCACACTTAGGCAGCTTTGTACCATATCACATACATAGCCAAAACATTACTCAAATGTTCACATACTTGTCTCATTTTACATACACTAAATTTATGTGCATACATGCACAATATAATGGTCTTAAATTAGCTAAATACACACCCTAAGTTGCAGGGGTGCCTGAGACATAGTGGACTCCAGAAACAGGATGCTGGATAACACAATAAGCACCATCAGTAAAAATACCAAATGTGCTTCAAAAATCACCAAAAACTCTAGATCATAACTAGATATAGGTAAGTTCAAGTACCTAAATTTTTAGATCAAAAATCAAATGAAAAGGGTCAGTTTGAATGAGATCTATCTGCAGCACCTCAAATGTGTAGATTTGAGGGGAGTAAGTTTCATTGTGAAACTTAGTAAGGAGAACACTTTAACAATAAGGTTGACATGATCATAGAAGGCATAATCAAGGAAGGTAAGGACCCATTCAAGGTTTCTAGTGGGCCAATGAGAAGGAGGAAAACTAAGGAGCTCACTAGTGCACTAGAAGCCTTGGTTTCAAGCTTCTTCATGGAGACTGGACATGGCACTTCACAAGGAGCTGCTGGACATTTCAAGACACCATATTTGGATGATACAGATGCTTGGTATTCAGTCCTAGAGTGCCTAGACAAGTTACAAAGCAAGGACACCGAGGACACCACTCAAAGTGCACCTTTTGAGCCCCCTTGAGTGTTCTTAATGCATTTTGTGTCTACAGGTTGGATTTTTGAGCTCTAACATTTCAAGACTTCTTTAAAACATTTAAGAGGATTAATCATGCCATTGGAACTCAAATATTCAAGTTTGGAGCTGAAGATACTAGTGGAATCCCTAAAGAGCCCAAAAAGTGCACCCGAGGCCAAACTTGTATTTGCAGTTAATTTTCCTTAATTTCATGTTTATTTACATCATTTAGGATGTTATTTAGTCTATGGGATTGATTTAGGTCACTTAGGACAAGTGGCATACGCTGCATACCTAAAACAAGGTTGAAGGGATGTAGGAGTCCTAGTTTGACTAAGTTTCTTGAGTCCTTTGTAACTAGGTTTCCTAGGTGACTTGGGCTGAAACTTTTTTCCTATATTTTACACTAGTTTAGGTCTATAAATAGGCACATATTTTGGTTTTAAAACAAAGCTTTCAATCAAAATAATATTGCCACTTTGGGGAGATTTCTCTTTGGTTCTTGGCAGACTACCTTGGCGCACAAGTGTTCTTGTGTTCTTGGTGTTCTTATACTTCTTGCTTCTAGTCACAAGTTTATTAGAGGTTGGGGTCTTCCAATATAGTCTCTTTGATGTCTTGTGGAGCTTGAAAAAACATCTTGGGCACATTTCATGGTCTTTATACCATTGGGGTTCGCATCAATTGGTATCAAAGCCACAAGTTCAATTGAAGGACATATCTTGTGTTCTTATTTATCTTCATTTTTGTTTCAATTTTTTTCAGTAATTTTGTGTTTTAATTCTCCATTTTAATCTTTTTTCTTCTTGTTTTAGGTCTATGTTCTTTGTTCCATCCTTGTTTTAAATCCAAAAATCACAAAAACAACAAAAAGAAGTCAACTAGTGCTACTTTGAGTTCTCGGTTTTCATCTGTTTGTTCTTGTTTATTTCTTATCTTTCTATTTTGTGTCCAGCCATACTAATCTTTCTTATTTTCATTGTTTCCAACATAGTAGAGTCAAGAAAACACCAAAAAAAGAAGGATCCAAGTTTAGGAAGTTCGGTATTAAAAAAGTTGTTTCAAATTGTGCATGTTTTCATAGTTTCTTGTCTTGGCCAAAAAGAAATCTAACTTTTTGTCTTTGGTAGCAAGGAACTTCAAGGAGAAAGTTGTTTTAGCATCAAAATAAAAAGCAAAAAAAAAAAAAAAAGAAAGAATAAAGAAAAGAGAGGAAAAGAGCTTGCAAATAAGTTTACACAAAGTGTTGAAATTTTGCGCCACAAAACCTATCCCATTGTTTTGAGCCAAAAAAATCTTTCTTTGTGGTTCTTGTGATCACCAATTGCAAGACCTACCTAGAGTCTTTAAAACTTGTTTAGCCCACCTCTTTTGGAGTCAAAATTGTTTACAAGAATTCAAGTTTTCTTGTGTGGTTTGAGGACAGTTTTCTTAGAACTTTTCAGGACTCTTTGAATAACAATATCTCACTAACAAATTGAGTGTTTCAATGCTCATCTTTTGAGTGAAACACATGAGGTGCGTGTTTGTGATGATCTTTGTTTTCAAGAGTATGGAGGGCCAGGAGGATAGAAGGATGGAAGTAAGACACAATGAGAAGCCAACCATGAGAGAGCTTCAAAAAACTCTCAATAGACTTATAGGGAGGATTGAAGACATTGACTTGAGATTTCTAAGGAGGCCAAATCCTATCTTGCAACCAAGGAAAAATCCAAGAAGAGAAGAACCTGAGGAGGAAGAAGGACATTGGCATGACCATGGGCTTCCAAGGAGGGGAGAGCCAAGAGAAGATCATAACCTTAATTCCATCAAGCTTACCATTCCACCTTTCCAAGGGAGGATTGATGCGGATGCATATTGGGAGTGGGAGCAAGAGATTGAGATGGTGTTTGATTGCCATCATTATTCCAAGGAGAAGAATGTTAAATTAGCTACCTTTAAGTTCATTGATTATGCTCTTGTGTGGTGGAACCACGTTGTCACTTCTAGGAGAAAGAATGAGGAGGAACCCATCAATACATGGAAAGCCCTTAAAGCCATGATGAGCAGGATTTTTGTGCCTAGCTACTATTACCGAGACCAACACCTAAAACTTCGAAGGCTTGTGCAAGGCCAAAGGAGTGTGAAGGACTACCATAAGGACTTGGACATGACTTTTACCAGAGCCAATATCATTGAAGATGAGGAGGCCACCATTGCTAGATTCATCAATAGCCTTAACCATGAGATTGCCAACAAGGTGGAGATGGTGCCATATGTCAACATTGAAGATTTACTTCACCATGCCACTAAGGTCGAAAGAATCATTAAGAGGTCTAAGGCATCCAAGATGGTCCAAAGGGGAAGTTCCATATGGAGGGAAACATGGAGCAAAGAAGTACCAAAGCCAAGAGTGGAGGCTACCAAGCGAGGCTTGTCTCGGCCTCAACAAGACAAGTCCAAAGTACCACCTAAAGAAGTACCTAAGGTAAGGGAGATTGAGTGTTTGAAGTGTAGAGGCAAAGGGCACTACATGAGAGATTGTCCTAACAAGAAGGTGATGATACTTAAAGATGATGGAGAGATCAAATCTGAGGTGGAATATGCCATAGAGGAGACACCTCCTTTGGAGGAAGATGAGCAAAAGACACTTGAGCCCGAGGAGGGAGACTGTGCATTTGTTGCTAGGAGAGCTCTAAGTGCGCAAGCCAAGGAGGTGGCCAATCAAATAGAGTGCATCTTTCACACTAGGTGCCGATCAAAGATCAAGTGTGCAGCCTTATTGTTGATGGAGGAAGTTGCACCAATGTAGCAAGTTCAACCATGGTGGAGAAGTTGAAGCTGCCTACAGATAAGCACCCACAACCATATAGGCTTCAATGGTTGAATGATGCCGGGGAGGTAAAGATTTTAAAGCATGTTTTGATTAACTTTAAAATTGGTACTTACCATGAGCAAGTTTTTTGTGATGTTGTTCCTATGCAAGCATGCCACATTTTACTTGGAAGGCCGTGGCAATGTGATAAGAAGGCCACACATGATGGAGAGAGGAACTTGTACTCATTTGTCCATGAAGGCAAGTTTGTTACTCTTAGTCCACTTTCACCACAACAAGTTTTGGAGGATCAAAGGAAACTTCAAAGTAAGGACAAGAGAAAAGTAAATGAGGGTAAAGTTGAGGTCAAGAGTGAAGAGGGAAAAGCCAATAGACAAAATGAAGGATCAAGTGAGGTGAGTGACCATGAGGGGAAGAAGAGTGGAGAGTTCCTAAGAGGAAAGAATGAGAGGAAGTTGAGTGGCAAGAAAGAGTGCTATATTGCAAAAATGAGTGACGTGAGGAAAGCAATTCAAGCACAAAAACCAGTGCATCTTTTAATTTGCAAAGAGTCTTTGCTTGTCATCAACTATCTAACATATCTTCCTAGTGTTGTTGTGTCTTTGTTGAGGGACTTTGAAGATGTGTTCCCTGAAGATCCAAGAAGTTTACCCCCAATTAGAGGCATTGAACATCAAATTGAATTAGTCCCAGGTGCACCTATCCTAAATAGGCCAGCCTATAGAACCAGTCCCGATGATACTAAGGAGATTGAGAAGCAAGTGGAGGAGTTGTTGGCAAAGGGCTTTGCAAGGGAGAGTATCAGCCCTTGTGCTGTGCCTGTCATTTTGGTGCTCAAGGAGGATAGTTCATGGCGCTTGTGCATGGATTGTAGGCCTATCAACAAAATCACTATAAAGTATAGACAGCCTATCCCTAGACTTGATGATATGCTTGATGAGTTGCATGGTTCTACTTTGTTTTCAAAAATTGACTTGAAAAGTGGGTACCATCAAATTCGGATGAGGGAAGGCGATGAATGGAAAACTACTTTCAAAACAAAGTTTGGACATTATGAATGGTTAGTTACGCCTTTCGGATTAACTAATGCTCCTAGTACTTTCATGAGAGTTATGAATCATGTCTTGCGTGGTTTCATTGTTATCTTGCTTTGGCTGCCTTTTCTTGAGTAGGATAACTCCAAAATGGTTCCAATTGACTTAAGTCATAAGCATAAACAACCGAAGGCTTACCCTAGGACACGTAAGTCCTTAAAGCCCATTAAGCTTTTCTTTGTCCACAATTGTCTTCCATAAGCAATCTAGTTATCCAATAGCACTTTCATACCATTGATATCCTTTCCATAACTCTCCAAAGCTCTTTCTTGAGAGTTTTTCTATTAATTACTTGAATTTCAAAAATCTTACAAAAAAGTCCATAGGTTGCTTGACAAACAAACAATCCGTAAGGCTTTTCTTAGGGGCCAAGATACTAACTTAAAATACTTTTAAGAAGGTGTTGATCATGCCCTTTCCCCTTCACACTTCAATCACTATGATCAGAATTACAAAATATAATGGTTCTTGACCATTATGCCACACTTTGTAATTCTATCATTTTTGTGACCTGGTAACAATGGAAAGCTGTACTGACACTAACCTTGCTTCCCATTGCTTCCTGTAAAGCATTCCAAAATTGTGACACAAACTAAGGATCTCTATAAGATATAATCTGATCCAATATGCCATGCAATCTGAAAATCTCATTGACATACAATTCAGCTAACTCTCATATGTATAAGTGATCTTTATAGCTATAAAGTTTGCCGACTTCGTCAACTGATCAACCACTACCGATATAGCATCATGATGACTCTGGGTTTTTGGCAATCCTACTAGGAAATACATAGTGATAGAGCCCCATTTCCCCACCGAAAGAGGTAAACTCTGAAGTGTGCCTGCTGGCTTCTGATGTTCAGCTTTAACCATTTGGCATGTCAAACACTTTGCCACATGTCCTACTACATCCTTCTTAAATCCTAGCCACCAGAAATGTGTTTTTAGGTCATTACACATCTTACGTACACTAGGGTGAACATTCAAAGTACTACTACATGCCTTTTTTAGGACTTCCTATCAAAGTCTCTCCACATTCGATACATAGAGATGATTTCCATGGTGTAGTATCCCATCCTTGTACTGGAATTCCTTCTTCACAAAACCAAACTTCACTTCTCTTGAAATTTTCTTCAGCAATGATCTTTCATTTGAGGATCCTTAACTTTGGCTGACCAAGTTGATTGTATTTCTATAATGTAGACTAGGGATTTCTCTTGGTTTTGCCAAACTTTATGCAAAGCCGAGAAACAATACCCCAAAGCTCCTCATGAGGAATTTATAGCCTAATCCTTAGATAGGATCACTCCTGTGTACTTCCTGTTCAACGCATCTGCTACCACAATCTCTTTTCTTGCACAGTACTCGATTGAACAGTCATTATCTTTCATGTATTCTATCCATCGATGTTGCCACATGTTCAAATCCTTCTGTTTGAACAAATATTTCAAAGTTTTATGATCAATGAAAATCCTGAATAACGTCCCCATCAAATAATGCCTCCACAGCTTGAGTACGAAGATTACTGCCACTAGTTTAAGGTCAAATTGGGTAGTTCAACTCATTGGCCTCAACTGTCTTGAACCAAATGTGAGCACTTGACTCTCCTGCATCAATACACATCCCAAACCAGAACCCGATGCATATGTGTTTAGCGTAAAATTCTTGACCGGATTTGGTAGAATGAGTATCAGTGCACTAGTCATTCTTCTCTTCAACTCCATGTAAGCTCCCTCACACTTTGGTGTTCATTTAAACTCCTGAGTTTTCTTGGTCAAGGCCATCAATGATGTAGGTATCACAAAGAATTTCTATATGAATTGCCTGTAGTAGCATGCCAAGCCCAAGAAACTCCTAACTTTTATAACTGTAATTGGTCTCTTCCACTCAACTATTGCCTAAACTTTTTAAGGGTCAGTTGACAAACCCTAAGCACTAATGATAGGTCCCAATATTTGAATTCTTTTAAGCCAAAACTCATACTTAGACAACTTTGCATAGTATTGATTACCTTCAACACGTGTAAAACTATCCTAAGGTGCTATTCGTGTTCTGGAGAAGACTGTGAGTACACCAAAATGTCATTAATGAAAACTTCAACAAACTAATCTAGAAATGGTCTAAAAATTTGACTTATAGCTTCCATGAACACTGCTGGGGCGTTAGTCACACCAAATGACATAACTGTATATTTGTAGTGTCCATATCTTGTCTTGAAGGCAGTTTTTCGGATATCTTCCTCCTTAACTCTAATAAAAAAGTATCAAAACCGGAGGTCAATCCTAGAAAACACCTTTGTTCTTTTGAGTCTATTAAACAGGTCATCAATTCTAGGAAGTGGATACTTATTCTTGACTATTATTGCATTCAACTTTCTATAGTCGATGCACAGTCTCAAAGTTCCATCTTTCTTCTTCACAAACAGCACTAGGGCTCCCCACAGTGACACACTAGGCCTTATAAAGACATTTTCTAGCAGTTCCTCCAACTAATTCTTTAACTCATCCATCTTAGGAGCTGACATTCTGTAAGGTCACTTTCCTATGGCAAAGGATAGAGGAGGTAGGTTCTTGGGTGGACCTGGCAAAGGTTGAGCCTGTGGGCATTCTCTCACCTAGTGTCCTCTCTAACCACATATATTGCAAAGATTAGTACCCAAGGTATATGGCCTTGTTCCATGGAACCATTTACACTTAGGGCATAAACCTATTTTTTTCTCTTCAAGGGACGTTGGCATTCAACCATTGGTCATTTCCCCGTACTCTTTCCTTGGTTGGCTGGTCCAACCTCCACCTTTTTGCTAGGTGCCCTTGTATCCTCAAACTCCCTTTCCAAGGCCAACGCCTTCTGAACCACTTGGCAATAACTTTGAATCTCCACTGCTGCCTTACACCTCCAAAGCACGGGTTTCAGACCTTGAAAGAATTTCTTGGTCTTCAACTCATCGTTATCGACCATGTAGGGAGCATACTGAAGGAGTGAATTGTAACGTTGATTATACTCCCGCACAGACATCTTTCCTTGCACTAGATTCTTAAATTAGATCCTCCTCTGATCCTGTGCAGCTTCACTGATATATTCATGTTGGAACTTCCTCTCGAAGTCTGACCACTTAAGTACCTTTTTCTTTTGCTTTGGTTGAGTACCATTGCTTTCTTTCAGCTTCTACATCACGTCATCCCACCATAAACTAGCCCTCCTTCTAAAAGGAAAGGTACTAAGGCCATCCTTTGCCCTGACTCATAACCTCCACAAGTGACAAGTTGACTAATCCTGGAAAACCAATCTTCTGCCCAATCAGGATCTCCTATTCCATTGAAACTTGGTGGGTCAACATTCTTAAACTTGTCGAACAATCTCATCTGATGTGGGTTGTCTCCCCTCATTAAAGCCTCCATAACCTTTGGCTCCTTATCCTCCTCATGAGCATGATCTTTCCGTTCATAAGCCCTAGGCATTTGCTACTGCTTAGCATGCCTCTCTTGATCTTGGTTGCATCATTCTCCTCTTAGAAAACTTCTTTGTCCTCATGATCTTGAAACAACTTAGTCATCATGGTAGTCATGCCCTTTGCCACTTAAGTCACAGTCTGAGTTAACCACTGAAGCACTTTATATATCCCATTCAGCTTTGCCACAACTGGGTCACTAAAACCTTCTCCAGGTTCACTAGCTCCTCTCGAAGCTCTTGACCTAGTGTCAACCATAACAACCTACAACCAGAGCCAGACGACATTCCTTAGATGTTGGTCAGTACTAACTATCCTAGCACATGGACTTCCAAAACTAGATCTCAGTCTTTGCCTCCAATATCTATAAAGTAAGCTCTAAGCTCTAATACCAAAAACTAACAAGGTCATCCTTGGCCCCTGCCCAGGAAGCCTATGAGAGCTAGTCTCATGGTGGTTACAACTGGCTAGCTGTATATGTGTGCAAATTAAAACTCTGTGATACTAGTTGATTAACCTAGAATATGCAAAATGAATGGCCTTTATGCTTTGACCTGGACTAACAAAATCCATAAAACATTGACTTGGCCAAGACATTTTCAAAGAAAATAAGTTCAAATAGCCAAAGCATACAAAATTGACATTTATGTGAATTTACTACACATAACAACTGTGTGGGAGCATTCATACATAAAGTACACTAATGCCCTCACCCAATAGCAACCCTAGAGTCTAAGACTCCTCGAAACATAGACAATGGAGGCAACTAGGAGTACTATATATACAAGCCTCAACTAAGATCTTTTTGAACTAACTCCTACCTTAGATGCGAGTCCTAGTGGTGGGTCACAAAAGTCCTTATGCATGTGCTGCCAGGATTTGCGGTACTTAACCAATAGGTGACATAAGTAGACTAGAATGAACAAAAAAAGATTCTCAAGCAAGGTACCTACAGCAACAACAAACTACCGTGACAACCCTCTATGGTTATCTAGTCAAGTAATGTCAGAATCTGCATAACATAACTTGGGAGTGAGAATTCAAACATTCTCAATAAGGGTCTTCACTTCACCTACAAGAAAAGTTACTAAGGACTCCACATATGAGAACATATGTAACATGTTGTGAGTCCATACAGCCTGAGGGTCTAACATATGCACATACCTAGGTCCCTTAGGACCATTCCTCATCCCTGTCCTTAAACTACAAGAAATAGCCTTGCCCTCTAGCAAGCTTAGCTTGCCAACCTAACTAGTGATAAATCACCAGTTGAACCTATTCCTTTTATGCTATACATGGGCACTATGGTGGGATTATTATAGGCTAGGCCATAAAGACCTTGTAAACAAGGCCGTAAAGACCTTATAGACTAGGTGCAGACCATACAGACTATGTGAACTAAGGTTTCTCCTTGCAACCTCGTGGCTAATGGCATTGCTAGGTCACCTAGGGTGCTAAACCTTTCACCCAAGCTAATGATACTTAGTTGTGATCTTTTGAAAATGAGTTTCCTTGCCTATGGTAGAAGCAACTATAAAACTCAAGGAAACTCCTAGGTCTCGAAGGACTTTTAGAAGACTCAAAGTACCCCCAGAATGCTTAGACCCCAAGGTACCCTAAGAACCCCCTTAGGTCTTCCCCCAACAACTCTAGCAAAATTGCAAACTTTTAGTCATTATGCCTGTGGTGATGCATCACCACAGTTGCTCACGAGCTGCCAATTTTCATCCTAACAGCGACACGTTAGGGTACTGGCTATGCATCGCAATACTTGTGACAATGCAGAAAATTCTAGTTTTTCTACTATGAACTTTGGACACTTTGCAAACATATCAAACATGCATGGATAGCCTCCAACTTCACACATGTAAAATATGTTGCATAGATCACAACTAACTATCACGAGCGAACCTATGATGCATTATAACATCATTCCAATCATCACAAACCACATAGTCCACCATGATTCAACCTTGCCAACTAACTAATGCCATTGCTTGAACTACTTGAATTCATCAAGCAAACTCATTCCAAAAGCATCAATTAAGCTTGAAAATACAACTCCTTTACCCTAACTTCACATCTCAAGCAAGAAACAAGTAACCTTTCCCCAAGAATTCAACTTCTACAAAGTTCCACCTAGTTCCAAGCAACCGAAGGCACAAATCACATATTTACTACATTCTAACTAAAACCCAAGCTTCCAAACATCTAATAAACAATAATCTACCTAGAGCATAAGTGTTACCTTGTATAAAAAATAGGGGATTGTGGAAAACTTGGTTCCAAGCTTCAAAAACATGAGATCACCCTTGGAACAAGCTTTCCATAGCACGTACATCCTTGATGGCTTCCATTTTCATCAAAATTGGTAGGGTGAAGGAGGAACTCGGATTTAAGTAGCAAATATGGCTTCCTCCCTCACTTTACCAAGTTTTATAACCACTTAACCAAGAAGCCATCCAAGAATTTAAAAGTTACAAATAAGTCCCCTCCTTTAGGTAACCTTAGTCAAACTCGATCAAATCTTGTTTATTTCAACTAATTTTGGGTTGAACTAAAAATTTAGGTTATCAAAAACTCATTTTCAACACTCAAGACCTAGCCCAACTATTCTAGATGCAAAATTATGATTTTATCCGTAAACCTCATTTAGTGCTTTAATCTCCTCGTAACTTACTGAATTGTGCTAAACTTACCCATTCTTAGTAGGAGAACATGAATTAAGGTCAAAAATTTAATTTTAAACACCTTACCCTCCTCAAGTAAGCCTTCAGCTAGGAGATTCATAATAGTAAATACCTTAATTAAAGGTGAATTACCAAAATCGAGTAAGTTGATAAAGGTTTAGTCGGTTTCAAGTAGTTTATGGCACTAAGTTTGTCCAGGGGAAAATTGGTCATTTTTCCCCTCAGAGGGTATGCACAAGTGTCGGGAGCAAAAATGATGCTTTTAAAACTAGAAGCCCAAGTTAGCTAAGTTTGCTAAAGTTTTTAAATGCCCAGTTACTATTTTAAGAAGGGGTATTTTTGTAAGTTTTTAAAAAGTTTGGAGGGAGGGGGAGATTTTACATTAAAAACACTTTTTTGGGGTGAATTTTGGTCACTATTCACCCCATTTACAGCGTAAATTTGTAGCTGTGGGGTTCCTCATTCCCACGAAACTCTATTACTCAATTAAGAGTAATTTCCAAAGATTAATGGCTGTTCTTAGCCACTTAGGAGGTACTCCCCTGAACTTGAACTTTTTTATGAGGTTACTTATAGCATCAGAAATCATGCATGTGAGTAGCTTTTTAACCTAACACTAGCAGAAATAGTATGCAAGACTCACTTGGATCCCATATTTAAATTTTTAACAATATTTATAAACATGGTAGTACTACACTTCATTAAAACCAAAACTAGGACCAAAGTGTTTTATACGTTTATACACACATAAGCCACTCTACATAAACAAGCCAATTTACTTATTTCACAAAAGTTTAGTTTTACTAAAGGCACACCTGCACTCATATATATATATATGAGCTACACACTAGTACAAGATCCTATACAAGGGTTCATCCTAAGTACCTCCTGTACAAGTACTCTTTGAACCCGTGCATATGCTTCCCTCATGCTCCCCAATCTGAGACTATCGTTGACGAAAAACATTTTAGTTAGATTCATTACTGACGGTGACATAGAACCTTACTTATACCATAAGTAAGTTCACAACTTGCACCTACAATTAAACTAAGCAAACAACTTTCTCCTGGTTGCTAGGACCTTCGATCAATGCAGCACCTACACATAAATAATAAGGTTGGGCGTTCCATAGAACACCCAGTAAGGTATCATGTACCTGTAAAGAAACACCATAGGAGTCTATATATAGTTTATATACATTATTGTGATATTGGATCCATTCAATATTAAAGTACTTCAGTAGTGATCATCCTATGTTAGAGGTCCCCGCAGGTTATCTCTCTCCTAGATGGTGAGCTCACAACCACTAGGCCTTAAATGTATGATCACCATGTTCAAGGGTCAGATTAGAGCACCTTGCCTCTAATTTCCCCCTTAGTCCTATTTATAAGAGAACCCCAGGTCTCTATCCCCCATTAAAAGTATGTACTCTTTATTCTCCTTAACATTACTTGTTTGCAACTAGTACTTTATTGTTCTGCTAGTGTTCCACTAACAACCAATTCAATTTTCCCTTTTATGTGTACAAGTAAGTATATTGGCCCATTTTCCAATTTGTGTAAGATAAAGTGCAATGCCCTTTTAGGACTTCTTAATCCATTTAGAGAATCCTTAGCTTCATGAGCATTTCTGGGGATCCCATGAGCCTCCCAAGTGTTTTGGGCTATTTAACACTCCTATAATTGCACAATTGCTCCATGGTATCGGTGCATTCCACACCAATCTCTAATTGTAAGCTACCTTACTTATAGTTACTCTTCTCGTGCTTATTTCTCGAACAATGCAGCTATTTGTACCAATATACAAATTTTTATAGCTAAGATTAAACAAAACAAGCATGAGATAACTTAATTTAACCCTTACCTTAGAACTATTTCAAGCAAGCACGTCACACATGCACAATTCCTAGAATGTGTATTGGTTTTGTACTATACTTTGTGCTCTTTATAGGAGCTTATTTATCAACCTAAATTGATCATTCATGATTTAAAAAAAATGTATATTTCTAGACCTTAAACTAGTTTAATTAGGAACCTTAATCTTGTCAGAAAAACAATAATTTATTTTGTGCATTATGTCGACATATGCACATGAAACCTAAGCCTTAGGTTGCTTCGGTTCCAAGCTTGTTAATAAGCTACTGAACTAGACCTGATTTTGGCCCTTGTTCCTTCTTCAACCAAGTGATAACCAACAAAATATTCATTATTTCCAGCACAATTAATTTCAAAAAAAGTTGAATATTGGAACACACATGCACATGTGCTCAACAACTTTCTCTGTATTGTATCTTTCCTCCCTCCATTTAATTTCTAGGCTTTGGTCCATCCAATTATTTGTAAAGAAGGTTGGAAATGTACAATCCAACACTCCTAAATCACTAATTAAATCATAAAACATAGGAACAAAAGAGAACAAATCACAGCCAATAACATTCTTACAAACACATGTTCTACCCTTCTTTCAAGTCTCCTATGGTTTCCATGTCTTCTACTTGCCAAATTACTAATTAATAAGCATGTAAATAAAACTATTAATAAGCCAAAATAGCTTCAATTTTTCCAAGTTTGAACTAAAAAAAAATTAAGAAGACTATAAATTTTACTCACCTTGTTCAGCAGCAACAAAGCCAAAGCTCATAGGTGCACTACACTAAATTTCCCATTTATACCTCACGAATTTCTTTAGCTAATTTTCTAAGGATTTAACCTTGACTCCTAGTGGCCATGGTGGTTTGGGAGAGAGAGGAGAGGTTTTGGGTGGGTAATTAAAGAAGAAAAGCAACCAAGTAGGGTTAATCACCACCAACCGCCCCATTTGAAATTGCCACGCAACTAGTGCCCTCTCTGCACTCTCTAGGATCCTTAGGCTTTATCTATAAATAGATTAAAACTTTAGGACCAAAGTCAGTATTAAGCCACAGATATAATTCACGCCAGTCTCCATCTTTTCAATAATGTGTAATTTAGTCCCTATTTCTTTAAAGGTTACATTTAAACCACTTATGGACAATCTAGTCAATCCAAAATTTAACATTTTCTCATGCTCTATCCAACCATGAAATAAAAATGGGTCACTAAGTGAAATGACCAAAATTCCCCTCTTGGCCTGACTTACGTAAATGATCAATTTTACCCAGTACAAGCTACTACAAGCCTCTAAACCGAGATTGAGCTTGCATTTATATTCTAAAGGTGTTTAATTACTAAAACAACATCATTACCTTAGTAATTAGTGTTTCTTAAAGGTAGGGCCATAACAGCAGCCCTCTTTTTCCCTCTCAATTTCTTGCTAAATCTTGACTTAATCCAAGATTTCTTGATGGAATTGGAAGCTTTTCTTAGTGCCCAAGTGGTTGGAAGCTTGCCTTGCTTTTGTTTTGTGATTTTGAAGCTTCAAGAGGCATTTTTCTTGCTTGGGCATAGTGTGTGCATGTGGTAAGCTCCAATCATTGATGATTTTATGTTTCTTGACTTGTTTGAAGCATGGGTTTTGTTTCGTTTATGCTAAATTAGTGCCATATGCCATGTATTTTTCTTGGAACCTAAGAACCTAGTGGAACCTTTAAAAGTTAGAGTTTGAAGCTTGTGGCTACTTGATTATGCTAGTTCAAGGTTAACTGAAGTAAGGGATTTATGCTTCAAGCATACTTGGTGCCATTCATAACTTGCTTGTGGTAGAATTCAATTAGTTTTGTGAACGGTGTTTGTTGTTGGATGGTGATGGACTTGTTCAACTAGTGATCCTTTGATGGTTTCTACAGTGTTTATGAGCACCATAGAATTGGTTTGAATTGTGCATTATGGCCAAGTGCATGTGTGCATGTAGGTTTGAGGCATTTGGAGGCATCCCTACAGCTATTCGGAGGCATTGGAAGCCCCCAAAGTACCTAAGGGGCAAAATCTGGAAATTCTGGGCACGAGACGTTGGCACCACTAGCACTGCAGCTCCTAGAGCACCCTAGGCGTGACAAGAATGTTAACCCTGTAGGGCTACAGCGCTAGAAGCCTTACACTTGCTTTGACACCCAGTAGTATTTTCTTCATAACCTTTCACTCAGATATCTGTTTGACGCAATTCTAGATTCCACACGAAGCTAACAAAGGGCACTATCATCTCCATGCCTTCACCAAGTCTAAAATTGCCCAGGTTTAATAGTATTATAGTTCAAAGGGAAGTCATTTTTTGCCATACTAGAGTACGATTAGTTGGGTGCAAGGTTTAGTACCATAGAAAGCCTAGTTCGGACTTTGTATTTGAGGCTCCGATGTAGAAACCTTCATGCACCTAAATGGGTTCCAAATAACCTAGTAAATGAGTCCAACAATGGTCATTATTGCATCACTAGTGTGTACCAAGTAATGGTGGAGAAGGAAGCACCAAGGATGAAGGCTTAGTGCACTTGTTGCCCAGCCAAGTTGTGACTTAAAACACAAGTGAAAGCTTAGTGCATCCTTGGTTGGTTAAATGGTAAGGCTTAGTACCTTGGTTGTCTAGGTAAGCTTATTAGCTCAAGACACCAAGTGGAAGTCTAGCGCGCCTATTTGGTTAGAAGCTTAGCACCTTAGTGGCCTAGGTGACCTAAAGGCTCAAGGCACTATGTGGGAGCATAGTACACCTAGCGAGTTTCTTACAGTGCATGCAAGTAGTAACCACCATGTTCACCTGCACAACATTCAAAGGAAGGTTAAGTTACTGTGTCAATAAGCAAAGGCTTATTAGGAGCGAGTTTCTGACCAGAACTCGTTAGGCACGAAGTGACACCCGTAGGAGGACTAGGATAAGGAAGAGTCCCAAGGGACTCAGGCATATACCTATATATTAGACCCTCAAACTACAAGCACATGCAGTAGATTTCATATAGTTTTATATTTTTGTGTCCTCAGTATTTTTCAGCCAGGTTGAAAGATCCCTTACTAAGAATCTTTGATTCTCACTCCCTTAGGTTTTGTTGTTTTGGGTGTCATTGAGCCAGCAACCATTAAGGGTTGTTTAGTTAGCTCTCAACCAAGTATATGGTTTACTTAAATCTTTTGATTATATTTTGTGGTTCAGTTGTTAGTCAAGTTATGGTACTAACTACAGTCGTCTTTTTGGCCAATAGAGGCTAGTGAAGCATAAGGGATGGCTTTTGAACTTGCGTGGGGAGTTGCTCTAAAGTGGAAGCTTAGTTCTGGATTGCCTAAAATGTTCATGTATGAGTAGTCTACTCTAGAGTCGCTCTTGGGTGCGAGCATAGTCTGCTCGTGTTTGGATGCTTGCACATGGTTGATTATGTGTAGTTAATTCCACATCTGTTTTGTATGCTTTGACTGCTTTAAAACTTGGATTTTAGTGAAAAGCTCAGGCAATGTTTTACCTTTTTGTTACTTGTTTTAATGATCAAGTAAAAGTGCAAACTCATGCATCATTGCATAGTAGGATTAGACAACTAGAAGCATAAAGGTTTTAACTATTCTGCATGTAATCAATTAGCCATTTGAGACTTGCGTGGGAAAAGTTCCCATAGGCTTCCTGTTGGGTTTCGGGAGGCAAACAATGCAGTGGAATTTAACCGAAACCCTCCAAGATCCAAGTGAAACAGGGTAAACCGGGTGTTCAAAAATTTTCATACCTAATTTTCGGTTGAGATCTCTCACTCAACTGTAGAGTCGAATCACAAAACTTATACAGTTGACATGTTCAGGCTCTCTATGGTATCCACACAAGCTTCTCGGGATCACCATGCTTCCACCACATCCTGGCAGGTGCGTTTCTCCTGCGCTCGCAGTGCTAGCTTGCGTCCTCCAAGGAATTGCAAGAGAAGAGTGCAGCTGTCCTTTTTGGGAGGCTAGGGCAAGGAGACCTGCGAATTTCTCACTAAAAGTTATATTTATAGTGAGACTCAACTTCCAGGCCTAATGGGTTTCAAAGTCCTAATCCAATTAGGCTTTAATTTCGGGCTTAATAATGTCTCAACTCTTGGGCCCATTATTAATTCAAAATTACAGTGAAACCATAACCCAAATAATTAGCCCATGCACTCTAATGATCCAAATAACTCTATGTGTA
Source organism: Aquilaria sinensis (assembly GCA_005392925.1). Lineage (NCBI taxonomy): Eukaryota > Viridiplantae > Streptophyta > Magnoliopsida > Malvales > Thymelaeaceae > Aquilaria > Aquilaria sinensis. The sequence goes on from SMDT01000118.1 coordinate 42,320, forward strand.
CGACCCAATAGGCAGTTACCACGTTGGCATTGATCATAAATCACATTTATGATCATAAGCAATGAGCATTGTCTAGCAACACATCATTGCTTCCTAGGTGACAAGATTGTCGATGATTCGACTAAACCTTTATGATCATCATCGATATATGCTATTGTCCTTTTGTCCAAGATATCAAGACTAACCACGAGACATGGAATGTGTCACTCTCGTATATCCCAATCTTTGGTTTCTTGATTACCGAGTAGACCAACTTAAACTGATGAAATTGGTATCGTATATAAACTCATCCGAGCATGGCCATACATTTTCTAAGTCTCACTCTATCAAGGGGCCCGAAGATATCACTCCCGTTACATAGGAGGAACAAATCCTGGCTTGTTCATACAAATTCCTTCGGATGATATGTGACATACCCAATGACTTCCTTCAAGTTCACTCAGTTACGAGCAACAAAGGAAAGTATCAAAGTATGTGACTTACATGTAGGGAACCTTGATGATCTTAGGGCAAAGGACTACATATACCATGATCACTATGAGAATCACTTATGACACTCATATAACGATCGATGTAGTGTTCTCATGGTGGGTTGGTCCAATACACAAGTTCTCTAACTTGTACCCATATGTAGACTACATATCTCATATTAGTCTCCACATATGCTAGTCGTTATTTATTATTGCAACCCGCTCCACAATAATACTAGACTAGGGACATTTGAGAATATCATTATTCTAGGGTTACAATTATGTTTATTGCGTTACGTAGAAATATAACAACAAACATAATTGTTGGATTAATGCCTTAATAAAATATCATGAATCAATGTGGAAAAAATACAATCATCTCATGATTAGCTTTTGGGCACAACACTAACACTTCCTGGTAGGCCCACGAGGGGCCGTGTCAGTTTTTGGTATCAGAGCTCGATCATGGTCATTGGAGGCAAAGGTACTAAGATCTAGTTGACTGTTGTTGTGCTTGGGTAGTTAGTACTAACCAACATCTGTGAGTTGTAACTAGGTCAGGTTTGCTTTCGGATGCTAAGGTTCAGGAATGGATCCTTGCAATCTAGTGTGGCAATGTTGGGGCAGTTGTTTTGGCTTACTCCAAAGTAGGGCAACACCTTGGTGCAAGTAGTTGCAATATGACCACCATCCTAGGAAGTTGCTTTAGACCTTAATCATAAGGTAGGCTACAATGGAGTACAAGGAATCCTCCAAGATAAGGAGTACCATCAGGGCGGGTGGATTACTTTAAAGATCCAGAACTTGAACCCATAAACTTGAATGGGTTAGGCAACATCCAAAAGAGTTGAGGATGCACTAACCTCAATGATAAACACTTGGTCATGTAGGCTACAAAGCAACAAAGAGTAACACTCCTATACTTTTCCATTGATAGTAGGAGCTTGAGGCCAAGTTCCCCATGGCCCTAAGCTAGCATATGAAGGTGCTTGACAATTGTTGAGGTAGCCACCGGCAAGTGGTGTAGGATGGAACAGCTCTAAAAAAAGAGTTAGATGAGCTGAAGACACAACGTTGCAAGGTAGAGGTTGGCTCATCCAACCTAGTAAGAGCATGGGCGACATGCCGATAGTGCAAAAGTTGACCAGAAATGAAGAAATAAAAACGGATCATGCGAAGAAGGGCTAAGACCCAGGGTTGCAATGAGTGCATCACTCTTAGCTTATACCTAGGAATTGTTGTTAATGGTCTGAGTGGTCATCAGACTAGTCTCACGGTTGGGCTCAGTTAAGTCAACACCCGCCTAAGAAGTGCATCCCCAATGGTTGTTGCCATAAGGAGTCGACTTAGTGCACCAGAGCAATAGTTTGAGCTTTGCTCGGCATGTCAAGCGGTCAAAGTAGGCAGCCACCAGACGGGAGTGATGGGTAGCTGTAGTGAACTCACAGGTGTTGGCACCTAATTTTGTCCGCGTGCTAACTTTTGTTTAAGTTTTACATTAGGAAAATTAGTTTATGGGGCATTTTCATTGTTAGGCAAAATTTGGTTGATTATTATGACATTTAGGTCATTTTTCTCATTTTCAAGTTAGTTGGTCTTGTCACATTTAGGTTACACTGTTTATTTTTTTTATACTAATTTAGAGTCCTGTAGGTTTTCCTAGGCCAATTTAGGCAAAAAGGAAAAGTTGGGTTGAAATTGAGGGTTTTTAAAGATTCTAGGCAAAATTAGAAAGTTTGGGGAAAATCTATCAATTTTAGAAAGTTTGAGCCAAATCTGGAAATTCAATGGAACTCTTGGAAAATCTAGTTATTTTTACAAAGCTTTAGGGAAATTTGACAAATCTTGCAAAGGTTGGGCCAAATTGCAATTTCATATAAAGTTGAGGACCAGATTATTATCTTAAGAGTTTCATTTGTACAGAAATTGGCATTTTAGCTAGATTATATCCAAATAGATATTAACCTCTTCAAATTTGATTTAGATGGGTTTGAACTCCTAAAAACATGGCTAATCTGACTTAAGACTCCCCTAGTATAAATATGAGTCATTATTTGGGAGAAAAGAGGAAGAAATTTGCCAACCCTAAGATCCTAGCTAAAAAGGGAAAAATTGCAACCTCTAGCCCCCGATTTCTTATACTACTCTTTCGACCGCTTTGCTTATACTTTTTCTCTTTATAACTCTAATGTTTCTCCTCATGGTAACTTATAATGTTGTTTGTCCTTATCAATTCTATTCTAGCTGGTTACTAACTTTATTCTTTTCTTGTCTTTTTGTTTTCTCAAACACACTTGAACTTTCCATGCATCAAAATCATATACCAAGCCATACTCACTCTTAACTTTCTTCTCAATAATAAGTTTTGAAGTTTCATGTTTGTAGATAATCAAGCTCATTCATGGCATGCATTCATACTACAAAATGATCACTTTATTTAAGGTGCAAGATTTTCATCCTAAGTCGTTGCATCCATGAACGACATTCAATAAGGCAAATGCAATCTTCAAGGAGACCTCATACAATTCTTGGATAAAGGAAGTTTCTATGCTTTTTTTTATGGACAGGAAAGGCATTTCTTCAAGAAGAATTTTTAAGCTCGATCCAACCTAGAGGCCTACACACATTCGTGAATGACAACGTATCCTTCAAGTGGACTTGAATCTTTGAGAGCTTGCCAAATAACTTAATAGTAAAAATCTCCTAGTTTTACTCAAAATCTAGGGTGTAGTCTTTGTTAAATGGACATCTATTATTCTTTTCATTTTCAATAAAGAGATGTAACACGTGCATTTCACCACCTTTAAATGAAAACCCACATTTTATTGCCATTTTACCATTTTTCCCATTATGCCATTCACTTCACCCTTCTTGCCATTATACTTTCCTTCTTAAAGAAAAACAAATTTGACAATGTTGCCCATGGGTGGAAATGAAAGTCAAGGAAGATTTGATGGTGCAAATCTTGATAATGCTGCCAAATCTAGTAAGAAAGATCTTAAATGTTGCACCTCAATACTCATCATACAAAAGCAAAATAAAGTTCATGGTGGTTATCAGAATCTATTGCAAGAGGTTCTTGGTTAGCTTCTGGAGAAGGTAGCCCTCATATTAAACGGCTTTGGTGGCATCCCAATTCTCATAAATGCTCAACACAAGAAATGGTTCTCAGTTCTTCATAACACAAATTCCAAAAAGGAAAGAAGTTCATCCCTTCCATCAAAAGGCAACAAGTGAAATTCAAAAGAAAGAAAGGACTGAGAGTAGTGATAGCCAAACGCTATCGCCTCGATCTGGCCGAACTCCCTGCCACAAGAATGGCCAGAAGAAGCTGGCGCTACCCGAGAAAAGGTGTGATCATGCACCTCGGGAGATAGCCGAAGAGCTCCGAGCCCGGCATGCCAGGAAAACCCGAGGACACTACTTGCCCCCCCAAGGTTGTGAACAGATCGCCTTCGGAAAAGCGGCACCAGACATAGCGAGCCGAACATGATATCCCCGAAGGCGGAACTCCCTGAAACTGGGAACCCCCGAACTGAGGGCTTGTTTCCCGAAGAGGCTCTGTCCGTACCAAAGGACGACCTCACCCAGGGACCTCGGGAGTACGGCAGGAGCATTTATGGAAGCATTTAAGGAAGCCTCTGACACATCCATTCACAGACGCCACAATCCGCCTCAAAAGGCGCACTGCCACGCTGACGCCATCAAAATCACATCATGGCCCATCTCAGCACATGGCTCAAGGCAACCTGCTACCAGCTATCTGTCTCCTATGCCCAGAAATTCAGGAACATCCGACCGAACACGTGTCGCGATCTGAACGGGCTAGGCACTCCTATAAATACCAGGAATTAATACTTGGTAGGAGGCTGGTTGGCAAAACACTGCTCCCACACTCTGAGAAAATTACCAGGCGAGACTCCTCAGCCCTTTGTGCTATTTTCTCTGCCTTTCTCTCAGCCAAACACTGACTTGGGCGTCGGAGGCTCCCCCCCCGGAAAAACACTCCGGGGGCCTCCTAACCCTTTGTTTCTGAGCTTTCAGGCACTCCTCTTTGGGCGATCCAATCCACCAGGCGTTCTTCCTCCCAGAAGTCTCTCCTCCAGTCATCATGACTCTGAACGATGAGGCCCCTGGCCATCATTTGGCACTGTCTGTGGGAGACCGCTCTGAGATCGCCATCGTTGAGACTCGGCGTTCTAAGGACAAGGGACTCCCAAGGTCCCCGTCCGCGCCTGAGATACAACCGGCTGCTGAGCAAACACTCCCAGGGACTTCTGCGCCTGAGGAAGACCGCCCTCTGGTAGTCACCATGAGCTTCTTGAGGGACTTTTAGCATTCAGTCATTGCTGAAGTGACCCAGCAGATCGACCGAAGGTAGCCACAGCAAGCACGGGCCCAGAGACCCCCCTCACCGACACGCCCTCGGGAGAGAAGCCCCAAGTCTACACATCGCAGTTCGGGGAGTGGAGACCCTCACGTAGAATCATCCACAGAAGATATAGCCCTCGGGAAACGGCCTGTGGGACAAACCGGGTCCAAGCGACCGAGAGTCTCACAGCGAAGCAGTTCGCCGCCTGAGGCGAGGTCCTTACCCCCTCAGCGCCGAACTCGTTCCCCGAAGAGGCGTTGACGATCTCCATTCCCTGAAGAAGGCCCTAGCGCCACAGTGCTTATGGAGAGGATACTAGCACGGCTGGACAGAGTGGAGAAGCAAATGGCCAGAAAACCTGTCTGGGCCAGACTCTTGGGGACCTTCTGCGAAGATGACTCCCCTTTCACTCGTGCCGTCGCTGAAGCAGCCATGCCAGGTGACTTCAGAGTGCCTCGGCTGGAGATATATGATGGCCGCACTGATCCACAGGCCCATCTGACGAAATACAGACGCAGCATGATAATGCACGGTGCTGACGACGCTACCATGTGCAAGTGCTTCGAGGTCACGCTGACAGGGCCAGCAACTGCATGGTACAATTCATTGCCTTCATGGACCATTACTGAGTTCCAAGAGTTTTCCATGGCCTTTACGCAGCAATTCATTGGGAGCCAACCTACTGCGAAGATGCCTGTCCAGATGTTCGACATAGAGCAGAGGAACGGAGAAACCATCCGAGACTATGTCAAAAGATTCAATAGGGAAGCCCTGAGCGTCCCAGACTTCCGGCCCGAAATCCGCATTCTTGCCATGACACGGGGCCTTCGGCGGGACTCACAGCTGTTCTACGAGTTCTCAAAGGACCCCCCAGACACCCTCGGAGAATTTTACCGAAGGGCCGAACAGCACATGACAGCCGAGGAGCTGAGAATGGCTGGGCCAAAGTCAGACAACCACCGCGCCGAAGGGGCCAATCAGCAAGCCCGTAATCCTACCGAACAGGCAGGACGATCTCGGAGGATGCGGGGAAGGAAGCCTCAAAGTTTCACGCCCCTGAGCACCACACGGACCAACATCCTTATGGCGCTGGAAAGGCAAGGGACGCAGATTCGGCGGCCAAGGGCCATGACCGCCGATCACAAAAAGAATGCCAAGAAGTTCTGCCAGTTTCATCGCGACCACGGTCATGACACCGAAGACTGCTTCCAGCTGAAGAAGTGCATAGAGTCGCTGATAAAACAAGGCCAACTTCGGAAGTACCTGCAGATGCCTTCCCCAAAGGGAAGAAAATAGGAGGAACAAAGGGCCGAAGATGAGGATTACGACTCCAACAGGTGGAGAAATAGAAGTCCAAAAAGGCGACCTCCACCCCCAGCAGGGGTTATCCAAACCATCACCACGGGGCTCCCATCCTCGGAAAGATAGCGGAAAGCTAGAGAAATTGCAGTCATGGAGTATCAAAGTCCATCAAAGAAGCTGGCTCGCAAAGATGGCTCCACCGTCGTCTTCCCCCATGACGATCCGCTGCTGATTATGGCGAGAATAGGGAACTGGGACGTCAAAAGAATGTTTCTTGATGATGGCTCAAATGCTGACGTCCTATTCTCGCACCTGCTGCCGAGCTTGCGCATCTCTAGCAGTGAACTGAAGCCTGTCACCTCGCCCACTTTTGGGGTTGGACCATCCGAACTCCCCGTCCTCAGATGGATCGATCTCCCGCTGATGATGAAAGGGACTTCGGTAGACAGAGCAGCTGAGTTGTACGCCTCCATAATGGCAAGATTCATCGTCATGGACGTCCCGTCCTCGTACAACGCCATCCTTGGAAGGTAGACACAGGGAAACCTGCACATTCGCCCTGATGTGAAGTACTTGACTGTCACATTCGCCACCAAGGATGGAGATGCAGAGATCTTCATCGACCAGGCCGAGGTAAGAAAGGTGTTTGTGAAAGCACGAAAGGCTCCGGCAAACAACTCTACACAAACGGTGGAGGCAAAGGCGCAGGAGAAAGGCAAAGGAGAAGATCCCGCAAAGGCAGAAACGGAAGCAGTAGATCTTGTCCCAGGACAATCTACCCGAATAGGGAAGAGCTTGGCCGAAGGTGACAAGGAAAAACTTGTATCCTTTCTGCTGGAAAATAAAGATCTGTTTGCCTACTCGCCAAAAGATATGCCGGGGGTGAACCCTGGCATAATACAGCACAGCCTCAAAGTAAGCCCGGAAGCAAGGCCTGTCCGGCAAAAGAAACGAAGCATCTCAGCCCACAAAAGCAACTTTGTCAAAACCGAAGTCCAGCGTCTCCTAGATGCTGAAGTTATCAGGGAGGTCAAGTACCCCGAATGGTTAAGCAACGTGGTCATTGCCACAAAAGAAGGTAGCAGCAAACTCCGGATGTGCATCGACTTCAGAAACTTAAACGATGCTTGCCCGAAAGACTCATACCCTCTGCCGCCAATAGATCAACTGGTAGATTCAACTGCTGAATATGGGCTCCTAAGTTTCCTAGACGCCTTCAGTGGCTACCATCAGATAAGGATGGACCCCGAAGATGAAGAGAAGACTGCCTTCATCACCGAGGGAGGAACATATTGCTATATCAGGATGCCCTTCGGGCTCAAAAATGCAGGAGCCACCTACCAGAGGCTGATGAACAAGGTCTTCAAAGACCAAATGGGGAGAAACATGGAGGTGTATGTTGATGATATGATAGTCAAGAGCAAGCTGCCTGGCTACCACGTTGCAGATTTAGAGGAAACCTTCCAAAAGCTCAGAGCCTTTGGGATTCGGCTCAATCCTGAAAAGTGCATCTTCGGGGTAACCTCGGGAAAGTTCCTTGGGTACATGGTATCCGAAAGAGGCATTGACGCTAACCCCGAGAAGATTAAGGCTCTGCTTGAGTTCCGAACTCCTGCCACAGTCAAAGACGTGCAGAGACTCACCGGAAGAATAACCTCTCTGAGCAGATTTATTTCCAGGTACGGAGATAGGTGTCGACCTTTCTTCAAAGTCCTCACAAAGGCAGCAAAAATGGAAGGCAACCTCGGAAGAAATGATCATCCTTGGGATGAAGATTGCCAAAAAGCCTGGGAAGAACTCAAAGTCTACTTGGCCAGCCTGCCGACTCTGCAACAACCTCGGGAGGGAGAGCCCCTCGCGCTGTACCTCGCCGTCACAGAAAAGCTGTGAGCTCGGTCCTCGTGAAAGAAGAAGGGCCAAAGCAATGGCCGGTCTACTATGTCAGCAAGTCCCTGCATGGCGCCGAAGTCAGGTACCCTTTGCTTCAAAAAGCTATATACGCCTTGGTGCTTGCAGGGAGAAGGCTGCGACCATACTTTCAGGCTCACCCCATCATCGTCCGAAGTAGTCTGCCGCTACGGGATGTCATGAAGAGAGTTGATCATTCGGGAAGGCTCTCCAAGTGGTGCATAGAGCTGGGCGAACACGAAATCACGTATGAGCCTCGGAAGGCCATAAAAGCTCAAGCACTGGCAGATTTTATCGCCGAAATACCCACCACTGAGGAGAGCCATTCAGATCCAAAAGAGGGTGAGCCAGAATGGACCTTGCACGTAGACGGAGCCTCGGGGTCCGAACACCAGGGAGCTGGAGTAATTATCAGGGGCCCCGAAGGCCTGGAGGTAACGAAGGCTATCAAGTTCAGCTTCAACGTCACCAACAATGTAGCTGAGTATGAAGCCCTCATAGCGGGATTACGCTTGGCCAGAAAGATTGGCGTGAGAAACTTAAAGGCTCACAGCGATTCCCAGCTGGTAGTTCGGCAGACGGCAGGAGATTATGGGGCGAAGGACCCAATCTTGGCAAAATACCACGAGCTGGTAGCAAAGCTCATCCAAGAGTTTGACGCCGTACGGATCGAAAATGTACCTCGGCGGAATAACACTGAGGCAGATTGCTTGGCGAAGTCGAAAACATACACCGAGGTGCTAGACCATCCGAGCATCTCAGTGCTGAGCATAGTGACCTCGGGAAAAGGATGGAAAGATCCCATAAAGAGATACCTCGCAGAAAATATGCTCCCCGAAGACCCCGGCGACGCTGCGAGACTGCGAAGACGCTCCGGCCGATTCTTCCTGATTGGTGAAGAGTTATACCGGCAGGGATATGCAAACCCGCTGCAGAGATGCGTGGCTGAAGAGGATACTGAAATGATCCTTGAAGAGGTCCACGAAGGCATGTGTGGCTCACATATCGGAACTGATGCCCTTGCAGCGGTGATACTTCGCCAAGGATACTTCTGGCCTACCCTGAGAAAGGACGCAAGACAGTTCGTCCGAAAATGTGGTAGCTGCCAGAGACACGCGAACATCCAGAGGGCACCCTCGGAGAGTCCAGAGGGCACCCTCGGAGACGGTAAGTTCGACTGACTATCCTTGGCCGTTCGCAGTCTGGGGTATAGACCTTATTGGGCCACTCCCCACAGCACCCGGAGGCGTGAAATTCTGCGTTGTAGCAGTGGACTATTTCTCTAAATGGGTCGAGGCAGAACCGCTGGCAACTATCTCGGCAAAAGAAGTGCAGAAGTTCGTATGGAAGAACATTGTATGCAGATTTGGCATACCGAGGGTACTAGTAGCTGATAATGGATCCCAATTCATAGACAAAGGATTCCAAGAATTTATCAGCGACCTCGGAATAAAGATGCACTTCGCCCCAGTAGCTCACCCCCAAAGTAACGGGCAGGTGGAAGTATCGAACAGGACCATAAAAGATGGCCTGAAAAAGAGACTGGGAGAAGCAAAAGGGAAATGGCCAGGAGAACTCCAAAGCGTATTGTGGAGCTACCGAACGACGCCCCGAAGGGCCACAGGGGAAACTCCCTTTTCACTAGTCTTCGGGACAGAGGCCATTATCCCAGTCGAGATAGTCAGACCATCAATACGGGTGCAAATATTTGATGAAGGTGGAAACGACCTCGGCCTCAGAACCAAGCTCGACCTCGTCGGCGAACACAGAGAAATAGCCGAGCTGAGAAGAAAAGCTTTTCAGCAAAGAGTGGCCGCGGCTGTAAACTTACGGGCCAGGCCAAAAGAAATCAAGAAGGGAGACCTCGTTCTCCGAAAGGCTGACTTTGCACCCCGAAGGCCGTCCCACGGAGTACTTCGCGCAAACTGGGAAGGACCTTATCTGGTTCTCGCCGAAGTACGAAAAGGCGTGTACAAACTTGGCGACGCCGAAGGCGTAGAATTGAAAAATACTTGGCACTCAGACGCCTTGAAAAAATTCTACGCCTAAGATGAAGCGGAGGAATTGTAAGTACAGAATGCTCTTAAGGAAAGTTCTTAAGTATCCAAAATTGTGCAAAGCAGAATTCCGTGAAGATGCTCGCCGTAATAAAGCGCAGATTGACCTCCCAGAGTCCCTTGAGCCATCACGCTCGGGAAAAGATGGAGAAATCTCGCAGAGGCAGTTTTCCGAAGTCCCTTGAGCCATCATGCTCGGGAAAGATGGGAAACAAGAACGTCGCAGAAGTACTCGCCGAAATAAGCGCAGAGACAGTTTTCCGAAGTCCCTTGAGCCATCACGCTCGGGAAAAATGGAAAACAACTCTCGAAAGATTTCCTAAGTCTCTTGAGCAAACATGCTCGGGACAAAAGGAAAAGAAGGAAAATTTTTTGACTAAGGAATTTCCGAAGTCCCTCGAGCGAACGTGTTCGGGACAAAATGGAAATGCAAAAGCCTGCAAAAAGACTTAGTCAAATTTTTTCAGACTTTCCAGAAAGTCTCTCGAGCAAACGCACTCGGGACAAAGGAAGGTAAAAAAGTTTCTTTGATCGCAGGTTTTCCGAAGTCTCTTGAGCGAACGTGTTCGGGACAATGGAAATGAAGAAACTTGCAAGAAAAGACTTAGCCAAAAAATCTTCATTAAGAGCAAAGCTGCTTTACAGTAAAGAAGTGCCCGAAGAAGGAATACAAAATAGAAGGGAAGGAAAAGGGGCCCTAAAAAATAGCCTAAGGGTTCGCGGCGTCCCGAGAGCCACTCGCTGGCCCGCCCTTTTCCACCACCTTTGGCGCTGGAATTGAAGGAGGAAGGTTCAAATGTTCGACCTTGGACCATTCCCACCGAGGTCCCCCAGGAATGTTTAGAGCCTCTAGAAAAGAGAGGTCCAGATCTGGGAACCTCTGGAGGACCTGGTGACGAGCAAGGCAGAAGCCGTCCTGAAAGGCAACCTTGGCCATTTGATCAGACTCGTTCTTATCAAGCTCGAGGTCGTCAAGGTCGTCCTTCAGTTCAGCAATCTCCTCCTTCAGCGCCTTTATCTCCAACGCCCCTTGGACCCCTTCTTCAAAGACTCGACCTCAGCCCGAAGAGTGTTATTCTCACTCGTCAACGACACTATAAGGCTGTCAGAAGCAGCCTTGTGCTTGAGAAGATCTTCGTTGGCGGTGAGCATCCCCTTTATTTGATCACCGAGGTCAGCAATCTTCTGGGAGGAATCCTTTTGAAGTTCTTCTTTTTCCTTCCGGAACTCCTCCCGAAGGGCAGTCACTTCTTTCTCAGCAGCCTCTTTCAGCTGCTGGTTTTTGGCGGCCGACTCCGCGAGTGCGATCCTCGCCTCATTCATGGTCTAAGTGGCCGAAGTTCGGAAGGCAACCTCCCTGGCCACCCGAACTCGGAGAAAGCCGGCGTACCCCAGCAGCTGCAAAAAGATAAAACGCAAGGTCAGTAAGAGCCAAAAACTTAGGAAAAAATTGAAGGGAAAGAGCTGTGAAGGATATACCTGAGCAGCATGCTCGGTGATCTTTGCGGCGAGAGTGTTATCCCCCGGATGGGCCGCCGCTATAGCCTTGAAGGAGGCCTCAATAAGCACCCCCTTCGAAATTTCCTTCGCCATTTGAGGACAGTCCTCGGCGTACAAATTCATGTCCTCCGTGAACGTCCAGAAAGGCTCCTTTGGTATCTTCCCTTGTGGGATTTTGGCGTCCCGAAGAGCTCGCTTCCGAGCATGTTCGGCCGCCCAGTCAGGGGTAGTCAACTCCACTGCGTGGCAAGAATGAGAAGGAGATTAAAGACAAAGAAGGCAATCCAGAAAAAACAAAGGAAGTACACTTTGTCTGGAAACAAACCTGGTGGAACCTCGGCAACGACGTCCTCGGAGTCCTCGGCCTCCTCGGTTGAAATGCCCTTGCCCTTCCGCCTGCGCCGCTCCTCGGCAGAAGGTACTTCTACCACTACATCAAGGAGGGCCTGCGACGCAGTAGGACTTTGAGGAGGGACGTCGGTTGAAGGGACCTCGGAAGCAGCAGTCTCAGACGCCGGAATCTCGGCGGACCCAGGCTCCTCGGCAGTCTCCTCGGGAATTTCTTCTAGAGGAACCTGGGTAGCTCTCTTTGCCCGTTTCCTCGAAGGCCCCGCGCCAGTAGACTTCCGCCTTCGGGAAGCCGCCTTCTTCGTCTGATCGCCCTTCTCCACTTGGCCGGTGAAAAGGGACTTGTAATAGGCGGCAGTCCCGTCGCCCATCTCTGAAAAAGGAGAGAAACATCAGCGTAAGTCCGAGGAAAAAAACAGCAAAGGAGTAGAAGATGACTCACTTTCGACAAGCGTTTCGAAAGAAATTTCCTCCTTAAGAAGCTTGACCAACCAGGAATCCTTCCCGGCGATGGCAGGAGCTGGCATCTTGAGGTCAGTCTCGTGCTCCTTTACCACCTTTAGTTCCCGAAGGACCTCTTCGGTCATCAACTTCCAGTTGATTGGAAAAGGGTAAAGGGCGCGCGGAGCGACCTCGGGATCCCAGTCAGAGACAGCCCGAATGCGGGCGTCGAAATCCGCGAACACGGGAGCCAACTCTGGGGTCAGCAGCATCCTCGGATCAACAACGTCCACATCCAGTGTTCCCTGAGCCCATTTGGTCGGAACGTACGACCAGGCCTCGTCCATCTTCAGGAAGAAGAACTTCTGTTGCCACCCCCGCCAGCTATCCTTAGTGGCGAAGGTGAACATGAATTTCTTGCTCCCGGATCCCCGAGGTAGCATGAAATAGAAGCCACCCTTCGGGACCACAGAGAGCTTGTAGTACTGCATAAAGATTATGAAATGGGGTTCTATCCCGAAGACGCCACACATGCAGAGGTAGGCGTTAAAATAGCAGAACGAGTTTGGGGGAAGCTGGTTCACAGCAATGCCATGAAATTTGCAGAACTCGCACACCATCTTCGGGGGAGGATACCGAAGACCGGCCTTCAGCTGGGCTCGGAAAACGGTAACCTCCTTACTATGGTTTGAAAAAGCATAATGGCTAGAACGAGGCAGCCTAGTAATGGCGTAAGAGGGAAGAAAGAATTTTTTCTTCCACCTCTCTAACTTTGCAGGGGTGGTGCAACAAGGATGGGCTAAAAGAGGCTGCCAGCTCTCAGGAATGGGCATTTTTGACATGAAAACGAGTTTGAAAACGGAAGAAAATAGTTTCCAGAAAAAAAAAACTCAAAAGAACAGAGGGATCAAAACGCTCTGGAAAACAAAAACCCACCGAAAGATTTGCCAAAATCTGAGGACGCCGTCGTGAAAGTTGGCTGGAAAAAAGCTCTGATTAAGGTAGCTCCGCCACAGAAAGCAAGAAAGTGCAAGAACAGGGGCAAAGCAGAGAAAAGAGCAGAAGAAAAAGCAAAAGGAACTTATGATGGAATGGGCTATTTATAAGCCAGAGGTGGGTAACCGAAACATCGTCATAAGTACCCTTTGGAGGCGAACCGTCGCCGTAACTGCTCTCTGCACCTGAAAAGGCGCGCCCTCTGTAACCGACGCGACTCTCCTCCAATGGCAAAGCGCCACGTGTCAACCGCTGCGCAAAAATGGGGGACACGTCCTCCAAACGTCCCTTGAAAACTGGGACACGTCTTCTGACATCCCTGGAAAACTGGGACGCGCCGCTCAGACTGACACGCTTGGCCAAACAGACCTGCAGAAACAAAGAGCAGGCCAACTCGAGGACGCCAAGAGACAGGCTATGGCCGAACAGCCCATGACCTTCGGGCAAGAGGTGTATCTTCGGCACAGGCTCCGCCTCGAAGACACCAAAGAACAGGCCAAGGCCGAAGAGCCCATGATCTTCGGGCAAAAGGCGCATCCTCGGAACAGGTTAAGCTTCCAAAGAGACTCCCATAAACAACCTCGGAAAGAGATGCAAAACCGAAGTCTTCACTTCGGCTTTCCAAAGGGGGGCATGTGATAGCCAAACGCTATCGCCTCTATCTGGCCGAACTCCCTGCCACAAGAATGGCCAGAAGAAGCTGGCGCTACCCGAGAAAAGGTGTGATCATGCACCTCGGGAGATAGCCGAAGAGCTCCGAGCCCGGCACGCCAGGAAAACCCGAGGACACTACTTGCCCAACCCAAGGTTGTGAACAGATCGCCTTCGGAAAAGCGGCACCAGACATAGCGAGCCGAACATGGTATCCTTGAAGGCGGAACTCCCTGAAACTGGGAACCCCCGAACTGAGGGCTTGTTTCCCGAAGAGGCTCTGTCCGTACCAAAGGACGACCTCACCCAGGGACCTCGGGAGTACGGCAGGAGCATTTATGGAAGCATTTAAGGAAGCCTCTGACACATCCATTCACAGACGCCACAATCCACCTCAAAAGGCGCACTGCCACGCTGACGCCATCAAAATCACATCATGGCCCGTCTCAGCACATGGCTCAAGGCAACCTGCTACCAGCTATCTGTCTCCTACGCCCAGAAATTCAGGAACATCCGACCGAACACGTGTCGCGATCTGAACGGGCTAGGCGCTCCTATAAATACCAGGAATTAATACTTGGCAGGGGGCTGGTTGGCAAAACACTGCTCCCACACTCTGAGAAAATTACCAGGCGAGACTCCTCAGGCCTTTGTGCTATTTTCTCTGCCTTTCTCTCAGCCAACCACTGACTTGGGCGTCGGAGGCTCCCCCCCCGGAAAAACACTCCGGGGGCCTCCTAACGCTTTGTTTCTGAGCTTTCAGGCACTCCTCTTTGGGCGATCCAATCCACCAGGCGTTCTTCCTCCAAGAAGTCTCTCCTCCAGTCATCATGACTCTGAACGATAAGGCCCCTGGCCATCAAGTAGCATGAGCAGTTAATATCACTTGAGTCATCTCACTTAAATAGGGCTATCTAGGATGTCACAATCATAGCTCATAAAAAAGGAAAAGAAAGAAAAAATAAGGTCTTGCTAAGTTGTTAGTCTCCAACAAAACCTAGGCAAAAGTTAGAGCAAAGGAAAGAAAAGGAATGAAAAGAAAAAAGTGAGGTATGGATTCTAGACTGAAAACCTGCAAACGCAGTTTTGAAGATAAAAACAACCTTCAAAGCAAGTGTACATACAGATTATGAGGGTTGAGGGGCAACAGATAAGGTCTAATTTTCTGGAAAATGTGGTAAGTTTGTGGTTGTCACTATCAAGTTTTTCAAGGCAATAAGTCTGCTCATGAGTGGCATTTAGGAACCTTTCTTTCACACCACTCAAACTCAACTTTCCTCAACTTAACATTTGCCTCTCGGTATCATTCTCATTCATTTAAAAGGCTATCATTGTGAAACCTGTTTCTACATTTTTGCATTGTGCATTTTATGTCTTTGAGTTGGAAAAAGGAAGAATAAAAGAACATCTTGATCAAATACAAAGATTGTAGGTTATTTTATCCAGCTCTACAAATTGATGAAAGTTTCTCTTTCAGGCCAAACCATTATTCATTGATGTGTGTGGATCAAAAGTGAGGAAATGGCCTAAGACTCTTCTCGACAAGATGCATTTCTTGGACATAGTAGGGGACATTAAGCATTGAACATTGATATGGTCACAAAAGAGCAAAGGATGCACATTTATGGATCATGATCACTAAGGTGAGGTTGTTACCCACTCCGGATAGTCCAATTATGGTTCCAAAATTGTGCATTTAGACTCCCAGGATTGGTAATGTTCTTTAGGCCATCAAAACACTACCCCTAGTGTGCATACCCAAGTGGCCCTCTTGGGCACTATGTAAACACATGCATATTGGTCAAACCATCACACACATATTCACATTTCATGCACTCCATAGTAGCAAAGAAGGAAAACACTAGCACAAGGCTTAATCATGGCTACCATACATTAGGCAATCTTGTTAAGTTCTAGTGACCACCCACTGTACCTGTAACTTCTACTAATAAACTGTATCATTCTAGCCATGTACCCCCTGTTTTCATTGCTTAATTATCAATTAAATACTAAGATCAAACCAAGGAATTGTTTTTACATCAATAGCCCACATATGGACCAAGTTATAGATTTTTTAAGTTGGTTACAAAATTTTGACCAAATAAACAGTAACTTAGCCAACTTTATAACATCATAGCTTTGGATACAGGGCTCCAAATTATGAAATTCCAAATCCCTTTTCAACCTATAGATGTGCTCTAGCTATGGTAAAAATTTCATATGAACATCAATTCTAAACAGGGAGATATAGAAATTTAAGCACAAAGTCAAAATTCTACCCACTTTATGACCACTATACTCATACAAAATTTCATAAGTGTGCAAACACTTCATTCACAAGGGGAAAGTCCTCCAAAACTACCCCATATATGTTCAATACAGATGAGAAATAAATTCTCTTGCATCTAGAAACAGTATGTGGCCAAAACAGAATTTACAAGTAAGCAGCCTATCATTCACACTTAGGCAGCTTTACACCACATCACATACATAGCCAAAACACTACTCAAAAGTTCACATACTTGTCTCATTTTACATACACTACATGTAAATTCATACATGCACTGCAGCATAGTCTTAAATTAGCTAAATACGCACCCTTGGTTACAGGAGTGCCTGACACACAATTGACTCCAGAATACGATGCCGGACACCTGCTACACAACACAATAAAAATGTGAAGTGTGCTCCTAAAATCACCAAAATTTGTAGATCACAACTATACATATGGATGTTCAAGTACTATAAAATTCAGGGAAAAAATCAAAATACAAAGGTTAGATTGAAGGTGATCTTTCAACTGGACCTAAAATGACAGAATTGAGGGGAGTAAGTTTCATTGACAAACATAGTAAGGGTAGCACATGGATTCAATAGGCAATGTAACCATCATTAAAACCTACATCCAAAGACACTAAAACAAAAAAACCACAATGCATATATACAAGATATAGCAACCAAATGCGGCATCCATTCACAACCAACAAACACATGAAATGCGGCAGCAACATATACCATAAGTTAGTCCATGAAACACATAATAACCATAAATAAATTACTATGGTAGCCCTCCTTAAGCTAATTCTTGGTCTTAGGAGGATTTTGACACTAGTTAGTGCTAACTTCGGGCTCTAGAAACTGATGCGACCCCCAACAGTATAAAGACCATGAAACATGCCCAAAATGTTTTTCAGGCCCCACAAGATATCAAAGAGACTGGATTTGAAGAACCCCACCCCTAATCAACCTGTGACTAGAAACAAGAATTATAAGAACTCCAAGAACACAAGAACACTTGTGCACCAAGGTAGTCCGCCAAGAACCAAAGAGAAATCTCTCAAAAGTAGCAATATTATTTCGGTTGAAAGCTGTGTCTTACAACCAGAATATGTGCCTATTTATAGGCCTAAACTAGGGTAAAATATAGGCAAAAATCCATAGCCCAAATCACCTAGGAAACCTAGTTGCAAAGGAGTCAAGAAAATCGAGTCAAACTAGGACTCCTATATCCCTTCTACCTTGTTTTAGGTATGCAGCGTATGCCACTTGTCCTAAGCAACCTGAATTAATTCCATAGCCTAACTAAAGCATAAATAATTTAAATAAATAGGAAATTGATGAAAATAATCTGCAAACACAAGTTTGGCCCTAACCCCCAAATGGTCTTCTCGAGTGCACTTTTTGGACTCTTTAGGGTTTCCACTTATATCTTCAACTCCAAGCTTGAATATTTGAGTCCAATGGCATGATTAATCCTATTAAATTTTTGAAAGTTGTCTCCAAAAGTTAGAGCTCAAAAATCTAGCTTGTAGACACAAAATGCATTAAGAACACTCAAGGGGGCTCAAAAGGTGCACTTTGAGTGGTGTCCTCGGTGTCCTTGCTCTGTGACTTGTCTAGGCACTCTAGGACTAAGTACCAAGCATGTCCATCAACTCCATATGGTTTCTTGAAACTTGTAACAGCTCCTTGTGAAGTGCCATGTCCATTCTCCATGAAGAAGCTTGAAACAAAGGCTTGTGGTGCACTAGTGAGCTATTTAGCTTTTTTCCTTGTCATTGGTCCACTAGGAACCTTCAATGGGTCCTTCCCTTCCTTGAGGCTGCCTTTATTGATCATATCAAATCCCTACTCCTTAGAAGGATTTGTCCATGAATCTGCATGTTCAAATAAACACAAATCAGAAACATTGAAAGCAGCACTCACATTGTACTCGCCCGGCAAGTCTACCATGTTTGCCTTGTCATTGATCTTCTTAATGACTTGGAATGGACCATCTCCTCTTGGATGAAGCTTAGTCCTCCTTGTAGCTAGAAATCTTTCCTTCCTCTTGTGCAACAAAACCAAATCTCTAGGCTCAAAAACAACTCTCCTTCGGCCGTGGTTGGTTTTCTTAGCAACTTGTTGATTTTTGTGCTCAATTTGTTGCTTAACCTTCTCATGCAACTTCTTGATGCTCTCAGCCCTTTTTCTACCATCCAAACTAGAAACCTCATGAGTAGGTAATAGCAAAAGATCCAATGGAGTTAAAGGATTAAAACCATAAACAATCTCAAAAGGTGACAAACTAGTAGTAGAATGCATGGACCTATTGTAAGCAAACTCTACATGAGGCAAACAAACTTTTGAAGCTTTCAAGTTCTTACCAATGATAGCTCTAAGCATGAAACCTAAGGCCCTATTTGTTACCTCAGTTTACCCATCAGTTTATGGGTGGCAAGATGTAGAAAACAAAAGCTTAGTGCCAAGCTTTCCACACAAAGTTCTCCAAAAGTGGCTTAGAAACTTAGTGTCTCTATTCGAAACTATTTGTTACTACCTCATAAAATGGAAGAATTATAAGTGTGTCATAACGGCTAAAAACCATTATATTGTGTAATTCTCACCATAGTGATTGAAGTGTGGGGGGTTAAAGGCATGATAAACACCTCCTTAAAAGTGTTCCAAGTTGGTAACTTGGCCCTCAAGAAAAGCCTTAAGGATTGCTTGTTTTTCAAGCAACCTATGGACTTTTTTGTAAGGTTTTGGAAATTCGGGTACTTAATTGCAAAGCTCTCAAGAAAGAGACTTGGAGAGTTATGGGAAGGATATGAATAGTATGAAAGTGCTATTGGGGGACCAAATTGTTGATGGAAGACAAGTTTGGACATAGGAAACATTAAAGGCAGTGAGGACCTAAATGTCCGAGTGTAAACCTTAAGGTGTTCAAGCTTTTGACTTAAGTCTAAGGGTGGAATTGTGGGGTTATCCCACCATGGGGGAGGTAGCCAAGACTTGATAATTAGTCAAAAATGTTGGGTACATGCGCACCAATTAGTGAGAAACCATAATTAGTGAGAAGGAAAATGATATAAAGCAAGGTTAAGCTTGTTTAAGTGTGTTTTGTGCGCTTAAGCTCATTTAAGGCCATTTAACTGGCCCAATCACTTATAATTCTCTCATTTTTGTCCTCCTCCTGCCCAAGAACACAGCTACACTTCTTCCATAGCCACCATACCTTCAAACTCAAAACTACTTGCAATTGAAGTCAAGGAAGCACAATTGGAAGCTATTTGGTGTTCTTGCTTGAGTGCACCTAGGATCAAGCTCCAATTTCAGCATACCCATCAAAGGTAAGGGTTCTCTTGCTCTCATGGACTATCTTCTTCAATTTTCAAACATACATGGAGCTGGGGCTAAGCATGAAATAGAGCCATGAGCTTGGTGAACCAAGCTTAGTGAGGGGAGTGCACTTATTGAAGGTTTTGTGACCTAGTGTAAAGTGAACAGTGATGGAAGCAAATTTTTGGGTTTCTAGAGCCCAAAAGTTAGTACTAACTACTTTTAAAATCCTCATAAGACCAAGCATTAGCTTGAGTAGCGCTGCCATAGTGATTTATTTAAGTTTATTAGATGTTTTATGGAAAAATCTATGGTTATTGTTGTTACTACATTTCATGTTTTAGTGTCTTTGGATGCAGGTTTTAATGAGGATCACATTACCTTAAGAAACCAAGTGTTACCCTTACTAAGTTTCTCAATGAAACTTACTCCCATCAATTCTTTCATTTCAGGTCCAGCAGAAAGATCACCTTCAAACTAACCTTTTTGGTTTGATTTTTGATCTGAAATTTTAGGTACATGAACTTCCATATGTCTAGTTATGATCTAAAAATTTTACTAATTTTAGGAGCACATTTGGTATTTTTAATGGTAGTACTTATTGTCTTATGCAGCAGCTGTCCAGCATCCTATTCTGGAGTCCATTGTGTCTCAGGCACTCCTGTAACCTAGGGTGTGTATTTAGATGAGTTAAGACCCTTATGTAGTGAATGTATGCATTTACATTTAGTGTACGAAGATGAGACAAGTATCTGAACATTTGAGTAATGTTTTGACTATGTAAGTGATGTGGTGCAAAGCTGCCTAAGTGTGAATGATGGGCTGCTTACTTGTAAATTCTGTTTTGGCCATATAAAGTTGTTAAAAGTAAGGGAATGTAATTCCTATGTGTAATGGACATATACGGGATAGCTTTGGAGGGTTTTCCCCTTACAAATGAAGTGTTTGCACACTTACGAAATTTTGTATGGGCAAAATGGTCATAAAGTGACCAGAATTTTGAATCTGGACTTAAAGTTCTATATCTCCCTATGTAGAAGGAATATTTCTATGAAATTTTAACCACACCTATATAACATCTATAGGTTGAAATGAAATTTTTAATTTCTGAATTTGGAGCCTTGTAGCCAAAGATATGATGTTGCAAAGTTGGCTAAGTTACTGGTCATTTGGTCAGAATTTTGTAATCAATTTCAAAAATCCATAACTCGGTCCATAGGTGGGCTATTGATGTAAAACAAAATTCCTTGGTTTTTTGTAAGTCTATAATTGATAATGGAGGAAAGAAAACATAGGGGTAAATGGCTATAATGATACATTTTATTAGTGGAAGTTACAAGTGCAGTGGCTGGTCACTAGAACTTAACAAGATTGCATAATGTGTGGAAGCCAAAACTATGACTTGTGCTAGTGTTTTCATTCTTAGCTGTCATAGTGTGCATAAATGTAAATATCTATGTTATGGTTAGACCAATATGCATGTATTTGCATAGTGCTCAAGAGGGTCACTTGAGTATGCACACTAGGGGTGTTGTTCTGATGACCTACAGGACACGCCAATCTTGGGAGTTTAAATGCACAATTTTGGTGCCATAACTGGACTAACCTAGAGTGGGTAACACTATTGTTCTTGGAACACTATGAAGCCTAACAATTTCCTTGAAAAATAGTTCAGTCACATGTATAGCATCATCAGTCTTATTGCATAGAATAAAGTGAGCCATCTTAGAAAACCTATCAACTACAACAAAGATTGACTCTCAGTTTCCTCTAGTCCCAGGCAATCCCACAATAAAATCCATTGAAATATCAACCCATGGATGACTAGGTGTAGGAAGTGGTGTGTATAATCCTTGTGAACTATTAGTGGACTTAGCCTTCCTACATGCTATGCATTGATCACAAACCTTCCTTACTTCCTTTACCATGTTCGGCCAATGGTAGTATTCCTTCAAAGTATGCAAGGTCTTGGCTTGTCCAAAGTGTTCCATAAGTCCTCCACAATGAGCCTCTTTTGTGAGCAATTCCCTCAAAGATGTCCTGGGAATACACAACCTATTTTATTTAAAAAGAAACCTATTAACTTGATAGAACTTCTCAAAAGCAAACTTAGAACACTTAGAATAAATCTCACCGAAATCATCACCAGAAGCATACAAATCCTTCAAGTGTTCAAAACCCAAAACTTTAGCATCTAAAGCCAAAAGTAAAGCGTACCTCTCAAAAATTGCATCCACCACTACATTATCCTTACCTTGCTTGTATTTGATAACATATGGGAATGACTGAATGAACTCTACCCATTTAGCATGCCTCCTATTCAACTTACCTTGCCCATTAAGAAACTTAAGGGCTTGATGGTCAGTATGGATGACAAACTTTCTCGGCCATAAGTAGTGTTGCCAAGTCTCCAAAGCTCTTACCAATGCATAGAGTTCTTTGTCATAAGTGGGATAATTCAAGGTAGCAACATTTAATTTCTCACTAAAGTATGCAATGGGTTGGTCTTCTTGCATTAACACAACTCCAATGCCTATACTTGAAGCATCACACTCAACTTCAAAAGTATTAGCGAAGTTAGGCAAAGCTAAGAGTGGTGCATTACATGACCTCTTCTTAAGCAACCCAAAAGCCTCCTCTTGAGCTTTTCCCCACTTAAATCCAACATTCTTCTTTATAAATATAGTTAGAGGTATAGCAATGGAAGAAAAATTCCTTACAAACCTCCTGTAGAAGCTAGCTAACCCATGGAATGATCTCACCTCAGTTATGGATGTTGGCATCGGCCATTCATGTATGGCTCTCACCTTCTCTTGATCTACCTTAATTCCATGTGAACTCATAACAAAACCAAGGAAAACAACTTTAACAACACAAAAAGAGCACTTCTTGAAATTATCATATAACTTTTGATCTCTTAAAGTGCTTAGTACTTGTGTGAGGTGTCCAACATGCTCTTCTAGGTTCTTGCTATATACTAATATATCATCAAAGTAGACAACAACAAACCTACCAATGAAATCACGCATGACATGGTTCATAAGTCTGATGAAAGTACAAGGAGCATTAGTTAATCCAAAAGGCATAAGTAACCATTCATAAAGTCTAAACTTTGTTTTGAAAGCAGTTTCCCATTCATCCCCTTCCCTCATCCAAAATTTGCTGGTACCCACTTTTCAAGTCAATTTTTGAAAATAAAATAGAACCATGCAACTTATCAAGCATAACATAAAGTCTAGGGATAGGATGTCTATACTTTATAGTGATTTTGTTGACAGGCCTACAATCTATGCACATGCGCCATGAACCATCCTTTTTTGGCACTAAAAGGACAGGCATGGCACAAGGGCTCATGCTCTCCCTCACAAAGCCTTTAGCCAACAACTCCTCCACTTGCTTCTCAATCTCCTTAGTCTTCTTGGGATTGGTTCTATAGGCTGGCCTATTTGGGATAGGTGCACACGGGACTAAGTCAATTTGATGTTTAATGCCTCTAATTGGAGGAAAACCTCTCGGATCTTCAGGGAATGCATTTTCAAAGTCCTTCAACAAATACACAACAACACTAGGAAGATGTGTTAGATCATTGATAACAAGCAAAGACTCTTTGTAAATTAATAGAAGCACTGGTCTTTGTGCTTGAATGACTTTCCTCACATCACTCATTTTTGCAATATAGCACTCTTTGTTGCCACTCAACTTCCTCTCATTCTTTTCTCTCGGGAACTCTCCACTTTTCTTCCCCTTATGGTCACTCACCTCACTTGATCTCTCATTTTGTCTCTTGGCTTTCCCCTCTTCACGTTTTCCCTCAACTTTCCCTTCATTTACTTTTCTATCAACCTTACTTTGAAGTTTCCTTTGATCCTCCAAAACTTATTGTAGTGAAAGTGGACTAAGTGTAACTGGCTTGCCTTCATGGACAAATGAGTACAAGTTC
Organism: Aquilaria sinensis; assembly: GCA_005392925.1. Classification (NCBI taxonomy): domain Eukaryota; kingdom Viridiplantae; phylum Streptophyta; class Magnoliopsida; order Malvales; family Thymelaeaceae; genus Aquilaria; species Aquilaria sinensis. The sequence continues at coordinate 65,906 of SMDT01000118.1, forward strand.
CTCTCTCCATCATGTGTAACCTTTTTGTCATATTGCCACTGTCTTTCAAGCAAAATGTGGCATGCTTGCATAAGAACAACATCACAAAGAACTTGATCATGGTAAGTACCAATTTTAAAGTTAACCAAAACTTGCTTTACCACCTTTACGTCCCCGGCATCATTTAACCATTGAAGCCTATATGGTTGTGGCTGCTTGTGTGTAGGAAGCTTCAACTTCTCCACCATGGTTGAACTTGCTACATTGGTATAACTTCATCCATCAATAGTAAGGTTGTACACTTGATCTTTGATTCAGCACCTAGTGTGAAAGATGCACTCTCTTTCACTAGCCTCCTCCTTGGCTTGCACACTTAGAGCTCTCCTAGCAATAAATGCAAAGTCTCCATCCTCGGGCTCAAGTGTGTTTTTCTCATCATCCTCCAAAGGTGGTGTCTCCTCCATGGCATCTTCCTCCTTGGATGTGATCTCTTCATCATCTTTAAGTATCATCACCTTCTTGTTAGGACAATATCTCATGTAGTGCCCTTTGCCTCTACACTTGAAGCACTCAATCTCCCTTGGCTTAGGTAATTCTTTAGGTGGTACTTTGGACTTGTCTTGTTAAGGCCGAGACAAGCCTCCCTTGGTAGCTTCCACTCTTAGCTTTGGTACTTCTTCGCTCCATGTTCCCCTCCATGTGGAACTTTCCCCTTAGACCATCTTAGATGCCTTAGACCTCTTAATGATTCTTTAGGTCTTAGTGACATGGTAAAGTAAATCTTCCATGTTGACATATGGTACCATCTCTACCTTGTTGGCAATCTCATGGTTAGGGCCATTGACGAATCTAGCGATGATGGCCTCCTCATCATCAATGATATTGGCTCAAGTTAAAGTCATCTCCAAGTCCTTATGGTAGTCCTCCACACTCCTTTAGCCTTGCACAAGTCTTTGAAATTTAAGGTGTTGGTTTTAGTAATAGTAGCTAGGCACAAACCTCCTCCTCATCATGGCTTTAAAGGCTCTCCATGTATTGATGGGTGCCTCCTTATTCCTTCTCCTAGAAGTGACAACCTGGTTCCACCACACAAGAGCATAATTAGTGAAGTTAATGGTAGCTAATTTAACTTTCTTCTCCTCGGAATAATGATGGCAAACAAAGACCATCTCAATCTTTTTCTCCCAGTCCCAATATGCATCCGGATCATTCCTCCCTTGGAAAGGTGGAATGGTAAACTTGATGGAATTATGGTTGTGATCTACTCTTGGTTCCCCTATCCTTGGAAGCCCATGGTCATGCCATTTTCCTTCTTCCTCCTCGGGTTCTTATTTTGTTGGACCTCTCCTTGGTTGCAAGATAGGATTTGGCCTCCTCAGCAATCTCAAGTCAATGTCCTCAATCCTCCTTACAAGTCTATTGAGAGTTTCTTGAAGCTCTCTCATGGTTGGCTCCTCATTGTGTTTTACTTCCATGCTCCTGGCCCTCCACACTCCTAAAAAAAAAGATCCTCACAAACACTCACCTCACATGTTTCACTCAAAAGATGAGCGCTCAAACACTCAATTTGTTAGTGAGATGTTGCTATTCAAAGAGTCCTCAAAAGTTCTAAGAAAACTGTCCTCAAAGCACACAAGAAAATTTGAATTCTTGAAAATATTTTTGACTCAAAAAGAGGTGGTCTAAACAAGGTTTAAATACTCTAGGAAGCTATTGAAATTGATGATCACAAGAACCACAAAGAAAGCTTTTTTTGGCTCAAAACAATGGGACAGCTTTTGTGGCACAAAATTTCAACACTTTGTGTAAACTTATTTGCAAGCTCTTTTCTTTTCTTTTCTTTGTTCTTTCTTTTTTTTTTCCTTTTTTTTTGCTTGCTATTTTGATGCTAAAAAAAATTTCTCCTTGAAGTTCCTTGCTGCCAAAGACAAAAAGTTAGACTTCTTTTCGGCCAAGACAAGAAACTATGAAAACATGCACAATTTGAAACAACTTTTTTGATGCCGAACTTCTTGAACATGGATCCTTATTTTTTTGGTGTTTTCTTGAATCTAGGATGCTGCAAAACAATGAAAAAAAGAAAGATTAATACGCCTGGACATGAAACAGAAAGATAAGAAATAAACAAGAACAAACGGATGAAAATTGAGAACACAAGGTAGCACTAGTTGACTTCTTTTTGTTGTTTTTGTGATTTTTGGATTTGAAACAAGGATGGAAGAAAGAACACAGACCTAAAACAAGAAGAAAAATGATTAAAATAGTGAATTAAAACACAAAATTACTGAAAAAAATTGAAAGAAAAATGAAGATAAACAAGAACACAAAGATATGTCCTTCAATGGAACTTGTGGCTCTGATACCAACTGATGCAAACCCCAATGATATAAAAACCATGAAACCTGCCCAAGATATTTTTCAAGCCCCACAAGATATAAAAGAGATTGGTTTGAAGACCCTCACCCCTAATCAACCTGTGACTAGAAACGAGAAGTATAAGAACACCAAGAACACAAGAATACTTCTACACCAAGGTAGTTTGCCAAGAACCAAAGAGAAATCTCACCAAAGTAGCAATATTATTTCAGTTGAAAGTTGTGTTTTACAACCAAAATATGTTCCTATTTATATGCCTAAACTAGTGTAAAATATAGGCAAAAATTCGCAGCCCAAGTCACCTAGTAAACCTAGTTACAAAGGACTCAAGAAAACCTAGTCAAACTAGGACTCCTACATCCCTTCAACCTTGTTTTAGGTATGCAGCGTATGCCACTTGTCCTAAGCGACATGAATTAATTCCATAGCCTAAATAACATCCTAAATAATGTAAATAAACAGTAAATTAATGAAAATAAAGTGCAAATAGAAGTTTGGCCATAAAAACCCACAAATGGTCTTCTCGGGTGCACTTTTTGGGCTCTTAAGGGTTCCCACTTGTATCTTGAGCTCCAAGCTTCAATATTTGAGTTCCAATGGGATGATTAATCATCTTAAATGTTTGAAATAGGTCTTGGAAAGCTACAACTAAAAAATTCAGCTTGTAGACACATAATGCATCAAGAACACTCAAGGGGGCTCAAAAGGTGCACTTTAAGTGGTGTCCTCGGTGTCCTTGCTTTGGGACTTGTCTAGGCACTCTAGGAATAAGTACCATGCATGTCCATAATCTCCATATGGTGTCTTGAAAGTTCAATCAGCTCCTTGTGAAGTGCCATGTCCATTCTCGAAGAAGAAGCTTGAAACAAAGGCTTGTAGTGCACTACCGAGCTCCTTAGCTTTCTTCCTTGTAATTGGTCTACTAGAAACCTTCAATGGGTCCTTGCCTTCCTTGAGTGTGCCTTCCTTGATCATATCAAAAACACTCATTTCACTGCCATCTTTGTGCACTTCACATGAGGTCACAAAACCTTCAATACGTGCACTCCCCTCACTAAGCTTGGTTCATCAAGCTTATGGATCTCTTCCAAGCTTAGCCTTAGCTCCATGGATGCTTGAAAATATAGAAAACAATCCATGAGAGTAAGAGAACCCTTACCAAATTAGGTAGGCCAAAAATCAAGCTTAATCCTTGAAGTACTCAAGCAATAGCTCTAGCTTGCTTCCAATTGCTTCCTTTTGCTTTCAATTTCAATCTTGGAGGTATGGTGGTTGTGGAGGAGCTATGGAAGAAGTATGGGTTGAATATAGGAGAATAAAATTCAAGTTAGGATTCTTAAATTAGCTTTAGCATACTAAACACCCTTATTATCCTTAATCATGCTTTATATCATTTTCTTTGCCCATAAGCATAGTTTCTTTGCCTTAAACTCAGAAAGGGTTCAATTCTTAAATGTAGCAATGACTCAAGGAGAGTTTTTTTATTAAAGTAAGACCAAAGGACAGAAGCATGGACATTCAATGAGGAGTTTTCAAAGATCGAGAACAAGGCAAGTTTTTTTACTCCCAAAGAAATGATGGCTTATTTTTATGCTTGGGGGGCAAATTTGAGATGTGTGCATCCAGGAGTTGTCATACGATTTTTGAAAATGATTTTCATCTTTTTTGGACGGTTGCTCTGAAAGCTCATTTTAAGACATTTTCAAGGTAGTTTTAAGGTATGTCAAGACATTATCAACTCTCAAGGTTTCTCATAGAACATGTTACCCACTCCAGGGTAGTCCAAATATGGTGCCAAAATTGTGCATTTAAAACTCCCAAGGTTGGTATGTTTTGTAGGCCATCAAAACCATACCCTTACTATGCATACCGAAGTAGCCCTCTTAGGCACTATGTAAATGCATGCATATTGGTCCAACCATTAGACACATATTCAAATTTTACACACACCATGGTAGCAAGGAAGGAAAACACTAGCACAATCCTTAATCTTGCCTATCAAACATTAGGCAATCTTCTTAAGTCTAAGTAACCAGCCACTGCACCCAAATCTTCTTCCAAAAAACTGTATTAATCTAGCCACGTAACCCCCTATTTTATTTGCTTCATTATCAAGTAGAGACTTAAAAAAAACTAGGGAATTTTATTTTACATAACAAACCCACAAATGGACCAAGTTATAGATTTTCTAAGTTGGTTACAAAATTCTAACCAAATGAACAGTAACTTAGACAAATTTGCAATGTCATAACTTTTGCTACAAGGCTCCAAATGAATAAATTCCAAGGCCTAGTCAAACCTCTAGATGTACTATAGTCATGGTTAACATTTCATACCAAGATTCATTCTACACAGGGAGATATAGAACTTTAAGTGCAGGGTCAAAATTCAGTCCACTTTGGGACCATTTTGCCCATACAAAATTTCATAAGTGTGCAAACACTTCATTCACAAGGGGTAAGCCCTCCAAGGCTATCCCATACAAGTCCAATACATATAAGGATTACATGCTCTTGCATACAAAAACTTTATGTGGCCAAAACAGAATTTACAGATATTCAGCCTATCATTCACACTTAGACATCTTGTGCACCACGTTCACATACATAGCAAAACAGTCCTCAAATGTTCACATACTTGTTTCAACTTTACATGTATTAAATTTACATGCATCCATGCACTACATAATGGCCAAAACATGCACCCAAGTTACAGGAGAGCTTTAGACACAATGCACTTCAGAAACAGGATGTTAGACAACTGTTGCATAACACAGTAAGCACCATCACTAAAAATACCAAATGTGCTCCAAAAATCACAAAAATTTCCAGATCACAACCATATACATGGAATTTTAAATAACTAAAATTTTAGGTCAAAACTCAAACCAGAAAGGTCAGGTTGAATGTGATCTTTCTGCTGGACCTAAAATGGGCAAATTTGAGGGGAGTAAGTTTCAATGTGAAACTTAGTAAAAAGAACACTTATAGTCTTAAGCTAATGTAAACCTTGATATCACCTACATCCAAATACACAAAAATAAAATAAATAAAATGAAAATATCCAACATATAGCAATCAAATGCAATAGCCAAACACAAACAACAAACACATGTATGCGGCAGCAATAATATGCATTGGTTAGTCCATAAAACGTGCAATAAACATTAGAAAATCACTATGGCAGCCCTCCTTAAGCATAGGCTTGGTATTAGGAGATTTTTAACACTTGTTAGTACTAGGTTTGCGCTCTAGAAACCCTTAAATTCGCTGCCATCACTGTGCACTTCACACTAGGTCAGAAAACCTTCACTAAGTGCACTGCCCTCATTATGCTTGGTTCATCAAGCACTTGGTTCTCTTCCAAAATTAGCCTTAGCTCCATGGATGTTTGAATAATACAGTAAACATTCCCCAAGGGCAAGAGAACTCCTTACCTTGAGTGTATGCCAAAATTGGAGCTTAATTCAAGGTGGACTCAAGTCTTAGCACCAAATAGCTACATTTGCAATTCTTGCTTTCAATTGCTTCTAGCTTCAAGATTGGAGCTATGGTGGCTATGGAGGAGATATGGAGGTCAAGGTGGTTGGTGTGGGTAGAATATAAGAGAAGCAAAGAATAAATTGGCTAGTTTAAGAGGCTTAACCAAGCTTTCGTGCACTAAACACCCTTAATAGCCTTAACCATGTCTTGTGTCATTTTCCTTGCTACAAGATCATGGTTTCTTAAGCTTAATCACTTCACCCACATTTGACCATCCTTATCTTTCTTTGGCTGCCTTTTCTTGAGTGGGATAACTCCAAAATGTTTCCATTTTGACATAAGTCATAAGCATAAACAACCGATGGCTTACACTAGGACACTTGAGTCCTTAAAGCCCTTTATGCATTTCTTTGTCCACAATTGTCTTCCATAAGCATTTTGGTCCTCCAATAACACTTTCATACTGTTCATATCCTTTCCATAACTCTCCAAAGCTCTTTCCTAAGAGTTTTGCAATTAAGTACCTGAATTTCCAAAACCTTACAAAAAAGTCCATAGGTTGCCTAACAAACAAGCAATCCTTAAGGCTTTTCTTAGGGGCCAAGTAACCAACTTAGAACACTTTTAAGGAGGTGTTGATCGTGCCTTTTACCTCTTACACTTCAATCACTATAGTGAGAATTACACAATATATAGTTCTTACCATCATGCCACACTTTGTAATTCTCCTATTTTCTGGAGATAGTAACAGAACAACCTACATTTAAGACTCACTCATTTTGTGGAATCTTCAGAGTTTTTGAAATTCATTCATTTTGTTGAATTTCTTACTTTTAAGATTCACTCATTTTGTGGAATCTTGGGCTTTCTTGAGATTTATTTATTTTGTGGAATCTTTGGTTTTCTTGATATTCACTCATTTTGTGGGATCTTAGGCTTTCTTGAAATTCACTCATTTTATGGAATTTCCCACTTTTAAGATTCAGTCATTTTGTGGAATCTTTCAGCTTTTTGAAATTCACTCATTTTATGGAAATTCTCACTTTTGAGATTCACTCATATTGTGGCATCTTTGCTTTCTTGAAATTCACTCATTTTGTGGAATTTCTCACTTTTAAGATTCACTCATTTTGTGGAATCTTTTAGCTTTTTGAAATTTACTAATTTTGTGAAATTTTTCACTTCTGAGATTTACTCATTTTCTGGAATCTTTGTCTTTCTTGAAATTCACTCATTTTATGGAATTTCTCATTTTTAAGATTCACTCATTTTGTGGAATCTTTCATCTTTTTGAAATTCACTTATTTTGTGGAATTTCTCACTTTTAAGATTCACTCATTTTGTGGAATCTTTCAGCTTTTTAAATTTCTCTCATTTTGTGAAATTTCTCACATTTAAGATTCACTTATTTTGTCTAATCTTTCTGCTTTTTAAATTCACTCGTCATCTAGAATTTCTCATTTTAAGATCCACTCTTTTCACAGAATCTTCAGCTTTTTCAAATTCACTCATTTCGTTGAGTTTCTGACTTTCAAATTCACTCATTTTGTGGAATTTTCAACTTTTTAAGATTCACTTATTTTGTGGAATCTTCAATTCTCTTAAGATTCACTCATTTTGTGGAATCTTTAACTTTTGCTGAATTCACTCATGTCGAGGGATTTCAAGTGTCAAATTCACTCATTTTGGAAATTCACACTTTTGATGAATTATTCTAGCTTCGGTTGAGTTCTTGGAAATTCTTTTACTTGAGATTACAAGGAGGGTTTCTTCATCTCAATTCAAAGCTAAACTGAGGTTCCAAAGAGAATGTAAATCTCTTCCTCGTAATTTGGTTCATACTAAGGTTTTAAATGAGAAATATTTCTCTACCTCATCACTTTTAAAGTAAGGCTAAACCAAGTTTTGTAAGGCAAAGTAATTCTTTTCCTCATAATATGGGTTAAACCAGAGGTGGTAAAGAGTCAGGGCACTCTACCTCAAAGGTCATTAGGGGTGGTAAATAGTCAGGGTGCTCTACCTCATAGAAATTTAGAGGTGGTAAAGAGATAGGGTTCTCTACCTCAAAAGTCATCAGACGTAGTAAAGAGCCAAAGTACTTTACCTCAAATGAATTTAGAGGTAGTAAAGAGATAGGGCTCTCTACCTCAAAAGTCGTCAAAGGTGGTAAAGAGTTGGGGTGCTATACCTCAAAGTAATTTAGAAGTGGTAAACAGACAGGGTTTTCTACCTCAAAAGTCATTAGAGGTGGTAAAGAGTTTGGGTGCTCTACCAAAAAGGAATTTAGAGGTGGTAAAGAGACAATGTTCTCTACCTCAAGGCAATAAGAGGTAGTAAAGAGAGGGTTTTTTGCCTTTTAGGCCATGGTGAGAGAGAGTTCTCTACCAAAGTTAACAAAAATGAGAGAAGAGTTTTTCTCTTCTATAGAAAGGTTTCTATAGAGACAAGGGTGAGGAAGGTTCCTTAATCCCTCAAGAAAAGAGGAAAGAGTTTTCCTCTTAGGTTTGGAAGCGATAAGAAAGTTCTTATTGCAAAAGGTTAGGAAAGTTCCTAAGCCTGATAGACGAGGAGGAAAGATTTTTCTGCCTTAAATACTTCTATGATAGGAAGGTTCCTACCATATAGGTAACAAAGAAGGTTCCTTAACCTCAAATGGAATGAGAAAATGGTTTTTCTCCTCAAGATTTTGGCAGTGAGAGGATTCCCATTGTCAAAACGAAACGCCAGAAAAAATTTGGTAATGGCTTTGCATGCATCATATTCTATGAAACATGCAAATGGGGACAGCTGTTGACACCTAATTTTATCCAGGCACTGACTTTTGTTTAAGTTTTGGGTTAGGAAAATTAGTTTAGGATGCATTTTCATTTTTAAGAGCAATTTGGTCTATTGTTATGACATTTAGGTCATTTTTGTCATTTTAAAGTTAGTTGTTCTTGTCACATTTAGGTTACATTATTTAGTTTTGATACTAATTTAGAGTCCTAAAGGTTTTGTTAGGCCAATTTAGGCAAACAGGAAAAGTTGGGTGGAAACTGAAGGTTTTAACGATTCAAGGCAAAATTAGAAAGTTTGGGGTAAATCTATCAATTTAGAAAGTTTGAGCTAATTCTAGAGATTCTATGGAATTCTTGGAAATTTTGGTTATTTTTGCAAAGCTTTAGGCTAATTTGACAAATCTTGCAAAGGTTGAGCCAAATTGCAATTTTGTATAAAGTTGCGGACCAGATTACTAGATTAAGAGTTTCATTTGTACTGAAATTGACATTTTAGCTAGATTATATCCAAACAGATATTAACCACTTTAAATCTGATTTGGATGGCTTTTCACTCCTAAAAACATGGCTAATCTCGCTTAAGACTCCCATAGTATGAATATGAGTCATTATTTGGGAAAAAGGAGGAAGAAATTCGCAAATCCTAAGTTGCTAGCTAAAAAGGGAAAAACTGCAACCTCTAGTCCCTAATTTCTCACGACCCTTCACCCTAAAATCTTAACCTTTTCCCAGGCTACTACCACCCCTAGTGTTTCCCCCTTGCTACCCGATGCCTCTAACCTTTGTCCACTACTAGCCATGCTGTCACCAGCCATCCTTGCTTCCACCCAACATTGCACAACCATTCCCAGGTGCCTCTCGTTGCCATTTTCACCAAGCCAAAAAGAGAAGGCTGCTGTGATCTCGGCCATTTTTCATCGCCATATGTTGCTAGTCTCGCCCAGCAGCTCACCGGCATGTCACCACTAAAGCCCATGCCTCCCCTCTATCATCTCACCATTCGATTCCCTGAAGATAGAGGAATAAGGCCAAAATTGAAGCAAGACCCGATTTCAACCATGGCCCAACCCGTTCTTGCCCGGATCAAACTCGGTCAATCTTCTCCTTTTGGTGTAGCTGTCGTCTAAGCTCTAATATTTTTATTTCACTCTCCTGAGTCACTATCTGTCTTTTGTTTTGCATATTAGTCATCAACTGCAAGCTTTCATATGTTCATTTATTCTCTCCTTTCTTTCTTTGTTTTCTTTATTTATTTCTTTGCTTAACCATGCCTTAAATTCAAATATTAAATTCATATAGGGGTACAACCTAGGGTGTTTATTTTATTATTATTATTTACTTTTATTTTTTTCTTTTTGTTTATCTTTATTTTCTTTTAATTTTAGGATAGTTTGATTTTGTTTTCTTTATGTAGTTCTCATAATGCATCTTAAAGTTGATAAAACATAAGAATTATTTGTTATGCTAGATAATGTAGTCTACCTTATTTTCTAGAAATTAGGATGAAATCAAATTAAGATAATCACAAAATACTTAAAAATTTTAAAAGAATCCATTCTTGGTAATTTAATAAAATACCGAGATGTAATATTTGCTCTAATCCGATTGGTTTGATAAGACTCATGGCCAACAACAAGATGGTCCTTTTAAATTCTTTATGGATTCAGTAAAGTCCTACGATTTCAAGAATATCTAAGATTCCATATCTAGTTGGTTTTATAAGATTCACGATTTGGAATTAAATCAATTAAAAATTAAACATAATTAAATAAAATTCATAAAAATCATTTTTTATGAAAGGTTAGGTTAAGAAATAAAGATTTAGGAAAAGATAAAACCGAACCCCACGGTACCAATTTTTGAGTGCTATAATAAGGTTATTTTAGCATAACCAACTCACAATCTCAAAATCTCTCATAGACCATAATAAGGGTCCAATCGACTTAGGTGTAAATCGATTGGTGGCAACTTTAAACAACACATTGCTACAGTGCATGGCTAGTGTGAGGTAAGCCTTTAACCTTTCACTGGTAGTCTAGTTACTTTGTTTGGGTTCTGTCATTGGTTTACTGGCATAGTCTTTCTTGGCGTGCTGGGTGTTCATTTTGAGCAGGGAACCTAATGAACCTAATGATGCACCAAGTATTGGGTTAATACCCGACACCCTAGGACCCACTTGTTAGTATGTGAAACCACATAAGTAAAGGCCTAAATGCCTTAGATTGGAAATGCTTCACAGTTGCATAGGTTGTTTTCTTGCTTGAGTTACTGCGGTGGCCTAGTTGATAGCAAATGACTAGCTAGTTGAATGGATGAGTTCCTTAGAGTCATCAAGCAGTGGAGCAGTTCAGTTAGATGAAAAAAAGGTAAGTAGGTAAGTATTTATTTTATTTCTAGCCATTGAATGCAGGAGGTAACTATGGAAGGAAGTAAGGAGCAAGGAACTCATTTGGTGGTAAATGGATGGATAGGCCTGTTCGTCCATTAGCTATAAACCCTAAAGTTAAGCCAATAGGAGTAGAGCCATCACTAGGGTTCGGCTTGACTGTTGAAAGGCAATAAGAGGACTCGAGCAATAGTAAAGACTGCCATGAACAAAAGCGTAACGGTTGACTAAAGCTCATCATCCCAAGGTTAAGTGGAGTCGAGGCCCACTGAGTGGACCTGTGGAAGAAGAAAAACTCGACTAGTGAAACTAGCAGAGCAGGTAAAGGACTAAGTCCTAAATAGAACCAAGGACACCGTGGTGAACGCTTGATGTCTTATTTTAGTGCCAGTAAGTCAGTTGAACTTTGAATTACCAAGTCAAAAATGACCAAGTGATGCCAAAAAGGGGATCTTTGTCGTCAACCTATGGGGTAGTGTTTGAGGAGTGCCCATGAGGGAGAGATCACTGTGACTAGTTGAAAGGTGACTAACAAGTAGCCACAAGGTAAAGTAATCTTTCACCTAGTTAAGTGTTATGCTCAACAATCAAAGTGTCAAGTCTAGTAAAGGTATAGTTGTGCTCGAGCATCTATTTTGTGACTCTGGTGGCTGTTGTGTTTACCGGAGTAGAAAGAAATGAATGGTTGGAAGCCTAGTCAGTGAGGGTATTAGTTGAGCTAGTTAAAGCCTAGATTTAGAGCATTTCACTTGACCTTAGTGCCTTCTAAAGGAAGGGCTAGTAACTTGCGAGATTAGTTAAGGGCTAGCAGGTATGCTAGGTGAATTTGCCATGGATGAGCTGTTACCACCTGCAAAATGGGAGAATTACAAGTGTGTCATAATGGCTAAAAACTATTATATTGTGTAATTCTCACCATTGTGATTGTAGGTGGGGGGGTAAAAGGTATGATCAACACCTCCTTAAAAGTGCTCCAAGTTGGTAACTTGGTCCCCAAGAAAAGCCTTAAGGATTGCTTGTTTGTCAAGCAACCTATGGACTTTTTTGTATGATTTTGGAAATTCATGTACTCAATTGCAAAAGTTTCACAAAAGAGATTTGGAGAGCTATGGGAAGGATATGAATGGTATGAAAGTGCTATTGGAGGACCAAATTGCTTATGGAAGACAAGTTTGGACAAAGGAAACACTAAAGGCAGTAAGGACCTAAATGTCCTAGTGTAAACCTTAAGGTGTTCAAGCTTTTGACTTAAGTCTAAGGGTGGAATTGTGGGGTTATCCCACCAAGGGGGAGGCAGCCAAGACTTGATAATTAGTTAAAAATATTGGGCATATGTGTACCAATGATTTTAAGACAAAGAAACCATAATTAGTGAGAAAGAAAATGAGATAAAGCAAGGTTAAGCTTGTTAAGTGTGTTTTGTGCCCTTAAGTTCATTTAAGGCTATTTAAGTAGCCAAATCACTTATCCCTCTCTCATTTTCATCCTCCCCCAGCCCAAGAACACAGCCATACTTCCTCCATAGCCACCACACCTTCAAACTTGCAATTAATTGAAATTGAAGGCAAAAGGAAGCAATTGGAAGCAAACTAGAGCTATTTCTTGGATACTTCAAGGATCAAGCTTGATTTTTGGCCTACCCACTTTGGTAAGGGTTCTTTTGCTCTCATGGGTTGTTTTCTGTATTTCCAAGCAACCATGGATCTAGGGCTAAGCTTGGAAGAGAGCCATGAGCTTGATAAACCAAGCTTAGTGAGGGGAGTGCACTTATTGAAGGTTTTGTGACCTAGTGTGAAGTGCACAAAGATGGCAGTAAAATGAGGGTTTCTAGAGCCCAAAGTTTGTACTAACTAGTGTTAAAATCCTCCTAAGACCAAGCCTTAGCTTAAGGAGGGTTTCTAGAGCCCAAAGTTAGTGATTTGGTTTTGTTTACTATGTGTTTTATGGACTAACCTATGGTATATTGTTACTGCTGCATTTCATGTGTTTGTTGGTTGTGTTTGGCTGCTGCATTTGGTTGCTATATCTTGTATATATGCATTGTGGTTTTTGTGTTTTAGTGTCTTTGGATACAGGTTTTAATGATGGTTACATTGCCTATTGAATCCAAGTGCTACCCTTACTAAGTTTCTCAAAGAAACTTACTCCCCTCAATTCTGTAATTTCAGGTCCAGCTGAACGATCACCTTCAAACTAACCTTTGTAGTTTGAATTTTAATCTGAAATTTTAGGTACATGAACTTCCATATGTCTAGTTATGATCTGGAAAGTTTGGTGATTTTAGGAGCACATTTCGTATTTTTAATGGTGGTACTTATTGTGTTGTGCAGCAGCTGTCCAGCATCCTGTTTCAGGAGTCCATTGCATTTCAGGCGCTCCTGTAACTTATGGTGTGTATTTAGCTGATTTAAGACCATTTTTCAGTCCATGTATGCATTTACATGTAGTGTATGTAAGATGATACAGGTATGTGAACATTTAAGTAATGTTTTGGCTATGTAAGTGATGTGGTGCAAAGCTGCCTAAGTGTGAATGATGAGCTGCTTACCTGTAAATTCTGTTTTGACCACATAAAGTTGTTAGAAGAAAGGGAATGTAATTCTTATGTGTAATGGAAATATATGGGATAGCCTTGGAGGGCTTTCTCCTTGTGAATGAAGTGTTTGCATGGTTTGGAAAAATTGTATGGGCAAAATGGTCCAAAAGTTGCCAGAATTTTGACTTTCGACTTAAAGTTTAATATCTCCCTGTGTAGAAGGAATCTTGGTGTGAAATTTTGACCACACCTAGAAGACATCTTGATGGTTAACTGGGCTTTCGAATTTCTGGATTTAGAGCCCTGTACCAAAAGATACGACGTTTCAAATTTGGCTGAGTTGCTGTTCATTTGGTCAGAATTTTGTAACCAACTTAAAAAAACCATAACTTGGTCCATAGGTGGGCTATTGATGTAAAACAAAATTACTTGGCTTGCTCGAAGTCTCTACTTGGTAATGGAGCAAATAAAACAGGACGGTATGTAGCTAGAATGATACATTTTATTAGTGGAAGTTACAGGTGCAGTGGCTGGTCACTAGAACTTAACAAGATTACCTAATGTGTGGAAGCCAAAACTATGACTTTTGCCAGTGTTTTCCTTCTTAGCTGCCATAGTGTGCATAAATGTAAATATGTGTGTTATGGTTAGACCAATATGCATGTATTTGCATAGTGTTCAAGACGGTGACTTGAGTATGCAAACTAAGGGTGTTCTTCTGATGACCTACAGGACACACCATTCCTGGGAGTTTAAATGCACAATTTTGGCACCATAATTGGACTACCCCAGAGTGTGTAACATAAGCCACCTGAGAGATTTTACATGGCCAACCACCTCCTGATAGTTAATTGAAGTGGTAGTGAAATTGGTTGCCTACCAAGAAACTAAGTTGATGTGGCAAAAGCCATGAGTGCATCATTTCAAGGTAAAGATGATATACTGTAGTCATGTTATGGTATTTAAGTATTAAAGGTGGAGATGGTTCTTTCTAACCATAGTTGAGTAAAGAATAGTTGTTGTTAGGGTACTTGGTACTGTTGGAAGCCGAGAGGCCTAGAAAGTGGTCAAGGAGTCGAGTAATACTAGAGGCACATTAGAGCCTAGTGATGGAGGCCAAGATGTCTAGTTTGCTACTGACCAAAGGGCACCTAGGTTGGCCCAGGATTGGTTAGGACCTTGTAACTCTACTAAGGACTCCATAGGTGGTTCAGGCATAAAGTGAGTAATGATGCCCGGGAAGCAAGTGTACTAGGGACACACGGAAAGGCTAATCTTGTGTGTGTATGACGTTGGGCTCCCAGTGCAAGAAAATGGAGAGATTAAGTGTGTAGGCTTTGGAGACCTAGGATACTCCTAGCAGAGCAGCTGAAGCATCAAGGCCTTCAACTTGGGTAGCCTCTTGGTAGCTAATTTGCCGAGTGTTGGGAGGTTTGAGCCGAGGGGGCATGGATAAGGCCCAAAGACTGCTAGCTACTTGGAGGTCTTGCACTCATGCTAGAGAGGTTTTCTCATATAGGCATACAAGTGTAAGAGACTCCAGAGTAGCAAAAGTAGTATGATCTTGATGCTTAGGTGGTGTATGGGTATCCTGCCTAATGCACCAATATACCTGATGCATAAGGGCCATCCGAGGAGAGTATTTGAAGACTCATACTCTAGGGTAGGCCAAGAATTGCAACTTTCGATAGTTCACTAATTTAGGGAAGCCCTAGATTATAGTGGAGCTTAGAGAAGAGTATGCCTTAGGGTCCTTTCGGTGTAAATGGCGATGCCACAGTACACTAGTGATATACTTAGTCTAGTGATCGTTAGGAGTTGTCAGGTACCAAGCCTAGAGTAAAAAACTAACTATGTAAGAGTTAATGGACAAGGTTCATACTTGTTAAGCTTGCACCAAGGGGTTTGGCATAGGTGCATGGGTGTCAAACCTAGAGTGGAACTTTTTCAGAGTTAGTGTTAGCAGGCAAGTTTAACTTGTTAAGTTAGCTTAGATTGGCATGTTCAAGCATAGAGGAGTAAGTGAAGGAGGTTTGTTGGTGTCAAGCATTCTGTAAAATCCTTGTAGTGCAAGAGTAGTGGACAAGCTTCTAAAAGCTTGTTAAGCTATCTTATATAAAAAGACTCAGAATAGAGATTGGTTTAGAAGATTCATGATCATTGGATTTGTTGGAACAACTTGGGGTAGTGAGATGTCCTCTAATAGTACTGTGTGCTAAAGGCAGGAAGAGGCCATACCATAGTCTTCAAGAACAACATTATGCTATTGTGTTTTGAACTGAGTAAGGTTAGGCTAAGGTGGGCAGAACAGTGAACAGTAACTAGACCATAGTTGAGGGTGAGCACAAAGAATGGCATTGCCCATGGTACCTATATGAGACAAGGCTAGGATCAAGTGCCCTGAGGGCATTAATTGAATGGGTAGGGTAGTTTGATGCTAGGTGGCTTATTGTGACTAACACCCATTGGCAGGTTTTAGCGTGATATGTTGGCACCATATCCTAGGATAATTCTTGAGGTGGGGAGATTGAATTTGGAGGACCAAATTCTCCAAGGTGGGGAGAATGTTATAGCCCTCATAGCGGAGTGCTTGGTAAGTGAGGCAAGTTCATAAATCTCTAGCTTAAATACCATAATTAGAGGTAAATTAGAAAAAATCAAGTAAATTGTTAAAGGTTTAGCAGGTTCCGAGCGGTTTATGCCATTAAGTTTGCCTAGGGGCATAATGGTCATTTTGCACCTCAGAGGGTCAGGATAAGTCCTGGGAGTAAAAAAGATGCTTTTAAAACCGAAAGCCCAAGTTAGCTAAGTTTGCTAAACGTTTTAATTACCTAGTTACTATTTCAGGAAAGGGCATTTTTCCAAGTTTTTAAAAAGTTTAGTGGGGAGAGATTTTGTGTTAAAAACACATTTGGGGGGTGAATTTTTACCACTATTCACCCATTTACAGCCGAAATTCACAGTTTCTTGCCAAATCTTCCCTTAATCCATTATTTCTTTATGTAATTGGAAGCTTTTCATGGTGCCCAATGTTGGGTTTCGGAAGCCAAACAGCGCAGCGGAATTTAACCGAAACCCTCCAGGATCCAAGTGAAACGGGGTAAACCGTGTGTTCGAAAATTTTCATATCTATTTTTCGGTTGAGATCTCTCACTCAACTGTAGAATCAAATCACAAAACCTGAACAGTTGACGTGTTCAAGCTCTCTATGGTATCCACACGAGCCTCTCGGGATCACCACACTTCCACCACGTCCCGGCAGATGCGTTTCTCTTGCACTCGCAGTGCTAGCTTGCGTCCTCCAAGGAATTGCAAGAGAAGAGTGTGGCTGTCCTTTTTGGAGGCTAGGGCAAGGAGACCTGCGAATTTCTCGCTTAAAATTTGTATTTATAGTGAGACTCAACTTCCAGGCCTAATGGGTTTCAAAGCCCTAATCCAATTAGGATTTAATTTTAGACTTAATAATGGCTCAACTCTTAGGCCCATTATTAATACAAAATTAAAGTGAAACCATAACCCAAATAATTAGCCCATGCACTCTAATGATCCAAATAGCTCTATGTGTGCGACCCAATAGGCTCTTATCACGTTAGCAATGATCATAAATCACATTTATGATCATAAGCAATGAGCGGTGTCTAGCAACACATCATTGCTACCCAAGTGACAAGATTCTCGATGATTCGACTATACCTTTATGATCATCACCGATATATGCCATTGTCCCTTTGTCCAAGATATCAAGACTAAGCACAAGACATGGAATGTGTCACTCTCGTATAGCCCAATCTTTGGTTTCTTGATTACCGAGTAGACTAACTTAAACTGATGACATTGATATCGCATATCAACTCATCCGAGCATGGCCATGCATTTTCTAAGTCTCACTCTATCAAGGGGCCCGAAGATATCACTCCCGTTACATAGGAGGGACAAATCCCATCTTGATCATACAAATCCCTCTGCATGATGTGTGACATACCCATTGACCTTCTTCAAGTTCACTAATTTATGAGCAACAAAGGAAAGTATCAAAGTATATGACTCACATGTAGGGAACCTTGATGATCTTAGGTCGAAGGACTACATATACCCTGATCACTATGAGAATCATTTATGACACTCATATAACGATCCATGTAGTGTTCTCATGGTGGGTCGATCCAGTACGTAAGTTCTCCAACTTGTACCTATATGTAGACTACATATCTCATATTAGTCTCCACATATGCTAGTCGTTGTGTATTATTGCAACCCGCTCCACAATAATACTAGACCAGGGACCTTTAAGAATATCATTATTCTAGGGTTACAATTATGTTTGTTAAGTTACGCAGGAACAAAACAACAAACATAATTGCTGGATTAATGCCTTAATAAAATACCATGACTCAATGTGCGAAAATACAATCATCTCATGATTGGCTTTTGGGCACAACACTAACACCCAAGTGGTTGGAAGCTTGCCTTGCTTTTGTTTTGTGATTTTGAAGCTTTGAAAGGCATTTTCTTGCTTGGGAATATTGTGTGCGTAAGGTAACCTCCAATCCTTTGATGATTTCATGTTTCTTGACTTGTTTGAAGCATGGGTTTTGTTGGGTTTGTGCTAAATTAGTGCCACATGCCATGCATTTTTCTTGGAACCAAGTAGAACTTTTAAAAGTTGGAGTTTGAAGCATGTGATTTTGTGGTTATGCTAGTGATAGCAAAGGTGCCCATCACCCTCCGAACCCATAGGTTCGAAGAAAGCACCAACCTCAGAGGAGAAACCACCCGTCACGGAAAGAAGGATGATCGGGCTCCGAAATCCGACCTCGGCAATTCTCCATCCCAGGAAACAACAGTACTAGATCGGGGGATGATTAAACCACCCTCGGAAATGGGGATATCCCTGAGAAAGGCCACCCTCGGGAAATATACTCCTGTGGTACTAAAATAACCTCAGGAGACAAGCTCTTCTCCGAAGAGGTTTCTTCCACCAAAAGGGACCTCGGGAGTATGACATGAGAAATTAAGGAGCCTCTGACACATCCCTGACATGCCATTCCCAGACACGTTCTGACACGCCGCTTGCAGGGACACTCTTACACGCCACTCTCGGGTCACCTAGGTTCCTAGCCCGGCGGCCTATGATCGGCTGAGTGACCCCCTATTCCCCGAAGACGTGGACCGCATCCCACCAAACACGTGTCACGATCTGGGCCTACCACATGAAGAGAACCACTACTGTACGCTCTTCTATAAACACTCAAAAAATGCCCCAGGTAAAGGAGGTCTTTCGAGTACGGGAGACCACACTTCTCCACTATCTATCACCTCCTTATCTCCTAAATACTGACTTGGGCGTCGGAGGCTCCTACCCGGAAACATACTCCGGGGACCCCCTAACCTCCATTTTCTAGACATTTCAGGCACCCTCCCCTGGGAAACCTCTTCCTGAAGTACTCTCCTCCACCGGAAGTCCCCTTTGCTCTTATCATGACACTTGATGAAACTGCCACTGGCCACCATTTGGCGCCGTCTGTGTGAAATCCTTCTCATGTCGCCGTCGTAGAGACTCGGCGCTCAAAGGACAAGGGGATTCCTAAGTCTCCCTCTGCGCCCGAGGCATAGCCAGTGACCGCTACGCCTGTGGCGGAGACTCCCGTGCCGGAGGACGATCATCCTGTAATGGTGACCGATGGGCTTCCAGAGAGACTTCCAACGCTCCATCATCACCAAAATGACGCAACAGCTTGATCAGAGGTTGCCCCAACCTCCTTTGGCCCGAAGGGCCTCACCCCCCGCTGCTCGCCAGGAAAGGAGTTCGAGGTCCACCCACCAAAGTTCAAGGAGTGGGGACTCCCTTGATGCCTCCTCGACAGAAAATGAACCCGTTGAGGTACAGCCTACCAGGAGGGGATCCCCAAAAGAGACTAGGGCCTCCTGCAAACGGAGTGCGTCCCCCTACCGGAGGTCCTCGTCTCCTCCTCGCAGAAAGTCGCTCCCCAAGGAGAATGAGGAATTCGCCATTACCGGCGAATGCGCGACCGCAGGGAGAAGACAACACGGCTGTCCTTATGGAAAGAATCCTGGGAAGACTGGAGAAGGTCGAGAGACAAATCTCCCGAAAACCAGTCTGGTCCAGACTGTCTCACTCTTACACTGGAGAATAGTCACCTTTCGTACGCGAGGTGGTGGAGGCACCCATGCCCAGTGATTTCAGGGTACCTCGCCTAGAAACGTATGATGGATGAAGTGGCCATCAGGCACACCTGACGAAGTATAAACGAAGCATGGTACTCCATGGTGCGGACGACGCTACGCTCTGTAAGTGCTTCGAAGTAACACTTTCGGGACCAGCAACGGCGTGGTATAACTCTCTGGCCTAAGGGAGCTTGCTAAGCTTTCAAGAGCTATCCACTGCCTTCACTCAGCAGTTCATCGATAGTAGACCAACTGCCAAAATGCCAGTACAAATGTTCGGCACAGCTCAGCGATGGGGGGAGACCATTCACGACTACGTTGAGAGGTTTAACCGAGAAGCGCTGAACGTGCCTGACTTTCTACCAGAAATCTGCATCCTCGCGATGGTCAGAGGACTTCGGAGGGACTCCCAACTGTTCTATGAGTTTTCCAAAGACCCCCCAGAAACTATTGGGGAGTTCTATAGGAGAGCCGAATAACATATGACGGCCGAAGAACTCAGGATGGGAGGACCCAAATAAGAGCACCCTCGCACCGAAGGGCCCAGCCATCAACCTCGACATCAGAACGATGGAGAAAGGCCCCAAAAGTATAGGGGGAAAAGGGCCATAACATTCACCCCCTTGAACACTACAAGAGCTAGCATCCTCATGGCGCTAGAAAGGCAAGGAACTACAGTTCCAAAGCCAAAGGCCATGACCTCAGAAAACAAGAGGAACATGAAGAAATTCTGTCAGTTCCACCAAGACCATGGCCATGACACTGAGGATTGTTTTCAGCTGAACAAATATATTGAGTCCCTGATCAAACAGGGCCAACTTCGCTGGTACTTGCGGATGTCTTCCCCAAAAGAAAGGAAAGAAGAGCAGAGGAGAGGGGACGATGAGGAGTATGACTCGGATCGATGTCGGGACCGAAGTCCTCGTAAGAACCTACCACCATCGGCGGGGGTTATCCAAACCATCACCACTGGGATACCCTCGGCTGAGAGAAAGAGGAAGATAAGAGAAATCTTTGTAATGGAGTACGGAAACTCCTCAAGTAGACTTACTCGTAAATATGGGTCTACAGTAAAGTTCCCCTATGACGATCCACTCCTTGTCAGGGCAAGGATAGGAAACTGGGATGCGAAAAGGGTACTCCTCGATGATGGCTTAAATACTGATGTCATTTTTTCCCATCTGCTGCCCAAGTTAGGCATTCTAAAGGGTGACCTCAGCCCAGTCAGCTCCCCTACCTTCAGCGTCGGACCCTCCGAACTTCCGGTCCTTAGGTACGTCGACCTACCTTTGATGCTAAAAGGGGTTTCCCCTCATAGCCAGAAGGAGTTAATGGCTTCCGTCAAAACAAGATTTATTGTCATTGATGTGCCATACAATGCTATCTTCGGAAGGCAGAACCAGGGCAACTTCCACATTTGCCCAGACATAAAGTACCTAACAGTCACCTTGGCCACCAAAGATGGAGACGCAGAGATCTTCATTGACCAAGCCGAAGTCAAAAAGGTCTTCACAAGGGCCAGGCAAAGCCCAGCAAAGATCCAAGTATAGACCTCGACAAAAGAAAAAATGGTCTCGGTGGATGGGGAAACAATGGAGAAGAAAACTAAAAGCCTCGAAAAAGTAGAAACAAAGGATGTAGAGTTGATCCTCGGCCGAAACGCCCGAATTGGGAAAAAATTGGCCGAGGACGACAAAAAGAGGCTTGTATCCTTCTTATGTATGAACGAAGATCTATTTGCCTACTCACTAAAGGATATGCCTGGGGTCGATCCCAGCATAATCCACCACGATCTTAGAGTGCAGCCGAATGCCAGACCAGTTCGGTAGAAAAAATGAAGTCTATCGGCTCACAAGAATTCCTTTGTTAAAGTCGAAGTTAATCGCCTCAATTAGGCTGTGGTAATAAGAGAAGTAAAATACCCCGAATGGCTCAGCAACGTTGTCATTGCCACGAAAAAAGGAAGTGAGAAGCTCTGAATGTGCATTGACTTCCAAAATTTGAATGACACTTGCCCAAAAGATTCTTACCCTTTGCTAGCCATAAACCAACTCGTAGATGCAACCGCCGAATACGGGCTTCTTAGCTTCCTCGACCCCTTCAGTGGATATCATTAGATTTAGATGAACCCTGAGGATGAAGAGAAAACAGCCTTCATCACAAAAATAGGCACCTACTGCAACGTCAGAATGCCCTTCGGGCTGAAAAACGCATGAGCTACCTATCAAAGGCTGATGAACAAGGTATTCGATTCACAAATCGGGAGAAACATGGAAGTATACGTTGATGATATGTTAGTCAAGAGCAAAATGCCTAGTAATCATATCACTAACCTCGCCAAAACCTTCCAACGACTTCGGGAGTACGACATACGTCTCAATCCCGAAAAATGTGAGTTTCGGGTAAGTGCAGGAAAGTTTCTCGGGTTTATGGTATCAAAAAGGGGAATAGACGCCAACCCTAAAAAAGTTAAAGCTCTGCTGAATTTCTGAACACCCACATCCATCAAAGATATACAAAGGCTTACCAGGAGAATCACTTCCCTTAGTAGATTCATCTCCAGGTACGGCGACCGATGTCGACCACTCTTCAAAGAACTCACTAAAGCCCCCAAAGGTGAGGATAGCTCTGAAACTCAAGAGCTTCCATGGAACTCATAGTGCCAGAAAGCCTGGGATGAGCTTAAAAACTACCTGACCAAGTTGCCAACATTTTGACAACCCCAGGAAGGAGAACCCCTCATCCTTTATCTCGCAGAAACTGAAAAAGTGGTAAGTTTGGTCCTAGTAAAATAAGAAGGGGGGAGGCAATGGCCAGTATATTATGTAAGCAAGTCCCTACATGGCACCGAGATTAGGTACCCATTGCTCCAAAAAGCCATTTATGCCTTAGTACTCGCGGGCAGAAGGTTGCGACCTTAGTTCCAAGGACACGCCGTTACCGTTCGAAGTAACCTGCCCCTACGCGACGTAATGAAAAAAGTAGAGCATTCGGGAAGATTATCGAAATGGTGTATCGAACTTGGGGAGTACGATATTACTTACAAGCCAATGAGAGCAATAAAAGCCCAAGCACTGGCAAACTTCATTGTCGAAATCCCAGAAATAGAGAATGCCAGAACCACTGAGGAAGACCGAACAAAGGTTAGTCCAGAATGGAAGCTCTTTGTTGATGGAGCATCAGGCACAGAACACCAGGGCACTGGAATAGTCCTTCGGGGACCCGAAGGCATGGAAGCCACTAAGGCAATTAAATTTAGTTTTGATGTTACCAATAACATTGCCGAATATGAAGCCCTTATAGCAGGACTAAAACTGGCCAGGAAAGTCAGCATAAAAGACCTCATGGCCCACAGTGACTCACAACTGGTAGTCCGGCAGACGAAGGGGGAATACGCGGCAAAGGATCTAGCCTTGGCAAAATATCAGGATCTTGTCAAAAAACTCATTGGAGAGTTTGACTCGGTACAGATCGAAAATGTACCCCAAAGAGATAATGCTTAGGCTGACTCCTTGGCCAAATCAAAGGAACCCACCGAGGTGCTAAAGCACCCTAGCACAGAACTGATGTGCATAGCAACCTCGGGGGAAGGATGGCTAGATCCCATCAGGAAGTATCTAGCAACTTTCGAACTCCTTGAGGATCCTAAAGAGGCCACAAAAGTAAGGAGGCGCTCGGGAAAGTACTTCCTCATTGGAGAAGAACTGTACAGACAAGGGTACGCAAGCCCCCTGCAAAAATGTATAGGTGAAGATGATGTCATAACAATACTCAAAGAAGTCCGCGAAGGGGCGTGTGGCTCCCATATAGGAACAGACGCCCTTGCTGGGGTACTACTCCGACAAGGATACTTTTGGCCTACCTTGAGGAAATATGCAAGGCAGTTTGTCCGAAGATGTGACAATTGCCAAAGGCATGCCAATATCCAAAAACTACCTTCAGAAAGAGTAAACTCAGTAGATTATCCTTGCCCTTTCGCCGTATGGGGCATTGACCTCATCGGACCTCTTCCAAATGCTCCTGGTGGGGTAAAGTTCTACATAGTCAAGGTGGACTACTTGACTAAGTGGATAGAAACAGAGCCACTAGCATCAATCTTGGTAAAAGATGCTCAAAAGTTTGTATGGAAGAACATCATATGCTGATTTGGCATACCAAGGGTAATAGTGGCCGACAATGGAACCAAGTTCACAGATAGAGGATTCCAGGAATTCGTGACCGACCTCGGCATAAAAATGCATTTTGCACAAGTAGCCCACCCCCAAAGTAACAGGCAGGTCGAAGTATCCAACAGGACAATAAAAGACGGCTTGAAGAAAAGACTAAAAGATCCAAAAGGGAAATGGCCAGGAGAGCTCCCAAGTGTGCTGTGGAGCTACCAAACGACTCCCCGAAGAACTACGGGGGAAACTCCTTTCTCGCTCGTATACGGGACAGAGGCCATTATTCCCATTGAGGTCATACAGCCTTCGACAAGAATACAAGTATTCGATGAAGGAAGAAATAATCTCGGCTTGAGGACAAAACTAGACCTCGCCGAGGAGCATCGCGAAATGGCCAAACTAAGGAGAAAGGCTTTCCAACAAAGAATAGCTTGCGCTGCTAACATACATGTGAGAAGAAAACAAATCACAAAGGGGGACCATGTTCTCCGAAAGGCCGAATTTGAGCCACGAAAGCCGTCAGAAGGGGTACTTCGGGCAAATTGGAGTGGACCTTATTTGGTTCTCGACAAGGTGCGACCAGGGGGTCTACAAACTAGGCGATACTGAGGGAGTAGAGTTGAAAAACACTTGGCATTCAGATTCTCTGAAAAAAATTCTATACTTAGACATTTTTTCAAAGAATGCTTGAAACTATTCCTCCCCAAAGTTGCCAATGAAAGTACATGCCGAATACGGTCGCATTACTAGAAAAAAGTTCCTTGATGGTTCTCTTTTTTGGAACTAACTCCTTGATGGAGTCTAACGACTCTGCAGGATGATGAAAAAGTCTAAAAAGACTATCTCCGAAAAACATAGGCGTAGGCGTTCGCCAAAAATGCATACTTAGGATTGCACTAACTTCTGATGACTCATATTCGGAAGAAAGAATGGAGATTGGAGAAAGAATCTTCATTAAAAATCCTAAGGCAAAAAAGTATAAAGCAGCAGGAGGACAAAAAAGAAAAAAAAAAAAGCCTATGGCTAAGCAGGGGCATCTGGTGTCTCTTCGGCTTTATCATCTCCAGGTGGCTCAGACAGAGGCACAGGCCCAGCCGGAGGAGGATTGAGGAACTCTATCTTAGACCATGTCCCCATAGGCTCTTTGGGGAAGTCTAGGGCAGACATGTAAGAAAGGTCGAGCTCAGGGTGCCGAGCAAGGACTTGGTGGCACGCCAAACAGAAGCCGTCTTAGTAAGACACTTTTGACATCTGCTCGGTCTGATCCTTCTCGGCATGAAGAGTCGCCAGCTTGGCCTTAAGCGCATCAATCTTCCCTTCTAGCTTCTTCTTCTTTTTGCTCTTGGTCTCATTCTTCTTCAGCGAATCAACCTCAGCATGGAGCTCGGCATTCAAAGCAAGCACCTTCGTAAGGTTCTCTTCATCTTGAGTGCCTGCCCTCCGAAGAGCCTCATTCTCTGAAAAAAGAACGGCGCACTTTGAGCCGAGGTCCTCGACCTTTGCTGTGAAGTTGAGAAGGAGATTCTGCTTGCTTGCCGTGAGTTCGGCCCGAATATTCACAACGTCCTCCTTCACAATCTTATTGAGCTTGCCATATTTGAGGATGTACTTGGCACAAAACTCCTTCATTTTGTGCAAAGACTATTCGAACCGAGAACGGGACTCCGTTTGCTTTGCCGCCCAAGAACGGAAGTACCCGCTGTATGCCAAAAGCTGCAAAAAATGGGGTCCCGAATGAATACCAGAAGAACGATATAAACTTAGAAGAAAATTTTCTAAAGTAAAAAAGAAGAAAGAACTACCTGAGCGGCATGCTGGGTCATCCTCACCGCGAGGATCTCTTCACTGGGACATTCGGTGACAAGCAAATGGAAGGTGGCATTGGTCATCACCCCCGTCGCCATATGGGGAGCCATCAGCTGGCTATCCTTAGAGAACAAATTCATGTCCTCTGTGAACATCCAGAAGGGCTCCCTCGGCACCTTGTCTTGTGGTATCTGCCTGTCCCGAAGAGCCCTGCGATGGGCGTGAGTCTCCATCCAGGGAGCAGCAGGCATGTCCTCTACAATATCACACCGAAGTTCCGTCAAAACATCATCCTTTAGCCATTCATCCAAAAAATCGTAAACGCGAAAAAAACTGAGATTCCTAGAAGAATGGCTAAGGAACCAACCTGGTGCAACTTCAGCGACGTCATCCTCAGACTCGCCTCATCGGACTTCACTGGGAACATTTTTTCCTTTCCTTATCTTGCTCTCTTCGAGCTCCTGCATAGATATCTGCTCGGCCGAAGTCTCGGTGGAAAGAACGGGGCTCAATGCGGTCCCGAGGAGGGAAGGATCCGAAGAAGGGTCAACAGGGGTTGAAGCCAGGCTAGGGGACCGATCTGGCACCTGAACCACGTCTTCAGGAGGAGGAGGAGGAGTAGCAGCCTTAGCCTTCTTGGACTAAGAAGGCCCGCCGCCGGTCCTCTTCTTCCTCTTGGCAGGTGCCTTCTTGCGCGTTTGCTCCCCCCTCTCGGCCTGACCAAGGAAGAGGGACTTGTAGAAGTCAGCAGATTGATCGCCCATCTTTGCAAAAGGACAAAATATCAGTGTAAGTCAAAAAGGGAAAACAGATATCAAACCCTAAAAGGTGACTTACTCTCGGCAAATGACTCATACGAAATTTCACCCTGAAGGAGCATGACTATCCAAGCCTTTTTCACTGGAAGAATGGGCATGGGCATACCGGGGTCACTCATGTGCGCGTTCACCACTCCCAGTTCCCGAAGGACCTCTCGGTCATAAGGTCGCACTTGATGGGAAAAGGGTAGAATGAACGCGGAGGAACCTCGGGGTCCCAGTCTGCCACGGCCCAAATAAGTTTATCGAACTTATCAAACTCGGCAAACAGCACTGGAGTTAAGAGCTTCCGGGGATAGACGATGTCAATCTTCAGGGTCCCCGAGGCCCATCTGATCGGCATGTGGCTCCAAAACTCAGGGACTCGAAGAAAGAAAAACTTATTCTGCCACCCTCGCCAGCTATCCCTGTTGTCGAAGGTAAAGGTAAACTTCTTACTCCCAGACCCTCGGGGAAGTAGGAAGTAAAAACCGCCCTTCAGGACCGGATGGATTTTCTAATACTGCATGAAGAAGAGAAAGTGGGGGTTTACCTTAAACACCCAACACATGCAGAAAAAAGAATTGAGGTAAGAGTAAGAATTTGGGCGAAGTTGGTTCAGGGCAATCCCGTGGAACTTAAAAATTTGCATATCATGTGATGGGGAGGATACCGAAGACCTACTTTCAATTGAGCTCAGTAAATGATAACCTCATCCGAACGAGCCATGAAACCGTACGTACCCGGGGTAGGTAACCTCGGGACGACGTAAGATGGAAGGTAATATTTGGCAACCCACTTCCTCATCTTCTCCGAAGTAGTGGAACAAGGGTGAGATTCAAGATGAAGAAAGCTTTCAGGGAGAGGCCGGACAGTCATCAACGGGGTCGGATTCGACATTTTTTGAAAAATGGAAGAAGGGAATAAAAGTACTTCGGAAAAGCAACCTCGGAAGGAAAAGAACTACAGAAGGAAGCACCCACCAAAGGTTTTGTTGAAATCTGGGTTGCAAGACGCCGTCGTTAAGAGTTGCCGGAGATGGCTCTGCCGTAAAAACTGCCGCCGGAAAAAGGAAAAAGACAAGAGAAGGCCCTAGAGCAGATGAAAGCTAAAGCAAAGAGTGAGGAAAAAATGAGACAAAAGGTGCTTATATAGACCTAAAAGGGTAAACGAAACGTCGCCATTATTATCCCTCGAAGGCGCAACAGCCTCATTATTACTTCTCAACGGCGAAGGAACACAATTAGCATGACCGGCGTAACTATTTCGCCATCCACTAGTGGCCACCTGTTAGCGGACGAGAAGACCTAAGGCACGCCTCTCTGACATCACGAAAACCCAGGCACGCTTATCCATAACTGACATGTCTCACCAAAGGATACGACGGTTAACAAACCCACAGCAGAAAAAATGAAAACAAAAGCTACACGTGCCCCGAAGTCGCCCAAAGAACTAGGGAAGGGTACCTCGACTATGAGAGGACGTCTCAATCACGAGCTTGGTAAAAAAGCCTTCCCGGAAGCATAAAGCCGAAGTCTTCGCTTCGACTTCCCGATAGGGGGCATGTGATAGCCGAGGTGACCATCACCCTCCAAACCCATAGGTTCGGACAAAGCACCAACCTCGGAGGAGAAATCACCCGTCACGGAAAGAAGGATGATCGGCATCCGAAATCCGACCTCGGCAATTCTCCATCCCAGGAAACAACAGTACCAGCCTTGGGGGATGATTAAACCACCCTCGGAAATGGGGATATCCTTGAGAAAGGACACCCTCGGGAAATATACTCCTGCGGTACTAAAATAACCTCGGGAGACAAGCTCTTCTCCGAAGAGGTCTCTTCCACCGAAACGGACCTCGGGAGTACGACATGAACAATTAAGGAGCCTCTAACACATCCCTGACACGCCACTCCCAGACACGTTCTGACACGCCGCTTGTAGGGAACTTTTGCACGCCACTCTCGGGTCACCTAGGTTCCTAGCCCGGCGGCCTATGATCGGCTGAGTGACCCTTTATTCCCCGAAGACAGGGACTGCATCCCACCAAACACGTGTCACGATCTAGGGTAACCACATGAAGAAAACCACTACTATTCACTCCTCTATAAACACACGGAAAATGCCCCAGGTAAAGGAGGTCTTTCGAGTATGGGAGACCACACTTCTCCATTATCCATCACCTCTTTATCTCCTAAATACTGACTTGGGTGTCGGAGGCTCCTCCCTGGCAACAGACTCTGGGGACCTCCTAACCTCTGTTTTCTAGACATTTCAGGCACCCTCCCCTAGGAAACCTCCTCCTAAAGCGCTCTCCTCCATCGAAAGTCCCCTTTGCTCCTATCATGACACATGACGAAACTGCCACCGGCCACCAGCTAGTTTAAGGTTGTTTGAGGTAAAGGATTTATCATTCAAGCATATTTGATGCTATTCATAGCTTGCTTGTGGTAGAATTCAAGTAGTTTTATGAATGGTGTTTGCTGGTGGATGGTGATGAACACGTTGGACTAGTGGTCGTTTGATGGTTTGTGTGGTGTTTAGGAATGCCATAGGATTAGTTTGAATGGTGCATTGTGGCCTAATGCATGTTTACATGTAGGTTTGAGGCATTTGGAGATGTCCCTAGAGCTACTGGGAGCCATGGGAAGACTTTAAAATGCCTATAGGGTAGAATCTGGAAATTTTGGGCATGGACCAAAGCACCCCAGGGGTGACCGAAATGCTAAACATGTCGTGCTGCATTGCCCCCGGTGCCACAGCTCTAGAAGCCTTTCGCTAGCTTTGACACCCCGTAGTATTTTCTTCATAACTTTTCGCTCAGGTGTTTGTTCGAGGTGATTGTAGATTTGACATGAAGCTATAAGAGAGCACTATCAGCTCCATGCCTTCGCCTAACCTAAAATTGCCAAAGTTTAAGGGTATTGTAGTTCAAAGTGAAGGCATGTTTGGCCACAATAGAGCACCATTAGTTGGGTGCAAGGTTTAGTACCATCGGAAGCCTAGTCGTGCCTTCATATTTGAGGCTCCGATGTGGAAACCTTAGTGCACCTAGGTCGGTTCAAAAAAATGTAGTAAATGAGTCCAACCATGGTCATTATCATTTCTCTAGTGTGAACCAAGTAATGGTGGATAGGGGGCACCATGGATGAAGGCTTAGTACACTTGTTGCCTAGCCAAGTTATGACATGAGGCATAAGTGAAAGCTTAGTGCATCCATGGTTGGTTAAATGGCAAGGCTTAATACCTTCATGGTCTAGGTAAGCTTATTAGCTCAAGATACTAAGTGGGAGCTTAGTGTGCCTATTTGGGTGGAAGCTTAGTACCATAGTGGCCTAAGTGAGCTAATGGCTCAAGGCCCTATGCGGGAGCCTAGTACACCTAGTGAGTTTTTTATAGTGCAAGCAAGGAGCATCCACCATGTTCACCTGCACAACAACCAAGGGGAGGTTAAGTTACTGCATCAACAAGCTAAGGCTTACTAGGAGCAAGTTAGTGGCCAGAACTTGCTAGGAATGGAATGACGCCCGTAGGAGGACTAGGATGAGGAGGAATCCTAGAGGACTCAGGTAGATGCGCATATATTAGACCCTTAGACTACAATCTTGTGCAATAGATTTCATATATTTGTTTGTATGTGTGTCATCATTATTTTTCCTGCAAGTTGAAGGATCCCTTATTGAGAATCATTAATTCTCACTCCCTTAGATTTTGTTGTGCAGTTTTGGGTGTCGTTGAGCCAGTAAGCATTAAGGGTTGTTTAGTTAGGCTCTTGTGTAGGTATATAGTTTACTTAACTCTTTTGATTTTGGTTTGTGGTTTAGATGTTGGTTAAGTTATTGTACTAACTACTATCGTATTTTTTGCCAATAAAGGCTAGTGAAGCACAAAGGAGGGCTTTGGAGCTTGCCACCAGGAGTTGCTCTAAGGTGAAAGCTTAATTATAGATCTAAGTAATGTTGATCAGTGTATAGTTTTCATACACAAATTTTCCCTCAATGTTCATGTATGAGTAGTCTATTCTAGAGTCGTTCTTGGGTGCGAGCACAGTCTACTCTTGTTTGCATGCTTGCACATGATTGATTATGTGTAGTTAATTCCACAACTATTTGGTATGCTTTGACTGCTTTGAAACTTGGATTTTAGTGAAAAGCTCAGGCGATGTTTTATCTTTTTATTACTTGTTTTAATGATCAAGTCAATGCACAAACTCATGCATGATTGCATGGTAGGATTAAATAACTAGAAGCGTAAAGATTTTAACTAGTGTGCACATAAACAATTTGCCTATTGTGACTAGTGTGGGACAAGTTCCCATAGGCTTGTTGGGTAGGCCTATGAGGGGCCATAAAAAAAGAAGCTAAATCAAGACCATTTACAAGCTCATAAGCAACTTGGAACTGAGGAAAATTCATGGGTTTTCACTTGCCTAAAGTCCTCGAACTAGAACTCCTTAGAAACTTCAAATTGCAACTTCAATGAGCTCCACCTAGCTTGAGCTTTTGTTACCACCTCACAAAGTGGGAGAATTACAAGTGTGTCATAATGGCTAAGAACCATTATATTGTGTAATTCTCACCATAGTGATTAAAGTATAGGGGATAAAAGGAATGATCAACACCTCCTCAAAAGTTTTCCAAGTTGGTAACTTGGCCCACAAGAAAAGCCTTAACGATTGCTTGTTTGTCAAGTAACCTATGGACTTTTTTGTAAGATTTTGGAAACTCAGGTACTCAATTGTAAAACTCTCAAGAAAGATATTTGGAGAGTTATGAGAAGGATATCAGTGGTATGAGGGCGCTATTGCAGGACCAAATTGCTCATGGAAGACAACTAAAGACAAAGAAAACACAAAAAGGCATAAAGGACCTAAGTGTCCTAGCGTAATCCTTATGATGTGTACGTTTTTTACTTAAGTCAAATGGAGCAATTTGGAGTTTTCCCACCATGGGGGAGGCAGCCAAGGCTTGATAATTAGTCAACAATGGTGGGCACATGTATACCAATGAGTTTAAGACAAAGAGACCATAATTAATGAAAAGGAAAATGACATAAAGCAAGGTTAAGCTTGTTAAGTGTCTTTTGTGCCCTTAAGCTTATTTAAGGTCATTTAAGTGGCCAAATCACATATCCCACTCAAAGGATGGCTGGCCAAAGCATGGCAAGAAAGTCAAATGTGGGGCAAGAAATTAAGACTAAGAATCCATGGTCTTGTAGCAAGGAAAATGACATAAAGCTTAATTAAGGCTATTAAGTGTGTTTTGTGCACTAAAGTCTTTATAAGTGGTTATCTTTGTCTTTATCTCCCACATTTGGTCTCTTCCAGCAGAAGAAACACAAGATCTCCACCCCCACACTTCTTCCATAGCCATCATACCTCCAAGGTGAAAATTGAAGGCAAAAGAAAGCAAGAAAGGGCAATTGGAAGCTATGTGGTGCTAAGACTTGGGTGCACCTAGGATCGAGCTCCAATTTCAGCATACACTCAAGGTAAGGGTTCTCTTGCTCTTATGGACTGTTTTCTATAATTTTCAAACATCCATGTAGCTAGGGCTAAGCTTGGAAGAGAGCCATGAGCTTGATGAACCAAGCTTAGTGAGAGGAGTGCACTTATTGAAGGTTTTGTGACCTAGTGTGAAGTGCACAAAGATGGCAGTGAAATGAGAGTTTCTAGAGCCCAAAGTTAGTACTAACTACATTTGAAATCCTCCTAAGGCCAAGCATTAGCTTGAGGAGGCTGCTATAGTGATTTATTTAATGTTATTGCATGTTTTATGGACTAACCAATGGTTATTGTTGTTGCTGCATTTCATGTGTTTGTTTGTTGTGTATGGCTGCTGCATTTGGTTGCTATATCTTGTATATATGCATTGTGGTTTTTTTGTTTTAGTGTCTTTGGATGCAGGTTTTAATGAGGATCACATTAACTTAAGAAAGCAAGTGTTACCCTTACTAAGTTTCTCAATGAAACTTACTCCCCTCAATTCAGTCATTTCAGGTTCAGCTGAAAGATCACCATCAAAAAAACCTTTGTGGTTTGATTTTTAATCTAAAATTTCAGGTACATGAACTTCCATATGTCTAGTTCTGATCTGGAAATTTTGGTGATTTTAGGAGCACATTTTGTATTTTTAATGGTGGTACTTACTGTGTTGTGCAGAAGCTGTCCAGCATCCTGTTTATGGAGCCCATTGCATTTCAGGCACTCCTGTAACTTAGGGTGCGTATTTATATGAGTTAAGAATATATTGTAGTGTATGTATGCATTTACATGTAGTGTATGAAAAATGGGACAAGTATGTGAACATTTGAGTAATGTTTTGGCTATGTAAGTGATGTGGTGCAAAGCTGCCTAAGTGTGAATGATGGGCTGCTTACTTGTAAATTCTGTTTTAGCCACATAAAGTTGTTAAATGCAAGGGAATGTATTTTTTATGTGTAATGGACATATATGAGGTAGCCTTGGAGTGGTTTCCCCTTGTGAATGAAGTGTTTGCACACCTATGAAATTTTCTATGGGCAAAATGGTGATAGAGTGACCAGAATTTTGACTCTGCACTTAAAGTTCTATATCTCCCTGTGTAGAAAGAATATTTGTATGAAATTTTGACCACCCCTAGATAAAATCTATAGGTTGAACTGGAATTTAAAATTTATTAATTTGGATCCCTGTAGCCAAAGATATGACATTGCAAAGTTGGCTAAATTACTGTTGATTTGGTCAAAATTTTGTAACCAACTTCAAAAATCCATAACTTGATCCATAGGTGGGCTATTGATGTAAAATAAAATTCCTTGGTTTTATATAAGTCTATAATTGATAATGGATCAAAAAAAAACATGGGGGAATATGGCTACAATGTTACATTTTATTAGTGGAAGTTACAGGTGCAGTGGCTGGTCACTAAAACTTAACAAGATTGCCTAGTGTGTGGTAGCCAAGATTAAGACTTGTGCTAATGTTTTCCTTCGTTGCTGCCATGGTGTGCATGAAATGTGAATATGTGTGTGATGATTGGACCAATATGCATGTGTTTACATAGTGCCCATGAGGGCCACTTGGGTATGCACACTAAGGGTAGTGTTTTGATGGCCTACAGAACATTAGCAATCCTGGGAGTTTAAATGTACAATTTTGGCACCATATTTGGACTACTACAGAGTGGGTAATAGAAGTTGGTATCAGAGCATGGTCAAAGCATGGTTTATACATGTACAAAGCATATAGTTGCATTGAATGCATCTACATACATGAACTCAGTTTGGTCAGCTACTAGTGTCAAGTACCATTGAAATACCTATGATCTTTATATGTGCTCTATGATGAATCACCAACTCAGGAAGTAAATATGGTTGCCACAAGGAGAGGGGAACTACCCCGAAGGCCTCTTATTGATTCTAGGCAGCAAAGAAATGGATAGAATAGAGGGAATCAAGTGAAACAGAGGGTACCAAACCTTGAAGTGCCTTAGGTTTGGTTAGAGCTTCAGAGAAACTTAGCTCTAATCAATGAGAACTTAGTAAGGCTTATTCAAGCACAACAACAAGGAGTCCAAGTAGCTTTAACAGAACCAGTTCGGGATGCACAACAACAACCAGAAGAGGATACTAGGAACTCATTTGAATATGTTCCTTCTAGAAGCTTAAAAGACACAAACGATGAGACCATTGAGGTGGAAGTTGAGGATAGGAGAAATTCGAGAGGCAGAAGAGTAAGATCTGTGATTGGTCAGGTGTCTAGGACCAATCCCTTAGTCTATGACCATTCATCCACTAGGAATGAGATTGAAGAAGGCCATGAGAGAAGATCCAGGAGAAGGCAGAGAAATCATGGTGAGCATCACCATACAGAGGACTCTCAAAGATCCAGGAGACATAGATCAGATGATCTGGAAGGCATAGATGAAGTCAAACTGTTGGAGAGGTTCCAAGGCCTAACACCTCTACAGTTTGATGGAAGAGCTGGGCCAGAGAGAGTTGAGGAGTGGTTAATCTTCATTGGAAAAATGTTTGAGAGGATGCCACTTAGCTCCACCAAGAGAGTGTCACTGGCTACCTACAATCTAGTAGGCAGTGCAGAGATGTGGTAGAGGAGCACCAGAGATAGGTATGCTTTCTACAAGGGTAGAAGGCCAGGAAGAGATATTGAGATGAGCTGGTCAGAGTTCACACAGCTGTTCCAGGAACAGTACATCAGTGATGCCATCAAGGATATGAAGTAAGTTGAATTTGATGCTCTAAGGCAGGACAACCTTAGTTTCCTAGAGTATGAGCACAAATTCAATCAGTTGGTGAGGTATGCTCCTCAGTATCATAGATTGGAGGAATTGAAGGCCAAAATATTTGTTAGAGACCTAAAGTTAGACATTAGAAAGGCTGTTAGACCTTTTGGAGCAGTTACATATTATAAAGCAGTGCAGAAAGCTCTATTAGTAGAGCAAGAGGAGTCTGAGACTAAGTACCTTTCAACTGTAGAGTCGAATCACAAAACTTGAACAGTTGACGTGTTCAAGCTCTCTATGGTATCCACATGAGCCTCTCGGGATCACCATGCTTCCACCACGTCCCGGCAGATGCGTTTCTCTTGCGCTCGCAGTGCTAGCTTGCGTCCTCCAAGGAATTGCAAGAGAAGAGTGCAGCTGTCCTTTTGGGAGGCTAGGGTAAGGAGACCTGCGAATTTCTCACTAGAAGTTGTATTTATAGTGAGACTCAACTTCCAGGCCTAATGGGTTTCAAAGCCCTAATCCAATTAGGCTTTAATTTCGGGCTTAATAATGGCTCAACTATTGGGCCCATTATTAATATGAAATTAAAGTGAAACCATAACCCAAATAATTAGCCCATGCACTCTAATGATCCAAATAGCTCTATGTGTGCGACCCAATAGGCTCTTACCACGTTGGCAATGATCATAAATCACATTTATGATCATAAGCAATGAGCGGTGTCTAGCAACACATCATTGCTACCCAAGTGACAAGATTGTCGATGATTCGACTAAACCTTTATGATCATCACCGATATATGCCATTGTCCCTTTGTCCAAGATATCAAGACTAAGCACGAGACATGGAATGTGTCACTCTCGTATAGCCCAATCTTTGGTTTCTTGATTACCGAGTAGACCAACTTAAACTGATGACATTGATATCATATATCAACTCATCCGAGCATGGCCATGCATTTTCTAAGTCTCACTCTATCAAGGGGCCCGAAGATATCACTCCCGTTACATAGGAGGGACAAATCCCATCTTGATCATACAAATCCCTCCGCATGATATGTGACATACCCAATGACCTCCTTCAAGTTCACTCAGTTACGAGCAACAAAGGAAAGTATCAAAGTATGTGACTCACATGTAGGGAACCTTGATGATCTTAGGTCGAAGGACTACATATACCATGATCACTATGAGAATCACTTATGACACTCATATAACGATCCATGTAGTGTTCTCATGGTGGGTCGGTCCAGTACACAAGTTCTCCAACTTGTACCCATATGTAGACTACATATCTCATATTAGTCTCCACATATGCTAGTCGTTATGTATTATTGCAACCCGCTCCACAATAATACTAGACCAGGGACGTTTAAGAATATCATTATTCTAGGGTTACAATTATGTTTGTTAAGTTACGCAGAAACAAAACAACAAACATAATTGCTGGATTAATGCCTTAATAAAATATCATGACTCAATGTGCAAAAAATACAATCATCTCATGATTGGCTTTTGGGCACAACACTAACAATCTCCCACTTGCACTAAAAGCCAATCATCCATGTATCTAATACCGATGGACCTAGAATGGCTATCATGCTTCTGCTGCGTAAGGGGCTTTGTCAGTGGATCAGCAATGTTGCTATCTGTCGAAGTCCTGCATATCCTTACATCACCCCTCTCGATGATCTCCCTGATGAGATGATAGCGTCGGAGTATGTGTTTGGATCGCTGGTGAGATCGAGGTTCCTTAGCCTGTGCGATTGCTCCATTGTTGTCACAATAGAGCTCTATCGGGTCGGCAATGCTTGGAACCACTCCAAGTTCAGTGATGAACTTCTTGATCCAAACTGCCTCCTTCGCAGCATCAGAGGCGGCAATGTACTCAGATTCTGTTGTAGAGTCAGCTACTGTCTCTTGCTTTGAACTCTTCCAGCTCACAGCACCACCACCAATACAAAACACATAACCAGATTGCGATCTAAAATCATCCTTATCGGATTGGAAGCTTGCATCGGTGTAACCCCTTACAACGAGCTCATCTTCACCTCCAAAGACCAAGAATGCATCCTTAGTCCTTCGTAAGTACTTAAGGATGTTCTTAACAGCTGTCCAGTGACTCTCACCGGGGTTCGATTGGTACCTACTCGTCATGCTCAAAGCATATGAGACATCGGGACGAGTACATATCATGGCATACATGATAGATCCAATTGCTGAGGCATATGGAATCTTACTCATGCGCTCTCTCTCCTCGGGTGTACTCGGACACTGAGATCTAGAAAGAGTGATACCATGTGACATGGGCAAGAATCCTTTCTTGGAATCTTGCATGCTAAACCTCTTTAGCACCTTGTCAATATATGTACTTTGACTTAGGCCAAGAAGCTTTCTAGATCTATCTCTATAGATCCTGATGCCTAACACATAGGCTGCTTCACCCAAGTCCTTCATAGAGAAACATTTCCCTAGCCAAGTCTTCACAGACTGTAGCTCAGGAATGTCATTCCCGATGAGTAGTATGTCATCTACATACAACACCAAGAAGACAATAGCGCTCCCACTAACCTTCTTGTAGACACAAGGTTCATCTTCATTTTTGATAAAACCAAACTCTTTGATTGCTTCATCAAAATGAAGATTCCAACTTCGAGAAGCTTGCTTCAGTCCATAAATGGACCTTTGCAACTTGCACACTTTATTGGCATTCTCAGGAGTGACAAAACCCTCAGGTTGTGTCATGTACACATCCTCAAGTAGCTTTCCATTTAGGAATGCAGTT
Source organism: Aquilaria sinensis (assembly GCA_005392925.1). Classification (NCBI taxonomy): domain Eukaryota; kingdom Viridiplantae; phylum Streptophyta; class Magnoliopsida; order Malvales; family Thymelaeaceae; genus Aquilaria; species Aquilaria sinensis. The sequence goes on from SMDT01000118.1 coordinate 103,402, forward strand.
TTGACATCCATTTGCCATATCTCATAATCATAGTGTGCAGCAATAGCAAACAAAATTCGGATGGATTTAAGCATAGCAACTGGTGAAAAAGTTTCATCATAGTCAATACCATGAATTTGCTTGAAACCTTTTGCAACCAATCGTCCCTTAAAGGTAATCACATTACCATCCATGTCAGTTTTCTTCTTGAAAACCCATTTGCACCCTATGGGTTTTACCCCTTCAGGTGGGTCAACCAAAGTCCATACTTGGTTTTCATACATGGATTCCATCTCGGATTTCATGGCCACTAGCCACTTCTCAGAGTCAGGCCCCGACATAGCTTGTTGGTAGGTTGTGGGCTCATCCTGATCCATGAGCATCACATCACCAGTGTGAGTCATGAGAAATCCATATCTCTCAGGCTCACGCCGAATCCTACCAGACCTACGTGGGCTCTGTGCTACAGGAACAGACTCTTGAACCACAACATCTTGTGGTGTCTGTTCAGGTTCCATTTCAGGTTCGATGTCTCCTTGTTGTTCTTGAATTTCTTCAAGTTCTACTTTCCTCCCACTAGTTTCTTTAGAGATAAACTCTTTCTCTAAAAAGACACCAGTTCGAGCAACAAACACTTTTTGCTCAGAAGGATTGTAGAAATAGTAACCCTTTGTTTCTTTGGGATACCCAACAAAAAGGCATTTTTGAGATTTGGGCCCTAGTTTGTCAGAGGATTGACGTTTCACATAAGCGTCACAGCCCCAAATCTTCATAAAAGACAAATTGGGACGCCTCCCACTCCATATCTCATATGGTGTCTTTTGAACCGATTTAGATGGAACTCGGTTTAGTGTAAAAGCGGCTGTCTCTAGAGCATGTCCCCAAAAGGAGTTTGGAAGGTCAGCTTGACTCATCATAGAGCGAACCATGTCTAACAGAGTTCGATTTCTCCTTTCAGATACACCATTCCATTGAGGTGTACCTGGTGGAGTGAGTTGTGATACTATACCACACTCCTTCAGATAGTCAAGGAATTCTCGATCCAAGTACTCTCCACCTCGATCTGATTGAAGCACTTTGATACTCTTCCCGAGTTGATTCTCTACTTCATTCTTGAATTCTTTGAACTTTTCAAAGGATTCTGACTTGTGTCTCATGAGATACACATAGCCATATCTGCTGAAGTCATCAGTGAAAGTAATGAAGTATTGGAAACCTCCTCTAGCTTGTGTAGACATAGGGCCACATACATCACTATGTATGAGTCCTAGTAAGTCATTAGCCCTTTCACTTTGCCCTATGAATGGGGCTTTGGTCATCTTGCCCAACAAACATGACTCACATGTCTCATATGATTCAAAATCAAATGAGTCCAAGAGTCCATCCTTATGGAGCTTGGATATGCGGGTCTCATTTATATGGCCCAAGCGACAGTGCCAGAGATAGGTCGGGTTTGAATCATTTAATCTGACCTTCTTGGTATTCACATTATAGATTGGATCTTCGAGGTCTAGAACATACAACCCATTGCTAAGTTGAGCACTACCATAAAAGATTTCATTCAAATAAATAGAACAACATTTGTCCTTTATTATAAATGAAAAACCTTTCTTGTCCAAACAAGAAACAGAAATCAAATTTCTACTAATAGTAGGCACAAAGTAGCAGTTGTCTAATTCTAAAACTAATCCACTAGGTAAAGTGAGAACATAAGTCCCTACGGCTAAGGCAGCAACCCTTGCTCCATTTCCAACACGTAGGTCCACTTCACCTCGGGCCAATCTTCTACTTCTACTTCTACTTAGATCCTGCACATTTGCACAAATGTGAGATCCACATCCAGTATCCAATACCCAAGATGAGGAAGTAGAAAAGTTAGCCTCTATAACAAAAATACCTGAAGTGGAAGTCTTACTTCCCTTTTCCTTAGCAAGTTCTTCAAGATAGAGCTTGCAATTGCGCTTCCAGTGTCCAGGTTGCTTACAATGGAAGCACTCCCCTTCCTTTGCCACACCACCCTTTGGTTTCAGTGCAGCTGAAGAAGAATTAGCATTGGACTTTCCATTAGCTTTATCCTTCTTCTTGTTGGCTTTTCCCTTTCCCTTGCCCTTTTGAACCATCAAAATGGGCTTAGCCTTCTTAAGGTTTTGCTCAGCAGTTCTCAACATGTTGAGCAATTCAGGGAGGGACTTGTCAAGGTCATTCATGTTATAGTTCATGATGAACTGACTGTAGCTTTCAGGCAACGATTGCAAGACTACATCAATAGCCAACTCTTTCTGAAGAGCAAATCCCAAATTCTCAAGATTCTCAATGTACCCAATCATCTTGAGCACATGAGGACCCACGGGACTTCCCTCAGACATCTTGCACTGAAACAATGCCTTAGAGGTCTCAAACCTCTCATGCCTAGCTTGCTCTTGGAAAAGCATTTTGAGATGTTCGATCATATCGAACGCCCCCATGTTCTCATGTTGCTTCTGAAGCTCAGATTCCATGGTAATAAGCATGAGGCATGCAACATCCAAAGCATCATCAGAATGCCTCTTGTGAGCATCCCTTTCAGCTCTTGGAGCAGTGGCAGCAGGCTCATTCGGAATGGGCTGCTCTAGGACATAAGCCTTTCTCTCTTGTTTGAGGACTATCCTCAAGTTTCGGTACCATTTGAGAAAGTTGGTCCCATTCAGTTTTTCCTTCTCAAGGATCGATCGCAACGAAAGTGTCGATGTGTTTTGTGCCATGGTTATCTACAACAGTAAATATGCAGTGTAAGAGTCATGTATTTTAATTCATTTAATAAGGACTTTTATTAAACGATACTCCCACTATTTTCCTCAAAATAATAACCCTCGATATTATTTCGGAACACCTCGGCGCTAAGGTATTCTAGTGGGCCAAGATCCATATTTGACCACAACCTGAGTCAGCTTTGGCTTTTCTCTCAAGTTACAGCTATTTAGGTAGGCAACTGCAACTCTTGCCAATTGCATCTTATGCAACTCTTGGATAGTTGGGTGAACAACACTTGTCCAAGCTCATCTCATGAACTTAAGCCCAACTCTATGCCTCTAAGTCCCTAATCCTATTAGGATGACTTAGTTAAGTCGGACCCAAAGTTAGCAATTTGGATATCACTATTATCCCATCGCGCCTTACCAAGATGAACATAGGTGCTTTGCTTTGGCAAACCCACCTAATGTTGATCAAAGTCTTGACGAGTGCCAACATTTGGAAGGCATCACATTTAATGACTTAATATTTGTTTGAGGGATTTTTCTTTTGATCTCACCAATTTGTTATCTCCGGTTGTCTTATACATGCATCACATACAAATATAAAACATGCATCTCATGCTTACAAGAAAGTAAACGTGACATGGTTATAGCCCAAACTATGCGATATTCTCAAGCCAATGAGAATATCATAAAAGCCTAAGAAAAGAAAAGGGTCTTCACAAGCTCCTTCTCTTCCTTTCTTGGTTGCCCTTTTGTTGTCACCTCCTTGGACATACCACCTTGGATGATCCTTGGACATACCACCTTGGATGATCCCATAATGCACCATTACATCAATAATAGAAACCTCGAGTTACATTCGAGGGGAGTAAGGTGAGAAGAGAATGTACAATGAGAGTGATAAGAAAAGGCACGACTCGCAGGCCGTATTTACAAGTACAACCAATCAAGGGCTATAACCATGCACCATGCTTCAAACACCAATCAGCATATCATGTCAAATCTCATTCAACAAAGATGCATGCCAATTTTCGTGTGTTGATTAACCAGTTTTTATTTATGTGGCGCTTCGCATACGGCGGTCCCGCTGGCCGGTCAACGGACGGTGGTTCCGCTGATCGGTCAGCAGACGAGGTCAACGGGAGCTGTCCTTGCAGGGGGTGTGGGGGGCAGCGCCTCCCGGCGCAAAAAATTCTCTTACAATTGCTTAGCCCGAACTCTTCTATTTCGCGCAAGTAGGCACCCGAGACTCCTCCATTTGAGCCACCAAAAATACCTTACTTTCGGTGCCCGAACAGGTCGAATCCGAACAAAGCTAGGGTTTTTGCAACTATTGCAAGAATCCTAATCCATATAGGTATCTCATACCTATTCAATTTCGGGTTAATCTCATTAACCAATTAGTGTCGTTTCTTCATATACGTCATATGTTCATTACGAGTTCCGGTTTCATGCATCATGAATCAATCTAATTAATCATGGCCGAAAAGCAACCGAACACATAACATCATGCGATTCAACACTCAATCCCGATTTAGGGTTTCACCAGTAGCTCTGATACCACTGTTGGGTTTCGGGAGCCAAACAGCGCAGCGGAATTTAACCGAAACCCTCCAGGATCCAAGTGAAACGGGGTAAACCGGGTGTTCAAAAATTTTCATACCTAATTTTCGGTTGAGATCTCTCACTCAACTGTAGAGTTGAATCACAAAACTTGAACAGTTGACGTGTTCAAGCTCTCTATGGTATCCACACGAGCCTCTTGGGATCACCACGCTTCCACCACGTCCCGGTAGATGCATTTCTCTTGCGCTCGCAGTGCTAGCTTGCGTCCTCCAAGGAATTGCAAGAGAAGAGTGCGGCTGTCCTTTTGGGAGGCTAGGGCAAGGAGACCTGCGAATTTCTCACTAAAAGTTGTATTTATAGTGAGACTCAACTTCCAGGCCTAATGGGTTTCAAAGCCCTAATCCAATTAGGCTTTAATTTCGGGCTTAATAATGGCTCAACTCTTGGGCCCATTATTAATACGAAATTATTGTGAAACCATAACCCAAATAATTAGCCCATGCACTCTAATGATCCAAATAGCTCTATGTGTGCGACCCAATAGGCTCTTACCACGTTGGCAATGATCATAAATCACATTTATGATCATAAGCAATGAGCGGTGTCTAGCAACACATCATTGCTACCCAAGTGACAAGATTGTCGATGATTCGACTAAACCTTTATGATCATCACCGATATATGCCATTGTCCCTTTGTCCAAGATATCAAGACTAAGCACGAGACATGGAATGTGTCACTCTCGTATAGCCCAATCTTTGGTTTCTTGATTACCGAGTAGACCAACTTAAACTGATGACATTGATATCGTATATCAACTCATCCGAGCATGGCCATGCATTTTCTAAGTCTCACTCTATCAAGGGGCCCGAAGATATCACTCCCGTTACATAGGAGGGACAAATCCCATCTTGATCATACAAATCCCTCCGCATGATATGTGACATACCCAATGACCTCCTTCAAGTTCACTCAGTTACGAGCAACAAAGGAAAGTATCAAAGTATGTGACTCACATGTAGGGAACCTTGATGATCTTAGGTCGAAGGACTACATATACCATGATCACTATGAGAATCACTTATGACACTCATCTAACGATCCATGTAGTGCTTTCTTGGTGGGTCGGTCCAGTACACAAGTTCTCCAACTTGTACCCATATGTAGACTACATATCTCATATTAGTCTCCACATATGCTAGTCGTTATGTATTATTGCAACCCGCTCCACAATAATACTAGACCAGGGACGTTTAAGAATATCATTATTCTAAGGTTACAATTATGTTTGTTAAGTTACGCAGAAACAAAACAGCAATCATAATTACTGGATTAATGCCTTAATCTAAGATGTGGATCCATGGATTGTTGGATGAAAGACTGCCCACAGGCTCAAAAGAGGCCAGAGGATCAAGGTCCAGACAGGCCTATTGGGGAAGGATGTACAGGGGGAGCACCTAGGGAGGGACAGCAAAGGCCAGTTCCTTTAGTGCGGAGAGTTGGCAGAGTCTTCCGAGTGGAGAGGGCAGAGACATCAGAGTAGGGAGGAGCACTAAGAGGTGACATTTACCTTAATGGTATGCCTGTTAGTGTTCTGTTTGATACTGATGCATCTATGTCTATAGTGGCTAGAAAATTTGTTGAAGCCATGAAATTGCCTACTGAAATCATGCCTAGGATATCCTTAGTGAAAATAGCAGGTAGTCAATATCTTTTCACTAATGACCTAGCTTAGGATTATGAGCTAGTTGTAGGAAAGACTAAGGCTATGCTAATCTGCTAGTGTTGGATATTCCTAAGTATGATTTAGTGCTGGGTATGAATTGGTTTTCTATGCAAAACATAAGAATTGATTGTGCTAAGATGGAAATCACATTACCTGATGGTGTAGTGCATGCATTAGTGCATTCTAACGAATTAGTGTATGAAATGCATGGCATGGAGTTAGAGGTACTAGATGAGATACCTGTGATTTCTGAGCATGATTATTGTTATGCATTGAATCAATTGCACTGTGAAAAAGAAGTAGATAGAATACCTGTAGTGAATGACTTTCAACAAGTCTTTCCTAAAGACCTGCCAGGTATTCCTCCATTAAGGAAAATTGAGTTTGAGATCAAGCTGCAACCAGAAGCTAGTCCAATATCCATACCTCCTTACAGAATCCTAATCACAGAGATGAATGAGCAAAAGAAACAACTTGATGAACTTCTTGAAAAGGAGTTCATAAGGCGAAGTGTTTCACCATGGGGAGCTCCTGTTCTCTTTGTGAAAAAGAAATATGGATCTTTGAGACTATGCATTGACTATAGGAAGTTCAATGCAGTGACTATCAAGAATGATAGCCAAAAGGCTATCGCCTCCCCCAGTATGAATTTCCTTGAAGGATTGTCCGGGGAGCCTGACGTAGCTCGGAAAGAAGCATTGCCACAGACCTCGGCAGAAGCGAAATCGAGCATGATGAAGTAAGCACTTCGGCTGAAACGCCAGGTTATTTAAATGTGTCGCTGACTCTCTCGGGAAACCGAACATATTGCCTTTGGGAGAAAAGAACCAGCTACTGGAAGCAGGAGAGATTCTCCATGAAGGCGGAACTCCCGAGCTAGAGAACTCCCCGAGCCACCAACGTGATTCCCGAAGAAAGGTGTCCATACTAAAAGATGACCTCGAACAAAGGACCTCGGGAGTACGGCATGAACATTTAATGAGCATTTAAGGAGCCTCTGACAGGTCGCCCATACGCTGCTTGAAATGGTGGCCTGACGCGCCGAAGCCGTCTAGGTCTTGTCACGACTTGACTCGGTTCAAGGCTCAAGGAGCCTGCCACTGGCTACTTGTCCCCTACGTCCGAAGGTACAGAGAAGATCTGACCAAACATGTGTCATGATCTAAATGGGCCAGGCCTCCCTATTAATACACAGGAACACGTCCTGGCAAGGGATTGGACTCCTCTCTCCTGAAAACACACAAACAGGCAAGACCGCAAAACTTCCTAAGTGTCCCTTTTTACCTTCTCAGGAGACTAACTTAGGCGTCGGAGGCCCCTACCCGGAAAATCATCCCGGGGACCTCCTAACCCTTTTTTCGGAGTCTTTCAGGTACCTTCCCACCTGGGGAACCTCTCCGTCAGACGTTCTCCCTCCTCGGAAGCTCCCTCGGAATTCACCATGTCGCAAGACGAAGATGCTGAAGGGCATCATTTGGCGCCATCTGTGGGAACCCACCCTCAGGTTGCCGTCATTGAAACTCGGCGTTCTAAGGACAAGGGACTTCCGAGGTCCCCGTCCGCGCCTGAAGTCCAACCGGCTACTGAGCAAACTCTTCCAGGGACTTCCTTGCCTGAGGAAGAACGTCCTCTGGTCATCACCATGAGTTTTCTGCGTGACTTCCAACGTTCTGTTGTGGCCGAAATGGCACAGCAGATAGACAGAAGGTGGCCACAACAAACTCAGGCCCAGAGGCCTCCTTCGCCAGCACGCCCTCGAGAGAGAAGTTCTAAATCAGCTCATCGTACTTCGGGAAGTGGAGACCCACGAGAGGAATCTTCAACAGAAAACACGCCCCTCGGGGCACGGCTTGCGGGACAGACGGAGTCCAAGCGACCCAAAACCCCGCGCCGAAGGAGCTCGTCACCTGAGGCGAGGTCCCCATCCCCTCAGCGCCGAACTCACTCCCCGAAGAGATGCCGACGATCCCCTTTCCCCGAAGAAGAGCCCAGCGCCACACTCCTTATGGAGAAAATATTGGCGAGGTTGGAAAGGGTGGAAAAATAGGTAGCCCGCAGACCTGTCTGGGCCAGACTATCTGAAACTTTCTGTGGCGATGAGTCACCGTTCACCCGAACAATAGTCGAGGCAGCCATGCCCAGTGATTTCCGGGTACCTCGGCTAGAAACGTACGATGGCCGAACAGATCCACAGGCCCATCTGACGAAGTACAAACGGAGCATGGTGTTGCACGGGGCTGACGATGCCACTCTATGCAAATGTTTCGAGGTCACCCTTGCCGGCCCTGCTACAGCATGGTATAACTCTCTGGCCCCAGGAACCATCAGAGAGTTCCAGGAGCTGTCCACTGCCTTCACCCAGCAGTTTATTGGAAGTCGTCCTACGGCGAAAATGCCGGTGCAGATGTTCGACATAGCACAGAGGAACGGAGAAACCATCCGTGACTATGTCGAAAGATTTAACCGAGAGGCCCTAAGTGTTCCAGACTTTCGGCCAGAAATACGCATCCTCGCCATGATACGGGGCCTTCGGAGGGACTCGCAGCTATTTTACGAGTTTTCCAAAGACCCCCCAGACACGCTCGGTGAATTTTTCCGAAGAGCCGAGCAGCATATGACAGCCGAAGAGCTAAGAATGGAGGGGCCAAAGAACGATCATTCCCGTCCCGAAGGATCAAGCCAGCAAGCCAAGTATCCGACAGAGCAAACAGGACGACCTCGGAGGTTCAGGGGAAGGAAGCCTCCTCCGAACTTTACACCCCTGAACACCACAAGGACCAACATCCTCATGACAATGGAGAAACAGGGGTCCCAGATTCAGCGACCGAAGGCGATGACCGCTGACAACAAAAAGAATATGAAGAAGTTCTGTCAGTTTCATCGCGACCACGGTCACGACACCGAAGACTGCTTCCAGTTGAAGAAGTACATCGAGTCGCTGATTAAGCAAGGCCAACTGCGGCGCTATCTGCGAATGCCTTCGCCGAAGGCAAGAAGAGAGGAGGAAGGAAAGGCTGATGAAGATGAGTATGACTCCGACAGAAGGAGGAACCGAAGTCCAAAAAGGCGCCTCCCACCTTCGGCGGGGGTAATACAAACCATCACCACTGGACTGCCATCCTCGGGGAGAAAGAGGAAAGCTAGGGAAATAGCAACAATGGAGTACCAAAGCCCATCGAAAAAACTCACCCGAAGAGATGGTTCCTCCGTCATTTTCCCTCATGACGACCCATTGTTGGTCATGGCAAGAATAGGGAATTGGGACGTCAAAAGGGTATTGCTTGACGATGGATCAAACGCCGACGTCCTATTCTCGCATCTGCTCCCAAGCTTGGGAATATCCAGCATCGACCTCAAGCCTGTTACTTCACCAACCTTTGGAATAGGACCCTCAGAGCTGCCCGTCCTCGGCTGGATCGACCTTCCCCTGATGATGAGAGGGAGTTCGATCAACGGAAAAGGAGAAATTTTTGCCTCCACAATGACGAGGTTCATTGTCATGGATGTCCCTTCGTCGTACAACGCCATCCTTGGAAGGCAAACACAAGGGAATTTGCACATTCGCCCAGATGTGAAGTACTTAACAATCACCTTCGCCACCAAGGACGGAGACGCCGAAATTTTCATCGACCAAGCCGAGGTCAGAAAGGTGTTTGTCAAAGCCCGAAAGGCCCCAGCAGCCAACTTCGCACAAACCTTAGCAGGAGGGACACTACCGACCGAAGAACCAAAAACGGGCGGGGCGGAAAAGTTCGCAGAAGTAGAAACGGAAGAAGTAGAACTTGTCCCCGGCCAAAATACCCGAATAGGGAAAAACTTGGCCGAAGGTGACAAGAAAAACCTTGTATCCTTTCTACTGATGAATAAAGGACTGTTCGCCTACTCGCCAAAGGATATGCCAGGGGTAGACCCTCGCATAATACAACATAGCCTTAAAGTAAGTCCGGAAGCAAAACCTGTCCGGCAAAAGAAGCGAGGCATCTCGGTCCACAAAAGTAAATTCGTCAAAACCGAAGTACAGCGCTTGATGGACGCAAATGTAATTAGGGAGGTCAAGTACCCCGAATGGCTAAGCAATGTGGTTATTGCTACAAAAGAAGGGAGTAGTAAGCTCCGGATGTGCATCGACTTCAGAAACTTGAACGATGCCTGCCCGAAAGATTCCTATCCTCTCCCACCGATAGACCAGTTGGTCGACTCAACTGCCGAATATGGGCTCCTAAGCTTCCTCGACGCCTTCAGTGGGTATCATCAAATAAGGATGGATCCCGAAGATGAAGAAAAAACTGCTTTCATCACCGAAGGTGGAACATATTGTTACACTAGGATGCCCTTCGGGCTCAAAAATGCAGGAGCCACCTACCAAAGGCTGATGAGCAAAGTCTTTCATGACCAAATAGGGAGGAACATGGAAGTCTACGTTGATGACATGATAGTCAAAAGTAAGATGCCTAAAGACCATGTCACAGACCTAGAGGAAACCTTCCAGCAACTCAGAATATTCGGAATTCGACTTAACCCCGAAAAATGCGTCTTCGGCGTGACCTCGGGAAAATTTCTGGGCTACATGGTATCAGAAAGGGGCATTGATGCTAACCCAGAAAAAATTAAGGCTCTGCTCGAATTCTGAACTCCTGTCACAGTGAAAGACGTGCAGAGACTCACTGGAAGGATAACCTCTCTTAGCAGGTTCATCTCCAGGTACGGAGATCGGTGTCGGGCATTCTTCAAAGTCCTTACTAAGGCAGCAAAAAGAGAAAATGACCTCGGGGATGGTGACCATCCTTGGAATGAGGATTGCCAAAAAGCCTGGGAAGAACTTAAAATCTATTTGTCTCGACTGCCTACTCTGCGACAACCTCGCGAAGGAGAGCCCCTCATCCTGTACCTCGCTGTTTCAGAAAAAGCAGTGAGCTCGGTCCTTGTGAAAGAGGAAGGGTCGAGACAATGGCCAGTTTATTACGTAAGCAAATCCCTGCACGGCGCCGAGGTCAGGTATCCATTACTCCAAAAAGCCATATATGCCTTGGTGCTGGCAGGAAGAAGATTGCGGCCATACTTTCAGGCTCACCCCATCATCGTCCGAAGTAGTCTGCCTCTACGGGATGTTATGAAAAAAGTTGATCATTCGGGAAGGCTTTCCAAATGGTGTATAGAGCTTGGCGAACACGACATTGTTTATGAACCTCGGAAAGCCATAAAAGCTCAAGCACTGGCTGACTTCATCGCCGAAGTACCTACCACCGAAGATAGCCACCCGGATCCTGGCGAAGGTGAGCCAGAATGGACGCTGCATGTGGATGGAGCCTCAGGTTCCGAACACCAAGGAGCCGGGGTAATCATCAGAGGACCCGAAGGTCTAGAGGTGATAAAGGCCATCAAGTTCAACTTCAGCGCCACCAATAATGTGGCTGAGTATGAAGCTCTGATAGCAGGGTTGCGCCTGGCCAGAAAAATTGGAATAAGAAACTTGAAGGCTCACAGTGACTCCCAGCTGGTAGTTCGGCAAACGGCAGGGGACTACGGCGCGAAAGACCCAATTTTGGCAAAATACCACGAACTGGTGACGAAGCTCATTCGAGAGTTCGACACCATACGCATCGAAAATGTACCTCATCGGGAAAACACCGAAGCAGATTGCCTGGCAAAGGCAAAAACATACACCGAGGTACTAAACCACCCGAGCATTGAAGTACTGAGCATAGTAACTTCGGAAAAGGGCTGGAAAGATCCAATAAAGAGGTATCTTGCGGACAACGCGCTCCCCGAAGACCCCATCGAAGCCGCAAAAGTGCGAAGACGCTCTGGGCGATTCTTCCTAATAGGCGAAGAACTGTATCGGCAGGGATATGCAAATCCTTTACAGAGGTGTGTTGGCGAAGAGGATACTGAAATGATCCTCGAAGAAGTCCACGAAGGCGCTTGTGGTTCACATATTGGAACTGACGCCCTCGCCGCAGTGGTACTTCGCCAAGGATATTTTTGGCCTACCCTAAGAAAGGATGCCCGACAGTTCGTCCGAAAATGTGACAGCTGCCAAAAACACGCAAAAATCCAGAGGACACCCTCGGAAATGGTGACTTCGGCTGACTATCCCTGGCCCTTCGCAGTTTGGGGCATAGACCTCATTGGGCCGCTCCCAACAGCCCCCGGAGGCGTGAAATTCTGCGTAGTCGCAGTAGACTACTTCTCTAAATGGGTCGAGGCAGAACCATTAGCAACTATCTCAGCTAAAGAAGTGCAGAAGTTCGTATGGAAGAACATTGTATGCAGGTTTGGCATACCGAGGATACTGGTAGCCGACAATGGATCCCAGTTTATAGACAAAGGGTTCCAGGACTTTGTCAACAACCTCGGAATAAAGATGCACTTCGCCCCAGTAGCCCATCCTCAAAGCAATGGCCAAGTAGAGGTATCTAATAGGACCATAAAAGATGGTCTGAAAAAGAGGCTGGGGGAAGCAAAAGGGAAATGGCCAGGCGAACTCCAGAGTGTACTGTGGAGCTACCGAACAACACCCCGAAGAGCCACTGGGGAAACGCCTTTTTCACTCATCTTCGGTACAGAAGCCATCATCCCAATCGAGGTAGTGCAACCATCAATTCGAGTGCAAGTTTTTGATGAAAATGGAAATGACCTCGGCCTGAGAACCAAGCTCGACCTCGTCGGCGAACACAGAGAAATAGCCGAACTAAGAAGAAAAGCTTTTCAGCAAAGAGTGGCCGCGGCTATAAACTTGCGCGCCAGGCCAAAAGGAATAAAGAGAGGAGACCTCGTTCTCCGAAAGAATGAATTCGCACCTCGAAAGCCATCCCACGGAGTATTTCGCGCCAACTGGGAAGGCCCTTACCTGGTTCTTGCCGAAGTACGAAAAGGGGTCTACAAGCTCGGCGATTCCGAAGGCGTAGAATTAAAAAATACGTGGCATTCGGACGCCTTGAGAAAATTTTACGCTTAGAATCTCGGCAAAGAAGACCGTGCTGTACAAAGAAAGGAAAATTTTCTCTAAGTATAAAAAGTTTCTTAGCCAAAAAGTTTCTTAGCATGAGTGGTGCGAATTCCGCAAAGGTGGCCGGCTAAAATAAGCGAAGGTATTATTTTCCGAAGTCTCTTGAGCAAACGTGTTCGGGACAACAGAGAAAATCTGGCGAAAGACTTAGCCAAAATTTTTGGGCATAAGTTGAACAAGTCAGGATTTCGCGAAAGAGGTCACCATGATAAGCACAGACAAAGTTTTCCGAAGTCTCTTGAGCGAATAAAGTTCGGGACAAAGGAAAACAAAAAATCTCAGGAAAAGACTTAGCCAAATTTTCAAGGTCTTTATTGAGATAAGTGTGCTTACAAAAAAGATAGCCAGAAGAAGAAGTACAAAAAAGAAGAGAAAAAAGGACAATGACCCTAGAACAAACTAAGGGTTCTCGGCGTCCCGGGAGTCTTCGGCTCCTGCGTCCTTTTGCACCACCTTCGGCGCCGGAATACAAGGAGGCAGGTTCAGATGATCAATCTTAGACCAGGTCCACCGAGGTCCCTCGGGAATGTCCAGGGCCGCCAGAAAAGAGAGGTCCAGATCTGGAAACCTCTGAAGGACTTGGTGCCGAACAAGACAGAATCCGTCCTGAAAACCAACCTTGGTCATCTGGTCAGACTTGTCTTTCTCGACCTCAAGCTCCTCGAAGTCCTTCTTCAAATCTGAGACCTTCTTCTTCAGCTCCTTCACTTTCTTCTTTTCCGGCTCCTTCTTCATAGCATCGACCTCGGCTTGGAGCGCAGCCTTCTCAGCAAGCGCCTTCGCCAGAAGACCTTCGACTTCTGACTTCTCTTTCTGATGCGCCTCATTTGCCGAGATCAGCTCCGCCACTTGGGAGCCGAGGTCAGAAATTTTCTGGGAGGAGTCCCTCAAAAGTTCATCTTTTTCTTTCTGGAACTCCTCCCGAAGGGCGGCAACTTCCTTCTCCGCAGCTTGGGCCAGCTGCAGGTTCTTGACAGCCAGTTCCGAGCACATGGCCTTTGTTTTTTCTATGGCTTCTAAGGCCTTGGCTCGGAACTCAGTCTGCCTCGCCACCCGAACTCGGAGAAAGCCAGCGTACCCCAGAAGCTGCAAAAGGATAAAGGCGAGGTCATTAAGACAAAGAGAAAACCAAACACTTAGAAAAAAATTCAAAGGAGGAAGATAGACGCAAAGTATACCTGGGCGGCGTGTTCGGAAAGCTTCGCGGCGAGAGAATCGTCGCCCGGGTGAGCCGCGGCAATGGCCTTGAAGGAGGCATCGGTGAGGACCCCTTTCGAGATCTCCGTAGCCATTTGCTGGCAGTCTCCGGAGTACAAATTCATGTCCTCCGTAAACGTCCAGAAAGGCTCCTTCGGGACTTTTCCCTTCGGGATACGGGCGTCCCGAAGGGCTCTCCTCTTGGCATGCTCAGCTACCCAACCCGGAGTGAGCAACTCTTCTGCACAAATAAAACAAAAGTTGGTCAAGAAAAGAAAATCTCAAAGATCATCAAAAAAGAGAAGTGCCACAGTTTGTTAGAAGAACAAACCTGCTGGCACCTCGACGACGTCCTCGTCGGAAGCCCGAGCCTCTTCGGCAGAAATCCCCTTGCCTTTTATTCGGCGCCGCTCTTCGGCAGAAGGCGCCTCTACCACGGCGTCCAGGAGAGCCTGCGACGGGGTAGGACTTTGAGGAGGGACCTCAGCAGCAACCTCGGGCTGAGGGGCAGTAGCAGCCTCGGGCTCCTCGCCCACCTCTTCGGAAATCTCCGGAAGGGGAGGGGGCACATCCTTCTTCGCCCGTTTAGAAACAGACGGCCCAGCCCCGGACGTTTTCCGTCTTCGGGAGGCAGCTTTCTTTGTCTGCTCACCCTTCGCGGGCTGACCGGTGAAAAGGGCTTTGTAGAAGGCAGCAGTGTCCTCGCCCATTTCTGAAAAGGAAGAAAGACATCAGTGTGAGTCCGGAACGAAGTTATAACAAGGAGATTAGAAAGTAACTTACTCTCATAAAAAGTTTCGAAAGAAACTTCCTCCCGAAGGAGTTGCACTAGCCAGGAGTCCTTCCCGGCGATGGCAGGAGCCGGCATCCCGAGGTCCGTCTTGTGCTCCTTTACCACCCCGAGCTCCCGAAGGACCTCCTCGGTCATCAACCTCCAATTGATGGGGAAGGGGTAAAGAGGGCGCGAAGGGACCTCGGGACCCCAGTCGGCGACGGCTCGGATACGTCCGTCGAAATCCGTGAATACGGAGACCAACTCGGGAGTCAACAGTATCCTCGGATCTACGACGTCGTCCTCCAACCGTCCCTGAGCCCACTTGGTCGGAACATGCGACCAGGCCTCCTCCATCTTCAGAAAGAAAAACTTTTTTTGCCACCCTCGCCAGCTATCCTTAGTGGCGAAGGTGAACATATACTTTTTGCTCCCGGATCCCCGAGGTAGCATGAAGTAAAAGCCACCCTTCGGGACCACGTAGAGCTTGTAGTACTGCATAAAAATAACGAAGTGGGGTTCTATTTTGAAAATGCCACACATACAGAGGAAGGTGTTGAAGTAGCAGTACGAGTTCGGAGGAAGTTGATTTACGGCAATGCCATAAAATTGGAAAAAGTCACAAATCAACTTCGGAGGGGGGAACCGAAGTCCGGCTTTCAGCTGAGCTCGGAAAACGGTGATCTCGTTACTATGGTTTGAAAAGCTATAGTGGTCAGGACGTGGCAACCTTGTAACAGCATACGAGGGAATGAAAATTTTTTTCTTCCACTTCGCTAATTTTACAGGAGTAGTGCAACAAGGGTGAGAAAGAAGAGGCTGCCAACTCTCAGGAAAAGGCATTTTTTGGCTGGAAAACAAGTTCGGAAAAAGGCAAAAACGGACTTCGGGAAAAACTTTAAAAAATAAAGAGTTATGGAAATCAAAACCCCCCAAATCTTTTGCCGAAATCTGGGTGTGAAGACGCCGTCGTGAAAGATGACCGGAAAAAAGCTCAGGTGAAAGAACCGCTGCGAAAAGTAGAAGAGAGCAGAAGGAAAACTAGAGCAAAAGCAAAAGAAACAAATGACAAAATGAGCATATATATAGGCCGAGGGGGGTAGGCGGACCAGCGTCATAAGTACTCTGCGAAGGCAAAATGCCGCCAGAAATGCGCTTCTGCACCTAAAAAGGCGTGCCCGCAGTAACCGATGCAACCCCAGCCAACAAAAAGCTGACACGTGTCAGCCATCGCACCAAAAGAGGAACACGCCCTCTGACAGACGTCGCGCCGCTCCAGATTGACACGTCTGGTTACGAGACGCAACGGTTCACTAACCTACAAAAATAAAGAAGTAGGTTACCTCAAGGAGACCAAAAGACAGGCTATGGCTGAATAGTCCATATCTTCAGACAAAAAGGTGTATCTTCGGCACAGGTTGCACTACCTAGAAACTCCCGAGAAGCATCCTGGGAAAGACAGCAAACCGAAGTCTCCACTTCGGCTTCTTTGAGGAAGGCCTAAAAAGCTGGAAAGCAGGTTACTTCGAAGACACCAACAGACAGGCTTTGGAAGAAAAGCCTACGTCTTCGGACAGAAGGTCCGTCTTCGGAACAAGTACTGCACTCAAGGCCCAAAGAGGGGCCCTCAGGAAGCGAACAAACCGAGGTCTCCACTTCGGCTTTTTTGAGGGGGGCCTGTGATAGCCAAAAGGCTATCGCCTCCCCCAACATGAATTTCCCCGAAGGTTTGACCGGGGAGCCTGACGTAGCTCGAAAAGAAGCATTGCCACAGACCTCGGCAGAAGTGAAATCGAGCATGACGAAGTAAGCACTTCGGCTGAAACGCCAGGTTATCTAAATGTGTCGTTGACTCTCTCGGGGAACCGAACATATCGCCTTCGGGAGAAAAGAACCAGCTACTGAAAGCAGGAGAGATTCTCCCGGAAGGCGAAACTCTCAAGGTAGAGAACTCCCCGAACCACCAACGTGATTCCCGAAGAAAGGCGTCTGTACCAAAAGATGACCTCGCCCAAAGGACCTCGGGAGTACGGCAAGAGCATTTAATGAGCATTTAAGGAGCCTCTGACAGATAGCCCATACGCTGCCTAAAACGGCGGCCTGACACGCCGAAGCCGTCCGGGTCTTGTCACGACTTGACTCGGTTCAAGCTCAAGGAGCCTGCCACTGGCTACTTGTCCCCTACGTCCGAAGTTACAGAAAAGATCTGACCGAACACGTGTCATGATCTAAATGGGCCAGGCTTCCCTATAAATACACAGGAAACACGTCCTAGCAGGCATTGGACTCCTCTCTCCTGAAAAAACACAAACAGGCAAGTCCGCAAAACTCCCTAAGTGTCCCATTTCACCTTCTCAGGAAACTGACTTGGGCGTCGGAGGCTCCTCCCCGGAAAATCATCCCGGGGACCTCCTAACCTTTTTTCGGAGTCTTTCAGGTACTTTCCCACCTGGGGAACATCTCCGTCAGGCGTTCTCCCTCTTTGGAAGCTCCCTCGAAATTCACCATGTCACAAGACAAAGATGCTGAAGGGCATCATACACTTTTAGGTTAAAACATACAGCTTTGAAATAAGGGCTGGTTAAACTAGTATAAATCAAACCATAAACCGCACTGATGTAGACAAAACAAATTTTTCGTGACAGAAAGTAAATCTGACAAGAGACTAGGTTCTTTATGTACTTACCAATTACACTAGAACTCTGATCACCTTACTTCTCCTTCTGGTGACCGTGCTCCAAGTTTAGAGTTTGGTTTTAGTTGTGTACGATACAGGTCCTTAGGTCCTTAAACACATTGGTGATAAACCCATCGTAGCATCCTTAATAAAATCATCAACAATTCCAGATTGAACAAAGCTATATTTCCACTATCGTTGTACATTGCCCGTGTGCCCCCAAACACATTCTGGTCATTATCACATTTGGCTAATGAGTCCTCAGTTTCCACAATTATAACAATTTCTATTATTTCTCTTCTCACAGAAATCATTCCCACAAATTAGAATTTTTGCACAGACTATACCTATTCTGTCACACTTATGTATTACTTAGCAATCTCTCGTACCCATGCCCTTAGTTCGACCCCTGGTTTCACATTATCTACCACAACCATAGGCTTTGAGTCCTTATGCTAACCACTGGCCATTAACCAGAATACTGCTTTAGGTTCACACAAGACACTAAAACTTTAAACGCGAGACTAGAAATTTTCAAGATAACACTGCCCTGTCAAAACTAACAGGTAAAAATGTGTGAGTTTGTTCAAAAATATGGTTTTAAAGATTGAACAAGTCCAAAATATCGAAATATTAATATCTACAAAATGCCAAATTTCACATCTTCCATCAAACCAAAAGTCAACACCAAAGTCAAAGTTAACAATTTAAGACCAATTCTACAAAATTCCAACATTTTATACCTTTAACAAGTTGATTCCAATATCAAATTATAAACCATTTAAAAATAACAAATGCCTTCTCACATTAACACATAATTTCATTGAATGTACTGGACCTTTAAGTTTGTAGCAGTAAAAAATGTTCAGAAGCTACTATATTTGAAAACATCTCATGTGGAACAGCAGGTTAAGTACTTTGAGCTTTCTCTTTGTATGAAACGAATTTCTTTGCAGTGTTTTTCACTTGTTCAAACCACAAACTCTAATTGCAAATAGTTGTGCTAGAGAAATCTAATGCTTCACTTAAGAAAAACAAGGGCTGATCATTTTCGCTTAAAATTTTACAAATCTGTAGGTGGCTAAAACTTAGAAAATTCCAAGTTTAGAGAGTCATTTGAAATCCAAACTAAATATTCAAACCAAACTTAGCACACAAGTTTTAGGCTTTCATGAGCCAAACAACACAGTGGAATAAACTAAAACCTCTCTAGATTCCATGTGTGATGCTCCAAGACATCTTCTATGTAAGACATTGGTGCTCTAGCAGTAGGTACAAGTAAAAATGCTAGAGGAATGAAGCTTTGCAAGACAAGGGAAGAAAAGGGCTAAAGGGGGTTCCCCGAAGTATTTTCTGGGGAGAAAGCCGCCGATGCCTAAGTTAGACTTTGGGTTTTCTGAAAGATCATGAGGATGTAAAGTAGGGTTTCAGATCCCTTACCAGGGTGGGCACCTAGGAGTATTTATAGGAAGGGGAGCTAGGCAGCTGCTTAGCTTGGCATGAGAATAGTAGAACACGTGTATAGCTGGATCAAAGGGTCTGAACTTCTTGTTCCCCAAGGAATGATCCCTGCTAGCTAGGCTGTACGAGCAGACAGAATGATGCTCTGACATGATTCATGGGCAAGGTGATAATCATCTTGCCGGTGGTCCCAAGTGCCACGTGTTGATCTAGCTAAAGAGGGTCAGATGTCCAAGCAACCCTGTTCAGGATGAGGTTGGTGTTCTTGGTCCGAAGGTGTTCTGGTCAGAAGGTGCTTCTCAGTTAGTCCCTCCAAAGGTGACCCTCTTTAGACCCTGGTGACGAATAGGACAAAATTTTGTTATATAAGCTGTTCGATGACAAGTTGGGATGTTAGCCTTTTGGCTATCACATGCCTCCCCGAAGAAGCCGATGCAGGATGTGGCATGGTCAGAATTTATGTGTCAATGTAAGATACTTGAGATGCATTGTGTGTGTGTGTGTGTGTGTGTGTGTGTATATATATATATCTAATATTGTAATTATCTTTAGGGTTTTTTTCAGCAAGGGAAGCCCCAAGGCTTTTCCCGCTAGGCCTTTTAAGTTTGTGGGAAAGCTTTTTCAAAGGGCATGAAGCTCCTACTTTTTTTAGACATGTGCCATTGGTTTTCCCCACAAGCTGCCCCATGTCACCCTGTCATCCACTGCTCCTAAGCAAGCACATCACTTCTGAACAAAGACCCATCGATCCTATCATCAAAGAGCCATGTGTCGCCCTATTATTCATTTTTCCACATAGAGGCATCAATTCGGCATAGGGGATCTATTTGGGTAATTTAATGCTCTGAACCTTCACTTGCCCTGGTTGGGCTTATATTAACCTCTAATCAAGCAGAGATTCCTTACTTCTCACTTTGCATGTCTCTTATTCTCTTTCACTATCTAGTTTCTCTCTAGTTTCCTTCTCTTTTCATGGCGGTCTTTTTGGGAAGCAATTTCAGGCAACCTTTCATGACATTTGCTCGATCTTAGAAGAGTTAGGTTAGTGGTTTGCTTGAGGTAGTTCCTCTTCTTTTTTCCTAGATCTAAAGTAGAATTTTAGGTTTCCAAGGTAGGGAAGATGGAAAATCAGAGTGCCGATGTAGCAACGTGATTTTTAGGAGTCGCCACCAATCGGTTTCACCTAAGTCGATTGTATACCTGTTATGGTCTACGAGAGATTCTAAGATCGCGAGTTGGTTACATTAAAATAACCTTATTAAAGTGCCCGGAAATTGATAGCATGGGGTTCGGTTTTATCTTTTTTTTAAATCTTAGCTATTTATCCTAATCTTTGATAAATTTGATTTTTATGAACTTTATTTAATTATATTTAATTATCCCTTTAATTCCAAACCCTGAATCTTACCAGACCAACTGGATTCAGAATCTTAGATGTCTTTAAAATATCGGGATTTTACTAAATCCACGAAGAATTTGAAAAAACCATATTGTTCTAAGCCTTAAGTCTTATCAGACCAATCAATTTTGAACGAATAATCTGCCTCAGGATTTTAACAAATCCATCAAGAACAGATTCTTAAAAATTTATCGAGTATTTAAAAAATTGTCTTCATTTAATTTCTTTCTAATTTCTAAAAAGATGAGGAAAATTTTAAGTTATCTAAACTATTAAAGAAATTTCCTAACGAATAATTAATATACATCTTGAGTTTTAAATAAAGAAAAATAAATAAATACAAGAAAAGATCAAACAATTCTAAAACTGAAAAAAATAAGCAAACAAATATCCTAAGTTATATCCTACATGGATTTAATAGTTAAATTTAATGCATGGCCAAACACACAAATAAACCAAGAAAACAAAGAAAGAAAAATAAATAAATAAATAAACATCAAAAGCTTGCTGTTAATGACTAATCTACAAAAGAAAAGAAAGTTAGCAACTGAATGAACGAAATAAAAAGGTTAGAGGACTAATTAGGAGTTTTACCGAAAGAGATGAAGGTTGACTAGGTCAGTCATAAAAACAGATCGGTTCGCGGGTTTGGAAGCGGGTTCGATCAGACTTGGTTCCTTCCTCTTTAGATTCGGCAATCGAACGGCGAGGCTCAGACTTCAGCGGTGGTGGCGCGGTGAGCGGCTGGGCAGAACAGGGGGTGACAGAGACAACGGGATGGAAGAAGGACGGGCCGCTGCTTTGGTGCGATTGCGATGGCGTTGGATGGTCGACAAGCAAGGCTGGTGACGGCATGGCTGGCGGGGAAGGCTGACAGAGGCGGATTGGCGACGGGACAACGTCAGGCAGAGAACGGCAAGGCTCCAGGGTTGGCAACGGCAAGGATAGGGAGGTTAAGGTTTCTGGGGATGAGGCTGCAAAAAACCAAGGGCTTAGGC
Organism: Aquilaria sinensis; assembly: GCA_005392925.1. Taxonomy (NCBI): domain Eukaryota; kingdom Viridiplantae; phylum Streptophyta; class Magnoliopsida; order Malvales; family Thymelaeaceae; genus Aquilaria; species Aquilaria sinensis. The sequence continues at coordinate 124,921 of SMDT01000118.1, forward strand.
TGTAGTTTCCCTTCTTTTTAGCTAGGAGCTTAGGGTGGGAACCGGGTCGGGCCGGCTCGGGACCGGCCGGGCCTGGGCTTGGGTTCTGAGGACTGGGCTCGGCCCGGTTGTCGGCGAGGCGGGTTTCCTTTTTTTTGTTAATATATATATATATATATATATAAATAGAACAATTATTAATTATATAAGTCATAAATATTTTTAAGAAAAAACACCACCTCCGGTGTAAGTTTTATTAAGTTAAAAAGCCAAATGGCACTTACAAATAATCAGAACGTGCCTTACATTTTGAAATGGAAAAAACGTTCCGGAAATGATAAATAATAGAAACCTATGATCTATGCTGAACAACATAATCAGATCAAATACAAACGACATGTATGATTGAAAAAAAATAAAATTCAACTCTCGGTATCGGATATTACCTCCTCATCCGAACTCTTTTGGTCTTGATGCTGGAGTGCTGCGAGGCCCCAATCTCGGTTGTACACGCATACTTCTACCGCATCGGGTGTCAATCTTGACCATTTTCTGTTATCACCCGTTTTCCGGCACTAAACGCTGCCTCGGATGAGACGGTCGATACTGGAACGGCAAGAATCTCTTGTGCGATTATCGACAAGATCGGAAATCTTGATCTCTTTTGTTTCCACCACTCCAAGATGTCGAGGTCACTTGTCTCGAACGATGTGTTGAGATAGTCATCAACCTCAGCTAATCCCGATGTCATCGGTTGGGGTCGTTTGAGCATTTGGAGCGCCGGGTTGAATCTTGAAGAGATTGATCTCCTTGAAGGCTCGGTTTGAGGAGCTTCGGATCTTACCTTATCCGAATGCCGCTCACAATATAACTTGTATAAAGCATGGAAGTACTCGGAAGCAGAAGCATACATAGCCAAAACATTTATATGAGACATTTCTAAATAAGTATGAAAAATTCCTTCAAGCAGTGTTGTTGTGCCCGTTATTTTTACATACGGGTTAAGTAAAGAAGCGACTAAAAAGATAGGTGGAATGTTTGAGAAATATTGAAGCCACTTAGCCCGCATGGCTTCAACAGTCGGTTTTAACAACTCATCAATTTTAAATTGATGTAAAGCATATGTGATGTTCACTAAATGAAACAAAACTTGATGACTTGTTGGGTAGTAAACACCAGAGAAAAATTCAGTTGCCTCGTAAAAAAACTTAAGCAATTCACCGGTTTTGGAACATTTCTCCCAAATTTCAGTCGTAAGAAATTCAGAACCCATTTTTAAATTCATGAAATGTGACAACAAATTTGCATACGGTAATGCATCTTGCAACATAAAAAATGTGGAGTTCCAGCAGGTTGGGCAATCCAATTTAAACCGTTTCCAAGAAAATGGTTTTTGATTTTCAATACAAAAGCTTTTAAATTCACGAAAAATAGTTGGTCTAGACATCAAATATTTTAATGAGTTTCGAATAGGCAAAATCTCATTTTGGAGAACTTCTAAACCCTTTTGCACACAAATGTTCAAAATATGCCACATGCATCTAACGTGAAAAAATGCACCGTTGAGCGGTGGTTTTAAGTTTTGACTCAAAAGGAGAGTGGCAACATCATTATTTGAAGCATTATCAAATAAAATACACAGAACTTTATCAGTACAGAAATAATCACGTAAAGTTTCTAAGATACAATTAAATATTTGAAAACCAGTATGATCTGTTTCAATAACCTTAAATGACAAAATTCATTTTTGCATTATCCAATCAGAATCAATCCAATGAAAATTAACACAATAGAATGATTGACCTATAGGTGATGTCCACATATCAGAAGTAAATGCCACACAATGATCAATAGCAGAAAAATATGCTTGCAAATTTGATTTTTCGGCTTCAAATTGTCTAAAGCTTTCTTTCCTAGCAGTTTTCCTAGATACTTTTCTAAATGTAGGATTTAATTGTGATTTTATCCAAGATTCTATGTAGACATCTTCAGCTTGTGAAAAAGGTTTTTCGGTAAGCATCATCCAATTTACCATACCTTCTCTACAAGATTGTTGGTTAAAACGAAATATACCTGGTCCGCCGGCGCCGGTTGTAGACCCAAGTTGTGTTTGTCCTCCACAACTAGTCCCGGTGTTAGGGAGGACGTTAGCATGTTGATTTTCAATATGCTGCTTCAGCGTTCCAGTGCCGGAATTCTTTCTATGCATAAATTTTTTCCCGCAATGTTTGCATTTTCCGTACCTCGACTCCCCTTTGTTTATGAGCTCATAATGCTCCCAAACCCAAGCAGTTAGTCTCGTGGATTTACCTTGTGCTTGAGTTTCCTCCACGCCGAGTTCATGACTTGTAGGTGTCGGTTTTGTTGACAGATTCCCGGACGCCATCGCATCCAACTCTTCCACTTCATCATCGGATAATTGATCGTCGAGACCCAAATCGTAATTCGTCATATCGATTCTGGCATCATCATTGTGAAACTCTTGAATTGAAATGCCTTTATCGGCAGGCCGAGATCGGCGACGGAATAAGGCTCGGAGGCCAGTGTTGCGGGAAGATGAACTATCTGTTGACTTGCCCTTTCCTTTTGAAGCCATGCCTCACGTACTAATAGTAGTGATTAATGCAAAATCAAGAGAGGATTATGAAGATATTATGAAGAGATTAGTAAGAAATATGGAAGAGATTAAGAAAATAAGGAGAATGGTTGAGAGAATATAGTAGATGAAGAAGAAAGATTGAGTGATTGTGTGAGGATTGAGTGAAAATGGCATTGGTATTTATAGGGGGAGGGGAAAAATTAGTTTGACCAAAAAGTCCTTGAAATTTAGTTGTTGGGAGGGGTAAAACTGAAAGTTTGGGGGCTGAAGTGGAGCAGAAAGCTGTTGGAGGGTATGCTGTGTAATTAGCCTTTTTTTAAAAAAAAAATCGCAGGTTAACGTTATATGCAGTAGGGAGCCGTTGCGGTGCATCGGTGAGCCAGGGCGGGTCGGCGGGGCGGTTCGGTCCGGGTCGGTCTTTTTTGCGTCTCCCTTCTCCTATTGGGCCCATACTCGGCCCATAATATTGCGGGCTTCTCCCAAGGTGGGTTTGACCAGCGGGCACGATCTCGGTTCGGTCCGGGCCAACCCGGCCCACCTCCCACCTCTACTTAGGGTTGAGAATTTCCTTCTCTTTTTCTCCCAAATAATGACTCATACTTATACTAAGGGAGTCTCAAGCGAGATTAGCCATGTTTTTAGGAGTTAAAACCCATCCAATCAGATTTGAAGTGGTTAACATCTGTTTGGATATAATCTGGCTAAAATGTTAATTTCACTACAAATAAAACTCTTAAGCTAGTGATTTGGTCCCCAACTTTATGTGAAAATGCAATTTGGCCCAACCTTTGCAAGATTTATCAAATTAGCCTAAAATTTTGTAAAAATAACCAGATTTTCCCAGAATTTCATAGAATCACCAGATTTGGCTCAAAATTTCTAAAATTGATAGATTTGCCCCAAACTTTCTAATTTTGCCTAGAATCTTTAAAAACCCTTAGTTTCCACCCAAGTTTTCCATTTTGCCTAAATTGACCTAGCAAAACCTTCAGTACTCTAAATTAGTATCAAAACTAAATAATGTAACTTAAATGTGACAATACCAACTAACTTTAAAATGACAAAAATGACTAAATATCATAACAGTTGACCGAATTGCCTCTAAAAATGAAAATACCCTTAAAACTAATTTTCTTAACCTAAAACTTAAACAAAAGTTAGTACCTGAACAAACTTTGGTATCAATAGCCGAGGTCAAGGCTACCGAGGATAGATGGAGTTCGTTGAATGTTCACTTCAGCTGTGCTGCCTTAGAAAAAGTGAAGAAGTGGCAGATGAAATTTTTCCTGCTTACATTTGTCAAGGTTAGGGTTCCCAAATGAGGCAAATTGAACTATCATCCTTAGGAGGTAGTGGTAACTAGTTTTAGGTCCCAACTTAAGGCGGGTCCCTTGATATCCCCCTTCAAAGGTGATTTCAGATTTTTGTGATTTTCACAGAATAATCGTCAATCAATTGCCCCCTAATTCCTATTCCTATTTTAATGCTTTTTTATGCATGCATGGGGTCTTTAAGATAGTCCTCCAATTTATTTTCTTTTTGCAATATTAAAAATTGCATCCTATCATGAAGGGTTCTTTTTTACTTGTTGCTACCTCAAGGAAATGGTAACAAGAAGTATACTTTCACCTTCGTTACCATAGATAGCTGGCGTAGTTAGCAGAACAAGTTTTTTTCTTCATGGAAAAACCAAAGTCGTTGAAGAATTTGCCAACAAAATGGGCTTTCGAGACACTGGTGATCGACATCATGGATCATTCGAAGCTTCTAACCAAAGGCTTTGAATCCAAGTTTGAGGAATTTGATAGCAGCATTAGGCAAATTGCTGATTAGGATGAAGTACGTCTTTTATGCAAGATGTACCTTTTCCCTATCAGATGGAACCTTATGATCGAAGAGGTTCTTTAGGAGTTCGGTGTTATAAAGGAGTCTGTAATAGTCAAGCTCCTTCGGGAAGAAGTCACTTATCAAACACTTTTAGAAAGTAAGTTTCTTTCTTTCACTTTTTTGTTTAACCTTCTCATGCTTACACTGACATTTTTAACTTTTAGCAAAGATGGGTGACAAGTTTGCCAACTTTTACAAGAGTCTATTCCTCGGGCAAGTTGAAAAAGGGGAGCAGATCAACAAGAAGAAGGATAAAAAGGCTTTGAAGTTGAAGAGGGGAAAGAGTTCGACTGAACCAAGCTCTTAGAAGGCCAAGAATGCTCCTTCCCTCACTTCTCCTCCTTCCGAAGTCGTTAAGGAGATGGTTAAGCAACCAGAAGTTGCCATTCACTCTACTCCAATTGATCCTTCTTTGACGGCTGATACCTTAGGCACAACCTTAGCTGTTTATAGTGCCGAAGAGGGCAAGGAGCGGAGAAGAGCAAAGGGGAAAGCGATCCCCTTAGAGGTCCTCGACATCAAAAATTCTGTGGAAGATGCCATTGATATTGTTGGCAAGGTGCCTCCTTCAGGTTTGGTCCTTAACCTTTCATTTATGAATTTTGGGTACTTTGCAATTTTAGATTTTATAGATGATTGGTTAAAGACTGATGTGGCAACTGAGCTTCTTCAGGATAGTGCGGGAAAGGCTATCATGCCTAATTGGGTCACCAACCATGAGAGGAAACACCAAATTCGGGATTCAAAGATTCCTCTAAGTTAGGTGCCGAGGGAGTCATTTTGATGGTTCACCAAGGACATGGAATTGTTCTCTGAGGACTGCCCAAAGATTATGTCTTAAATGGCGAGAAACATCATGATAAATGACACAATTTAATCTCTGATAGAGTCGTGTCCAAATTAAGAGATTCTTGCTACCCGGATTACTGAGCAAGCAGCATAGGAAACTTTTTACCATCTTTTTCACTTATAGAAAATTTGTTACTTCCACTTTTTTTTAGAGGGGTTCTGACTTCAGTCTTTTGTCCCATGATTCTTAAATACTTGCGTATGGGGGCTATTTTCCAAGCATGGTCTGGCAAGCAGATCATGATTCGCTCCCAGATGGAGGAGGCCTTGGTGAAGATGAAGGATGCCTTGGCAACCACTTGCTACAAGTTTAGGCAATTAAAAAAGATAGCCATGGAGGACGTGTCTGGAATTCACTGAGAAATTTTGGAGGCTGCCTAGAGGCTCTTCGAGGATTGTTCTTCGAAGATGGACGATCTTGGGAAGAAGTTGGTCATCTAGGCCTTCGAAAATGAGGCTCTTTGGGAGGATAAGGAGTCCCTTACTGACCAAGTTATTGCCATCTTGGAGGAAAAATAATCCTCAAAGTGCATATCCAAGTTAACTGTTAAACAGCCCAAGTTCTTTTTCAACCTTGGTATTTGTTGCAGCTGTGACTCTCTGTAGAAGGCCTTTCATCTTAAATTGGCAGTTTCTTTATGTTCTTCGATCATATCCAGGTTAACCCTTAAACTAAGGTTGTTATGATTTTGATTAAAAACTTGGACTTGGAAAGAAGGACTTGTTATCTCAACAAGTAGGAGCACCTCTATTCTGAATACCAACGAAAATGTGGTCTTTTTAGTCACCCTTTTGGGAGTTATTTGGTAACTCCATAAGACACAAGGGAGTTAAGTAGGCCATTTCTCTTTTGCCCCCCTTAACCTTTTCTTTAGCACATCTTTCAAAGTTCTATTGGTCACTTTAACCTATCTGTTACTCTATGAGTGAGCTAGTAGGGCAAAGTGCAGTTTTATGCTGAGGTTCGCTAAGAATTCTTAGAAACCCTTGTCTATGAACTGGGTTCCATTGTTAGTAACTATCACCCTCATGTAGCCAAACTGAAAAATAATGTTTTTCCAAATGAACTTCCACACTTTTTTTTATGATATGGTTGCCAAAGGTTCAACTTTGACCCACTTGGTGAAATAATCAACTGCTACTACACAGTACTTGATTTCACTTGGGGCCATAGGCAAGGTCCTTATGAGATCAATACCCCATACTATGAATGGACAAGGATAGCTTGTCAAAGTTATGACTTCGAACAACACATTTTGTATTGAAGAGTGACACTAACACTTATTGCAACTTTTAACCTAGGTTTAGGTGTCTTTGCAGATATTCGGCCAAAAGTACCCTTGCCGAAGAAAGACACTTGTGAGTGCATCAGTTTTAAAGTGGGATCCGTACATTCCTTTGTGTACCTCATTCATTACTCCTTCTACCTCATCATCCTTGACACACTTTTACAATGGGTTATAATAGCCTTACTGATATAGTTTTTCACCTAGGAAGAAGTATCTTCCTAACCTTTATCTTACTTTTACCACTTCCCAAGGGTTGTCAAGTAAAACTCTTTCTGCCAGGTATTTTTTTAGTAGAGTTTCACCCACCTTTGATGACCGCTAATAGTATAGTATTTATACTTGGAGTGTCCAGAACTTCGGTGTGGTGGGGGTATTTAGCTAAGAAGTCAACTTCCATGTTCTCTTTTTGGGGTATTTTCTATATTTGCACCTTTTCAAACCTTTGAATCAGGTTGTTCACGGGTCACAGTATTTCTTCAACTTTGGTTCTTTGACCTCATATTTTCTCTTTAGTTGCCAAACTAGGAGTTGCAAATCGTTGCAAGCACATAGAGGCCTAATTCTAACTTTTCGGGCAAGTACAATGTCACGCCCACTACTGCCCCTGGCCCATATGGGCCTAAATACCAAAGCTTGCAGCGGAAGTTATTCAATCAGAAGGGGCTTTATCAAACAAACCGAGCACCTGCGGCGTGAGTCCAGGATCTATTCTGGTACTAGCTTGTTACTTAAATACTTTCAATGTGTTGTCAGGGTGCTCTTCAGGAACAAGCTAATACCTATGTGGAATTCTAGTGTTCCATTTATGGACTTTACCTCTAGCCAGTTACACACATAATCAGCAAATCATACTTGCAAATCAAGCAAAGCATACACTTAATCCATTAAGTGCATAGAATGTGTGTCCATCAAGTGTACTAATCCAATGCATGGCAACCAAGAAGCCCATCTCATTTTCAACTTTGAAAACCACATTTATATATATCCATGAGCATCAGCCAAGTCTAGTGCACATAACATGAATATGCATCATGGCATTCCATCAAAAATCATCCAAAGATAATCACGATCATAATGGCAACAAACAAGCATCATTTACTTGGAAAACGTACCAAGGATGCTATATGTCTCTAATTAGCCAGGTTCAGGTTTTACAGACCACGCCCTCATACTACCCAACCTCGACTCATAATAACCTGGAACGCATTCCAGCTTAATAGACCTTGTTCCCACAACTTCTAAACTCCATATGCCTGCACAAGGAAGTCCAAACCATTAGCTTGATTCACAAGCAATCTATACCACATAAGTCACTTAGAGTCAAATGAATAAATTGAGCAACACTATACTCATACCCAACCCTTTAGCACAATGTAACGAGTACTCTGGTACTCTACGCTTGATCTATCAAGCCATCCTTTTCCTGAAAAAGGTATAACAGGGCGGGTGAGTTATAAAACTCAGTAAGAATCCCGACGGCATCCAATGCCTAGTGAGGTAAATACTCATGACTTTCAAAGTCATCATATGGCTTCCAAAGCCTAAACTTGTGCCAAGCATGTCATGGCAATTAAATCCCATGCCAAGAATACCATGGCAAATAAATTCATGCCAAGAATATCATGGCAAATAATCCTGTTCCTGCAAAGGAAAACACTAAAACAAAGAAAACACAAGATATAGCACAATAACAATAACAATAATATTATGGGTCAGCATGCACAAACAACAACGGTTCAGAGAAGCACGCAACTCAACACACACAACACTGTCCTCGTACAAACTGTTCCATGTCACCGTATGGCATCCGCAAGCATTAGCATAAACCATGCCACTAATCCCGGCATGCCATTTATTTCTATAACCAACTGAGCGCTCCTTAGCTTAGAAATTGAGTTGGCCAAACTCAATCCCCAGCCCTAAATGCTTGCTAATTACTCATGAGTAAACCATAATTGCCAAAGCAACAATACCTTGCCCAATATGCACTTATGTGCCCAAATATCCAACTAAGAAAGTATCATGAGTCCTCACAAAAAGTAACAACCACATAGCCCTGCCATGCACACCTATGGTCACTTGGTTCTTTGACCATCACATAGGGGCACTAATACTCACAATGAAAGATCATGGAAAATATACCATGCAGAGAGTGAGTATAGGGATTCTTACCACCATTTGTGTAACCTTTTGCTCATTGTCTTTGCCTTGCTTTGCTTTGTTTGTTGTTGGAACTTATCTTTTCCATAATGGACCTATAAAGCCCAAAATACTAACAAGTTACTTAATTGCTTTCTATTAAACATGAGAACCATAATTTACCAAGCACACTTGGTTTAACTTACTCAACCTCACTTAAGGAGGTAAAGGCTCACTTAGCCTTTCTGTGAACTGAGGCCCAATTTTCTGTGAACTCAGGCCTACATTGGCCTTTTCCTGGAAATCCAGGCCCAATTTACACTTTTCTGGAGTTCAGGCCCACTTGGCCTTTTCTGGAATTCTGGCCCAACTTGGCCTTTCCAGGAACTCAGGCCCAACTGGCCTTCTCTGGAACTCAGGCCCACTTGGCCTTTTAATTCCTCAGGCCCACTTGGCCTTTTAATTTCTTTTCTCTGGACTTGGCCCAACTTACATTTAGGCCCAATTTTACCTTTTCAGGATTTGGCCCATTTAACTTCTCCAGGATTTTGGCCTATATTAACCTTTTCAGGATTTAGCCCATTTGCTAATAATGCCATTATGGCCCAAAATAGCCCATTTAAGAGTTTCTGGACCAAGAATACTTGGTTTTCAATTTGGGCCTTCAAATTTAACTCTTGGCCCAATTAGCCCCATTACTTCTTTCTTTTGCTCAATTTAGTCCCATAAGTTTTCTAAGGACCATTTATGCCAAGAACACTTGGCTAGCTCCAATTTTCGCCAACTTGTCATTATGGCCGAATTTATCATTACTTTCCTTTACCATTTTGGCTTCACATTTTGCTAGGCACACCTAGCTACCATGAACACATGGTTTACACACATCCACCAAAAATTGGCACCATGGCCGAATGCATGCTTCATTTCTTCTTTGTGATTTTTGCTTGTACAAGTCATCTAGGACTCAAAACATGCCAAGAACACTTGGCCCCACATGGCTAACATGCCAAGACATTAAAAACCACATATGGCCGAATCCTTCCATGGCTTGATTTTGCTTACAAAACTCCTCTTTTTTTGCATCCAACTTTTGACCAATATCTTGTATACTCACAAGGACTTCAATGATACCAAGAACACTTGGAAAAATGCACATGCAAGCCAAAATACCCATTTGGCCGAATTTGTTCCTTGCTTTTCCTTGCATCCTTTGCTTGATTCCTTGCTTGGAATGGCTATACAAGCCTCGAGGCACCAAGAACACTTGGTTTCAAGCCTCAAAATACCATGGACATTCATGGCCGAAAGTTGCTCCTTGCTTTTCTTGGAGTTCTCCTCCATTTCCTTGCTTTTCATGGCTTAAAAGTGCCATGCATGCCTTGAACTCTCAAGTTGAGTCCAAGAGCACTATAAATCCTCCATGGCCGAATCTTCAAGAGCTTTTCCTTGCAAAAATCCAGCATATACAAAGCATTAAAAAGTAATATCTAGCTCAAAACACAAGAAATCAACAATGAAAAACATGATTCACTTACAACCTTGTTTTGGCCAAATCATCACTTGTTCTTTCTTGATGTTTTCCTTCATTTTCTTGCTCCTCATGGCTTAGAAATGCCATGCATGTAAGGAGCTCTTGAGGTGAGCTCAAGAACACCATTTTCTCACCAAGGCCGAAACTTGACAAGCATTTCTTCATGGGTTTTCTTTGATTTCTCTCTTTGTTCTTGGTCTAGATGTGTTTAGGAGTACGAAATCACCACGAAATCATGTTTGCATGTGTAAGGAATGGTAGATTTAGCCATGGCCGAATGCTAGAGTGAAGGAAGAAGATGAAGCTTGGAGAAAGAACCATGGCCGAATGTGTTTGTGTTCTAGAGAGAAGGGAGAGCGTCCTTGGCTAGAGAGAGAAAAATGTTAGTGAAATGAAGTGGAAATGGGAGCATGGCCGAATGTAAGCTGCACATGGAAGGGAAATGAAGCTCAAATGCAAGCCAAATGTGGCTAAATGCAACATGGCCGGTCAACACTAATACAAAAAGGAGGAAAGCTAGTCAAATGCAAGTCCATGGACAAAAGAAAGTGATGTCCCATCAAGACAACCCATTTGCTTCCTTTATGGCGCCATTTTGCCAATTTATATGGCATGGCCGAATTTTTGAATGAAAAGGGGGGAGAATGAGTCAAATGCTCATTAAGTGTTGATTGGACAAGTGATGGTGAGGAGAAATAAAATAATGCAAAGTGGGAGACAAAGACTAGTAAAAAATGATGGGCAAAATAAATAATGTGGGTGGAGGCTTATGTGGAAAATATTTAAATGGAACAAATGGGATGGCCGGCCATGGTTTATTTTACCATGCAATAATGGCCAAATCCCTCCTTTAGCCCTCCACCTTTCTCCAATTGTTCAATTGAGTCCTCCCACAAACTTTTCCTTTGAGCAGTTGAGTCCCTCAACTTTAATTTCCACCATTTAAATCACCAAAACTCTTGGCCTAAGCCAAGCATAATTCATAGAGTGTCCAACACTCATTAATGCCCATTCCATAAATAAATTTAAGATCTCCCGAGCTTACCGAGCTCAATTCCCATTTAGGGAAAAATTTCCATGTCTCCTCAATTAAATTGCTAAGTTTCCAAATTAGGAAACTTTTATTTCCACTAATCCTCTTAACCCGGGACTTAATCATTTAGCCCTTTCCGGGTGTAACATACAAGCCTAGTTGTCAGGGCCTCATATTCGAAAACATTGTTTGTCACATGAAAAAAAAATTGATAAACTTAGTGGTCTATATTCCTTTAGGACCATGAAGGATGATCCTTGCTCCTTGGTGCTCAAAACCGGATGCCTTGTCAATGAAGAATGACCATTGTGGGTCTCTTTCTTCTAGGGACTCCATGCATTCTTCTAGGCCATCAAAAAGTTCAGCAATGAAGTCTACTAGTGCCTGAGCCTTTAAAGCCTTTCTTGGCTCATAGACGATGTCATATTCTCTGAGTTCTATGCACCATTTGGACAATTTTCTAGAATGGTCAGCCCTTTTTGTGACATCCTTCAAAGGCGAGCTGTTTTGGACGATTATAGCATGACCTATGAAATATGGCCAAAGTTGCCTCCCGACCAAGACTAAGGAGTAAATAGCTTTCTGTAAGATTGGGTATCCTACTTTGGCACCATGCAAAGACTTGCTCACATAGTACAATGGCCATTGCTTCCCATCTTCTTCCTCTCCAATAAGAATAGAGCTCATTGTTTTTTCACTAATAGAGAGGTAAAGTACAAGGGGTTCCCCTTCCTTCGGTTGCTGAAGTATGGGCAATTTTGCTAGATATTGTTTCAAGTTGTTCCATCCTTTTTGGCATTCTTCGTTCCATGAGGATTTGTCATTTGTCTTGATTAGACACTTCTTCAGTGGCCTTGCTCAGCACCTTAAACAAGGGTCAACATCAGTCCCCATAGTGTGATATAAACCTACTAAGTGTGGTTATTTTGCCTGCAAGCCTTTGTATCTCTTTAAGAGTCTGCGGCGTCTGAGCATCAACTAGAGTTTTAACCTTCTTAGGATTAGCATCAATTCCTTTTGATGCCCTGAGACATCTTCGCTGGAAGGCATGGTGACTTCCGGGAGGACTTCCTGTGAGGGAGAGTGTCTGGAGTTGAGGTTTCCCAGGGGAGTGTGCCTGAAAAGCTCAGAGCAGAGGGTTAGGAGGTTCCCGGGGTGTTTTTCCGGGGAGAAGCCTCCGACGCCCAAGTCAGTTTCCTAAGAAGGTAAGGGGGAAGCACTAGAGTTTTTAGTGGGCTTGCCTGTATTTTCTCAAGGAGGAGGAGTCGAACCCCTTGCCAGGGTCTGTTCCCTGGTATTTATAGAGAAGCCCAGCCCGTTTAGATGACGACAGGTGTTCGGTCGGATGTTCCCTGAGTTTCTGGGCATAGGGGGCGAGTAGCCGGTGACAGGCTCCTTGAGTCTTGAACCGAGACAGGTCGTGACAAGACCTGGTCGGCGTCGGCGTGTCAAATCACCGTTTGAGGTGACATGTAGCGTCTATGGGCGGCATGTCAGAGGCTCCTTAAATGCTCATGCCGTACTCCCGAGGTTCTCTGGGCGAGGTCGTTCTTTGACGCAGCCGCCCTTCTTCGGGAGTTATGCTCGTGCTTTTGGGAGGTTCCCTTGTTCGGAGGTTCCACCTTCAGGGAGATTCCCTTCTATTTGCGATAGCTAATTCTCTGCATCCGAATGCGATCCGTTCGGTCCCCCGAGGGAGCCGGCACCATCTTTGCGATCCCTGGCGTTCTTGCCGAAGTTCCAAGTTCGGGGTGCTTGGCTTCGTTCATTCCGAGGTCAGTGATGGCTCCTCTTTCGGGTGACGCCAGGCTTCCTGATCATACTTTCGGCAGGAAGTACGCACTGGGAGAGGAGATAGTCCTTCGGCTATCACAAGGCCCCCTCCAGAAAGCCGAAGTGGGAACTTCGGTTTGGCAGCTTTCAAAGGGAGTACTTCGGGGCCTTGGGTATAGCACTCTTGCCGAAGGTGCACCTTTTGTCCGAAGACACGGGTTGTTCAAACATAGCCCGTCTTTTGGTGTCTCCGGGGTAACCTACTTCTTTACTTTTGTAGGTCTGTGAAACGTCGCGTCTCGTAACCAGACGTGTCAGTCTGGAGCGGCGCGCCGTCTGTCAGAAGGCGTGTCCCCCTTTTGGCGCGATGGCTGACACGTGGCAGCTTTTTATTGGCTGGGGGTTGCATCGGTTACAGCGGGCGTGCCTTTTTATGCTTAGTAAGCAGTTATGGCGACTCCTTGCCTTCGCGCAGCATTTATGACGCCGTTTCGCTTATCCCCCCTCGGCCTATATATACTTTTGTTCCTTCATAACCCCTTTTGCTTCTCCTTTTGCTCTCCTCTGTCTTTCAAGTGCTCCTGCCTTCTTTCCTTGCTTTTCGCGGCGGTGCTGTTTAACGGGGTTTTTTCCGGCCACCTTTCACGACGGCGTTTTCAAATCCAGATTTTGGCAAATCATTCGGTGGGTTTTTGATCTCCAGAGTCCTCTGATTTTTGCTTTTTCAAGCTTTTCCGAACTTGTTTTTTGCCTTTTTCCGAACTCGTTTTTCAGCCAATCATGCCTATCCCCGAGAGCTGGCAGCCTCTTCTTTCTCACCCTTGTTGCACCACTCCTGCAAAACTAGAGAAATGGAAGAAGAAGTTCTTCCTTCCCTCCTATGCCACTACGAGGTTGCCACGTTCTGACCAATTCAGTTTTTCAAACCGTAGTGACGAGGTTACCGTTTTTCGAGCCCAGCTGAAGGCCGGACTTCGGTACCCTCCGCCGAAGATGGTTTGCGAGTTTTGCGATTTCCATGGCATTGCCGTAAACCAACTTCCACCGAACTCGTACTGCTACTTCAACGCCTTTCTTTGTATGTGTGGCGTTTTCAAAATAGAACCCCACTTCATTCTTTTTCTGCAGTACTATAAGCTCTTCGTGGTCCCGAAGGGTGGCTTCTACTTTATGCTACCTCGGGGATCAGGGAGCAAAAAATATAAGTTCACCTTTGCCAACAAGGACAGCTGGCGAGGGTGGCAACAAAAGTTCTTTTTTCTGAAGAAGGAGGAGGCCTGGTCGCATGTTCCGACCAAATGGGCTCGGGGAAAGCTGGAGATGGACGTCGTTGACCCGAGGATATTGCTGACTCCCGAGTTGGCACCTATCTTCGCGGACTTCGACAGACGGATCCGAGCAGTCTCCGACTGGGATTCCGAGGTCCCTTCGTGCCCTCTTTACCCCTTTCCCATTAACTGGAAGTTGATGACCGAAGAGGTCCTTCGGGAGCTAAAGGTGGTAAAGGAGCACAAGACGGACCTCGGGATGCCGGCTCCTGCCATTGCCGGGAAAGACTCCTGGCTGGTGAAGCTTCTTCGGAAGGAAGAGTCTTACGAAAGTTTTTATGAAAGTAAGTTATCTCCAAATCCCTTTTCTATATTTTCACCCTGGACTCACACTGATGTCTTCTTTCCTTTTCAGAGATGGGCGACGACACCGCTGCCTTCTACAAATCGCTTTTCCTCGGGCAATCCGAGAAAGGTGAGCAGACGAAGAAGGCCGTCTCCCGAAGACGGAAAACGTCTGGGGCTGGGCCATCTGCGGCCAAACGGGCGAAGAAGGATGCGCCCCCTCCTCTCCCAGAGATTCCCGAGGAGGTGGGCGAAGAGCCCGAGGCTGCTGTTGTCCCGCCGGCCGAGGTCGTTGCTGACCTCACTGCTCAGAGTCCCACTCCTTCGGTGACTCTTCTGGATGCTTTGGTAGAGGCCCCTTCTGCCGAAGAGCGACGTAAAAGCAAGGGCAAGGGGATTTCTACCGAGGAGGCTCGGGCTTCCGACGACGACGTCGCCGAGGTGCCAGCAGGTTTGTTTTTCTATCAAACTGTGGTGCCTTCTTTTTTGTGGGTTTTGAGATTTTCTTGCCTTGACCAATTTTTTGTTTTTGCCATGCAGGGGAGATATCATCTCCGGGTTGGGTGGCCGAGCACGCCCGAAAGCGGGCCCTTCGGGATGCCCATATCCCGAAGGGGAAGGTCCCGAAGGAGCCTTTCTGGACGTTTACGGAGGACATGAATTTGTACTCCGGAGACTGCCAGCAAATGGCTAAGGAGATCTCAAAGGGGGTGCTTACTGAGGCCTCCTTCAAGGCCATCGCGGAGGCTCACCCTGATGATGACTCCCTTGCCGCGAAGGTCTCTGAGCACGCTGCCCAGGTACGCCTCTCGCCTTTGTGTTTTTCCTTTTGATTTCCTCTAAATGTCTGCCTCTTCTTCTTTGCCTTACTAACTTTGTCTTTGTTTCTCTGCAGCTGCTGGGGTACGCTGGTTTCCTCAGAGTTCGGGTGGCGAGGCAGGCGCTGTTCCGAGCCTCGGCCGTAGGCACCATAGACCAATATAAGGCCCAGTGCTCGGAACTGGCCACACAGAACGCGCAGCTGGCTCAAGCTGCAGAAAAGGAGGTTGCTGCCGTTCGGGAGGAGTTCCTGAAGGAAAAGGAAGAACTTTTGAAGGACTCCTCCCAGAAGATTTCTGACCTCGGCTCCCAGGTGGCGGAGCTGATTTCGGCGAACGAGGCAGTTCAAAAGGAGAAGTCAGAATCTGAGGCTCTCCTGGCGAAGGTGCTTGAAGAGAAAGCCACGCTTCAAGCCGAGGTCGAGTCTTTGAAGAACGAGCCGGAGAAGAAGAAGATGAAGGCGCTGAAGAAGAAGGTCGCGGATCTGAAGGAGGACCTTGAAGACCTCGGTGTCGAGAAGGACAAATCCGACCAGATGACCAAAGTTGGTTTTCAGGACGGGTTTTGCCTCGCTCGGTATCAAGTTCTTCAAAGGTTCCCAGACTTGGACCTTTCTTTTTTGGAGGCTCTGAACATTCCCGAGGGGCCTCGGTGGTCTTGGTCCAAGATTGAGCATCTGAACCTGCCCCCTTCGCTTCCGGCGCGGAAGGTTGTGGAGAAGGACGCAGGAGCTGGTGGCTCCCGGGACGCCGAGAATCCTTAGTTTGTTCTAGGGCCCTTTGCCTTATTTTCCTTCTCTTTTGTACTTCTTCTTCTGGCAATCTTCCTTCTTTGTAAGCAAATTTATCTTAATAAAAGACTTTTTTAGAAAATTTGGCTAAGTATCTTTGCGAGATTTTTTGTTTCCCTTTGTCCCGAACTCATTCGCTCAAGAGACTTCGGAAAACCTTATCTGCGCTTAGCATGGCGACCTTCTTCGCGAAATCTTGACTTGTACAACTTATGCCCAAGAATTTTGGCTAAGTCTTTTGCCAGGTTTTCTCCATTGTCCCGAACACGTTCGCTCAAGAGACTTCGGAAAACCTTATCTGGTCGGCCACTTTTGCGAAATTTGCACCTCTCTATGCCACTTTTGCGGAATTTGCACCTCTTATGCTTAAGACTTTTTGGCTAAGAAACTTTCGTACTTAGAGAATTTTTCTAATTTGTACAGCACAATCTTCTTCGCCGAGATCCTAAGTATAGAATTTTCTCAAGGCGTCCGAATGCCACGTATTTTTTAATTCTATACCTTCGGAATCGCCGAGCTTGTACACCCCTTTTCGTACTTCGGCAAGGATCAGATAAGGACCTTCCCAGTTCGCGCGAAATACCCCGTGGGATGGCCTACGAGGTGCAAATTCAGCCTTTCGGAGAACGAGGTCTCCTTTCTTTATTCCTTTTGGCCTGGCACGCAAGTTTATAGCCGTGGCCACTCTCTGCTGAAAAGCTTTTCTTCTCAGCTCCGCTATTTCTCTGTGTTCGCCGATGAGGTCGAGCTTGGTTCTTAGGCCGAGGTCATTTCTACTTTCATCAAAAACTTGTACTCGGATTGATGGTTGCACTACCTCGATTGGGATGATGGCCTCTGTACCGAAAACGAGTGAAAAAGGCGTTTCCCCTGTTGCTCTTCGGGGTGTTGTTCGGTAGCTCCACAGTACACTTTGGAGCTCTCCTGGCCATTTCCCTTTTGCTTCCCCCAGCCTCTTTTTCAGACCATCTTTTATGGTCCTGTTAGATACTTCTACCTGCCCATTGCTTTGGGGGTGAGCTACTGGGGCGAAGTGCATTTTTGTTCCGAGGTCACTGATAAATTCCTGGAACCCTTTGTCTATAAACTGGGATCCATTATCAGCTACTAGTACCCTTGGTATGCCAAATCTGCATACGATGTTCTTCCATACGAACTTCTGCACTTCTTTTGCCGAGATAGTAGCCAACGGTTCTGCCTCGACCCATTTGGAGAAATAGTCTACTGCTACTACGCAGAATTTCACGCCTCCAGGCGCTGTTGGGAGTGGTCCTATGAGGTCTATGCCCCAGACTGCGAAGGGCCAGGGATAGTCAGCCGAAGTCACCATTTCCGAGGGTGTCCTCTGGATATTTGCGTGTTTTTGGCAGTTACCACATTTTCGGACGAACTGCCTAGCGTCCTTTCTCAGGGTAGGCCAAAAGTATCCTTGGCGCAGTATTACTGCCGCCAGGGCGTCGGTTCCAATGTGTGAACCACAAGCGCCTTCGTGGACTTCTTCGAGGATCATTTCAGTATCCTCTTCGCCAACACACCTCTGTAAAGGATTTGCATATCCCTGCCGATACAGTTCTTCGCCTATTAGGAAGAATCGCCCGGAGCATCTTCGCACTTTTGCAGCCTCGATGGGGTCTTCGGGGAGCGCGTTGTTCGCAAGATACCTTTTTATCGGGTCTTTCCAGCCCTTTTCCGAAGTTACTATGCTCAGTACTTCAATGCTCGGGCGGCTTAGTACCTCGGTGTATGTTTTTGACTTCGACAAGCAGTCTGCTTCGGCGTTATCCCGTCGAGGTACGTTTTCGATCCGTATGGTGTCGAACTCTCGAATGAGCTTTGTCACCAGTTCGTGATATTTTGCCAAGATTGGGTCCTTCGCCCCATAGTCTCCTGCCGTTTGCCGAACTACTAGCTGGGAATCGCTGTGGGCTTTTAGATTTCGCACGCCAATTCTTCTGGCTAGGCGCAATCCTGCTATGAGGGCTTCATACTCAGCCACATTGTTGGTGACGTTAAAGCTGAACTTAATAGCCTTCATTACTTCAAGGCCTTCGGGACCTCTGATAATTACCCCAGCTCCCTGGTGTTCGGACCCCGAGGCTCCGTCGACGTACAAAGTCCACTCTGGCTCACCTTCGCTTGGATCTGGATGGCTATCTTCGGTGGTGGGTACTTCGGCAATGAAGTCTGCCAGAGCTTGAGCTTTTATGGCCTTTCGAGGTTCATAAGTGATGTCGTGTTCGCCAAGCTCTATGCACCATTTGGAAAGCCTTCCCGAATGATCAACTTTTCTCATGACATCGCGCAGAGGTAGACTGCTTCGGACGATGATAGGGTGAGCCTGAAAATATGGTCGCAGCCTTCTTCCTGCTAGCACCAAGGCATATATAGCTTTTTGCAACAGAGGGTACCTGACTTCGGCGCCATGCAGGGACTTGCTTACGTAGTAGACTGGCCATTGCTTCGCCCCCTCTTCTTTCACAAGGACCGAGCTTACGGCTTTTTCTGTGACGGCGAGGTATAACACGAGGGGCTCTCCCTCGCGAGGTTGCCGCAAAGTGGGCAGACCGGCTAAGTAGATTTTGAGTTCCTCCCAGGCCTTTTGGCAGTCTTCACCCCAAGGATGGTCATTACTCCCGAGGTTGTCCTCCTTTTTTGCTGCCTTAGTGAGGACTTTGAAGAATGGTCGACACCGGTCTCCATATCTGGAAATAAACCTGCTGAGGGAGGTTATCCTTCCGGTGAGCCTCTGCACATCTTTTATTGTGGCAGGAGTTCGGAACTCGAGTAGAGCCTTAATTTTTTCTGGGTTGGCATCAATGCCTCTTTCTGATACCATGTACCCAAGGAACTTTCCCGAGGTTACTCCGAAGATGCACTTTTCGGGATTAAGGCGGATCCCGAAGGTTCTGAGCTGGTGGAAAGTTTCCTTTAGATCTGCGACGTGGTCGCCAGGCAGTTTGCTTTTGACTATCATGTCGTCCACATATACTTCCATGTTTCTCCCTATTTGGTCGTTGAAGACCTTGCTCATCAACCTCTGGTAGGTGGCTCCTGCGTTTTTTAGCCCGAAGGGCATCCTGATGTAGCAGTATGTTCCTCCCTCGGTGATGAAGGCGGTTTTTTCTTCATCTTCAGGGTCCATCCTTATTTGATGATACCCACTGAAGGCATCTAAGAAAGTTAGGAGCCCGTATTCGGCAGTTGAGTCTACCAATTGGTCTATCGGTGGGAGAGGGTATGAATCTTTCGGGCAAGCATCGTTCAAGTTTCTGAAGTCGATGCACATCCGGAGTTTGCCGCTTCCTTCTTTTGTGGCAACTACCACATTGCTTAACCATTCAGGGTACTTGACCTCCCTGATGACATCGGCTTCTAACAGTCGTTGGACTTCGGTTTTGACAAAGTTACTTTTATGAACTGAGATGCCTCGCTTCTTTTGCCGGACAGGCTTTGCTTCCGGACTTACTTTGAGGCTATGTTGAATTATGTCAGGGTTTACCCCTGGCATGTCTTTCGGCGAGTAGGCAAACAGATCTTTATCTGTAAAAAAGATACAAGTTTTTCCTTGTCACCTTCGGCCAAGTTTTTCCCTATTCGGGTATTTTGGTGACAAGTTCTACTTCTTCCATTTCCGCCTTCGCGGGATTCTCTGCCTCGCCCTTTTTTGGTGCTTTTGCTTCCACAGCTTGTGCAAAGTTTTGGTTGATCTATGTCTCCATCCTTGGCGGCGAAAGTGACGGTTAAGTACTTGACATCAGGGGAATGTGCAGGTTTCCCTGTGTCTGTCTTCCAAGGATGGCGTTGTACGATGAAGGGACATCCATAACTGATGAACCTTGCCATTGTGGAGGCGTACAACTCTGCTGTCCCAATCACCGAAGTTCCTTTCAGCATCAAAGGGAGATCGATCCAGCCGAGGACGGGCTGGAGACCTACCCTGAAGGTAGGTGAGGTGACGGGCTTGAGGTTGCTGCTAGATCAAACTGATGCCCCAAGGCATCTTCGTTTGATGTCATGTTGAGTGCTGGAGCGGACTTGTTGACAGTGCTCAAAAGAAGAGGTTAGGAGGTCCCCGGTTTGCTTTTCCGGGGAGGACCCTCCGACGCCCAAGTCAGTATTCTGAGTAAAGGTGGCGGAAGAACACTAAAGGATCAAGTGTCTCGCCTGTTTTGTGTTTTCTCAGAGGGAGGAAGTGCCAATCTTTTGCCCAGTCCCATTTCCTAGTATTTATACGAGTAGATGGTCCGTTCAGATCATGACACGTGTTCGGTCGGATTTGATCTGTGCTTTTGGACGTAGGGGACAGGTAGCCGTTTGTAGCCTCCTTTAGCCCTGGACCTGAACAGGTCGTGTCAGGACTTGGACGGCTGCGGCGTGTCAGTTCGCCGTTCTGAGGCGACGTGTAGGGCTTGTGGGCGACATGTCAGAGGCTCCTTAAATGCTCATACCGTACTCCCGAGGTCCCCTGGGCGAGGTCGCCCTTCGGTGCGAGCACCTCCTTCGGGATCTATCCCATAGTTCTGGGAGTTCCCTTGATGAACACCTTCTTCGGGACTTACACCCGTAGTTCGGGGATTCCCTTGTTCAGGTGTTTCTTGTTCGGGGAAAGTCCTCTTTTGGGGGTTCTGCCTTAGGGGAGATTCCCTCTTGTTTAAGAGAGATGGTTCTCTTACCCGAAGACGATCAGCTTGGCCCCTTGAGGGAGACGGTAGTATCCTTGGAATTCCTGACGAGCTAACCGAAGTCTCGAGCTCATAATGTTTAACTTCGCACCTTCCGAGGTCGGTGATAGATCCTCTCTTAGGTGACGTCAGACTTCTTGACCAATTTTCTGGTGGGGAGTTACTACCGAGGAGGCGATAGCCTTTTGGCTATCACAGGCCCCCTTCGAAAAGCCGAAGTGGGAACTTCGGTTTATCGGCTTTCGGGGCCTTTGGTTGTGATATCTGCACCGAAGACGCCCTCTTTTTCCTGAAGCCATGGGCTGTCTCTTTGCGTCTTCGAGGTGCGAGAAGATAGGCTAATCATGTGCTGAAGATACACCTTCTGCCTGAAGTCACAGGCTGTCTTTTGGTGTCTTCGACGTAAGAGAAGATAGGCTAACCTTGTGCCGAAGATACACCTTTTGCCCGAAGTCACAGGCTGTCTTTTGGTGTCTTCGAGGTAACCTACTTTTCTGCCTTTATAGGTCTGCTCATGCGTCGCGTCTTGTGCCTAGCAGAGTCAGTCTAGGGCGGCGCCTCGAGACTTAATGATGTCAGAGGGCGTGCTCGGTATTCTGGCGCGATGGATGACACGTGGCACGTTTGCTGCGCGATGGCTGACACATGGCGTGCTATTATTTGGTGAGGTTGCATTGAGTACAGCAGGCATGACTTTTCAGGCGCACTTAGCAGTTATGGCGACGCTTCGCCTTCCGAGGGGTACTTATGACGTCGGTTCGTTTAGCCTCCTCGGCCTATATATATCTGTCCTGTCATAACCCTCTTTTTGCTTTTGCTTTTGCTTTGCTTTACCTTCCAATCTCTCCCATTTTTCCGCGGCGGTTCTCCTTTTTCAGGCGTTTTTCCGGCCACTTTTCACGACGGCTTCCCGAAACCCAGATTTCGGCAAGACTTTTGGTGGGTTTTAGTCCTTTTGCTTTGTTCAAAGCTTCTTCCAAATTCGTTTTTCACATTTTTCCCGAACTCGTTTTCATCATGCCTATTCCCGAGAGTTGGCAACCTCTTCTTTCTCACCCCTGCTGCACTACTCCGGAAAAATTAGCGAAGTGGAAGAAAAAGTTTTTCTTACCTTCTTATTCTGTCACGAGGTTGCCACGTTCTGACCAGTTTTCTTTCTCTAACCGAAGTGACGAAATCACCGTTTTCCGAGCCCAGCTGAAGGCCGGACTTCGGTACCCTCCCCCGGAGATGGTTAGCGAGTTCTACGATTTCCATGGCATTGCCGTTAACCAGCTTCCGCCGAACTCGTATTGCTATTTCAACGCCTTTCTCTGTATGTGCGGCATTTTCAAAATAAAACCCCACTTCGTTGTTTTTCTTCAGTACTACAAGCTCTTTGTGGTCCCGAAGGGTGGCTTCTATTTCATGCTACCTCGGGGATCCGGGAGCAAAAAATATAAGTTCACTTTCGCCAACAAGGACAGCTGGTGAGGGTGGCAACAAAAGTTTTTCTTCCTGAAGAAGTCGGAGGCCTAGTCGCGTGTCATGACCAAGTGGGGCTCGGGGAAGGCTCGAGATGGATGTCGTTGACCCGAAGATAATGCTAGACGCCAAAGTAGCACCTATCTTTGCAGACTTCGACAGACACATCCGAGCCGTCTCTGATTGGGCTTCCGAGGTCCCTCCTCGTGCCCTTTACCCCTTTCCGATCAACTGGAAACTTATGATCGAGGAAGTCCTTCGGGAACTCGGGGTGGTAAAGGAGCATAAGACGGACCTCGATATGCCGAAACCTGCTTCTTTGGGGGAAAATTCCTGGCTATGAAACTCCTTCAGGAGGAAGAGACTTACGAGTCTTTTTATGAGAGTAAGTTACTTTTGCATTCTTTCTTCCATAACTTCATCTTGGACTCACACTGATCTCTTTTTCTTTTTTCAGAGATGGGCGACGATACCGCTGCCTTCTACAAAGCCCTCTTTGCGGGTCAGGCCGAGAGAGGCGAACAAACGAAGAAGGCCGTCTCTCGGAGGCAAAAACAGACTTCGGGCGGTCCTTCTTCCAAACGAGCGAAGAAGGCCGCTCCTTCTCCTCTTCCGGAAATTCCGGAGGAGGTAAGTTGGGAGCCCGAGGATGCTGCTGCTTCTTTGCCCGAAGTTGCTGCCGACGTCCCTCCTCAGAGCCCAACGCCTTCGCATGCTCTTTTGGAGGGCAAGGAGGAGGAGACCCCTTCTGCCGAAGAGCGGCGCCAAAGAAAAGGCAAGGGGATTTCCACTGAGGTGACGTCTATTTCTGATGACGACGTTACTGAGGTGCAACCAGGTTTGTACTTGTCCAACAACGTTTTGTTTTCTGTGAATTCTTAAGGTTTTTCTGGCCTTAACCAATTTTTCTGCTTTATTGTGCAGCGGAGGTAGCTGCCCCTGACCGGGTTGCCGAGCACGCCCGCAAGAGGGCCCTTCGAGACGCCCAAATTCCAGCGGGGAAAGTCCCGAAGGAGCCCTTCTGGACATTCACGGAGGACATGAATATGTACTCCGAGGAATGTCCAGAGATGGCCAAGCAAATTTGCAAAGGGGTGCTTACTGAGGCCTCTTTCAAGGCCCTTGCGGCGGCTCACCCAGGCGACAACTCTGTGGCCGCCAAACTCACCGAATACGCTGCTCAGGTATGCTCCATTCCTTCCTCAGTGCCAACTTTGCCTTTTATTTTTCTCCAAGTACTTAGCATTATTTTTCCCTTTGTTTCTTCGCAGCTGATGGGGTATGCTGGGTTTCTCCGAGTTCGGGTGGCGAGGCAACAGCATACAGGGCCTCGATCTTGGATCTTTATGACAAGACAAAGGCCCAATGTTCGGCACTAGCTGCCGAGAATGCTCAGCTGACGCAGGCTGCTCAGAAGGAAGTTGCTGAGCTTCGGGAGGGGTTCCTGAAGGAAAAGGAGGAACTTTTGAAAGACTCCTCCCAGAAGCTTTCCGACATCGGCTCCCAGGTGGCGGAGCTAACTTCGGCTATAGAGGCGACTCAAAAGGAGAAGTCAGAGTCTGATGCTCTCCTCGCGAAGACGCTCGAAGAAAAGACCCAACTTCAAGCCGAGGTCGAATCTCTGAAGAAGTCTTCAAAAGAGAAGAAGAAGACGAAGGCATTGAAGAAGAAGCTCACAGATCTGGAGAAGGACTTCGCGGACTTGGTGGTTAAGAAGCGAGAGTCCGATGATATGACGAAGGTCGGTTTTCAAGACGGCTTTTGTCTCGTGCGGCACCAAGTCCTGCAGAAGTTTCCAGATCTAGACCTTTCCTTCTTGGAGGCTCTGAACATTCCCAAGGGGCCTCGGTGGTCTTGGTCTAAGATCGAGCACTTGAAACTGCCTTCTTCTCTCCTGGCACTGAAGGCTACTGACAAAAGCGCAGAGGCCGGCAGTTCTCAAGACACCGGGGTTCCTTAGTTTGTATTAGGGCTCTTTGTCTTCTTTTTCTTCTTCTTTTTTGTATTCTTTCAGCAACTTTCTTCTTTGTAAGCACTCTTGGCTTAATAGATATCTTTTCTTTTAGAAAATTTGGCTAAGTCTTTTTGCAAGATTCTTTTGTTCCCCTTCATCCCGAACACGGTTGCTCGAGAGATTTCGCAACATCTTTCACTTTCCTTTGTCTCGAACACGTTCGCTCAAGAGACTTCGGAAAACCATACTTTTGCTTTCCTTTGTCTCGAACACGTTCGCTTAAGAGACTTCGGAAAACCATACTTTTGCTTTCCTCGGCGATTGTCTTTGTGAGATTCTTGTTTTCTACTTCTTCAGAACTTTTTACTTAGAAATTTTTTTTCCAATTTGTACAATACAACTCTTCCATCGAAACTTTAAGCATAGAATTTTTTCAAGGCATCTGAGTGCCAAGTATTTTTTAATTCTATGCCTTCGGTATCGCCGAGCTTATAGACTCCTTTTCGTACTTCGGCAAGTACCAGGTAGGGTCCTTCCCAATTTGCGCGAAGTACCCCGTGGGACTGCTTTCGAGGTGCAAATTCAGCCTTTCGGAGAACGAGGTCTCCCTTCTTTATTCCCTTTGGCCTGGCGCGTAGATTTATGGCTACTGCCACTCTTTGCTGAAAAGCTTTTCTCCTTAGCTCGGCTATTTCTCTGTGTTCGCCGACGAGGTCGAGCTCGGTTCTTAGGCCAAGGTCATTTCCTTTTTCATCGAACACTTGGACTCGTATTGACGGTTGTACTATCTCGACGGGGATGATGGCCTCTGTGCCGAAGACAAGTGAAAAGGGTGTTTCCCCTGTGGCTCTTCGGGGTGTCGTTCGGTAGCTCCATAACACGCTTTGGAGTTCTCCTGGCCATTTCCCTTTTGCTTCTCCCAATCTCTTTTTCAGACCATCTTTTATGGTCCTGTTAGATACTTCCACCTGCCCATTACTCTAGGGGTGAGCTACTGGGGCGAAGTGCATTTTTGTCCCGAGGTCGCTAATGAATTCTCGGAATCCTTTGTCTACAAACTAGGATCCATTGTCCGCTACGAGTACCCTCGGTATGCCAAATCTGCATACGATGTTTTTCCATACGAACTTCTGCACTTCTTTTGCCGAGATAGTTGTCAGGGGTTCTGCCTCGACCCATTTAGAGAAATAGTCTACTGCTACCACGCAGAACTTTATGCCTCCAGGCGCCGTTGGGAGTGGCCCAATTAGATCTATGCCCCAAACTGCGAAGGGCCAAGGATAGTCTGCCGAAGTCACGAACTCTGAGGGTGCTCTTTGGATGTTGGCATGTCTCTGGCAACTACCACATTTCTGGACGAACTGCTTGGCGTCCTTTCTTAGGGTAGGCCAGAAGTATCCTTGGCGGAGTATCACTGCTGCTAGGGCGTCGGTTCCGATGTGCGAACCACAGGCACCTTCGTGAACTTCTTCGAGGATCATTTCGGTATCCTCTTCACTAACACACCTCTGTAGTGGATTTGCATATCCTTGCCGATATAGTTCTTCTCCAATTAAGAAGAAACGGCCGGAGCGCCTTCGCACTTTTGCGGCTTCGCTGGGGTCTTCGGGGAGTGTGTTGGTTGCGAGATACGTTTTGATTGGTTCTCTCCATCCTTTCCCCGAGGTCTCTATGCTTAGCACCGCGATGCTGGGGTGGCTTAGCACTTCGGTGCAAGTTTTGGACTTCGCCAGACAGTCTGCCTCAGCATTTTCCCGTCGGGGTACGTTCTCGATTTTCACGACGTCGAACTCCCGAATAAGCTTTGTTACCAACTCATGGTATTTTGCCAAGGTCGGGTCTTTCGCGCCATAGTCCCCTGCCATTTTTCGGACCACCAGCTGGGAATCACTATGTGCTTTCAAGTTTCTCACGCCAATTTTTCTGGCCAGGCGTAATCCTGCTATGAGGGCCTCATACTCCGCCATATTGTTGGTGGCATTGAAACTGAACTTGATGGCCTTCATTACTTCTAGGCCTTCGGGGCCTCTGATAATCACTCCAGCTCCCTGGTGTTCGGATCCTGAGGCCCCGTCAACGTGCAAGGTCCATTCTGGCTCACCTTCTTTTGGAATCTGAATGTCCCTCCTCGGTGTTGGGTACTTCGGCGATGAAGTCTGCCAAAGCTTGAGCTTTTATGGCTTTCCGGGGTTCATATGTGATGTCGTGTTCGCCAAGCTCTATACACCACTTGGAGAGCCTTCCCGAATGATCAACTCTCTTCATGACATCCCGTAGTGGCAGACTACTTCGGACAATGATGGGGTGAGCCTGAAAGTATGGCCGCAGCCTTCTACCTGCAAGCACTAAGGCATATATAGCTTTTTGAAGCAAAGGGTACCTGACTTCGGCGCCATGCAAGGACTTGCTGACATAGTAAACCGGCCACTGTTTCGGTCCTTCTTCTTTCACAAGAACCGAACTCACAGCTTTTTCCGTGACGGCGAGGTATAGTGCCAGGGGCTTTCCCTCCCGAGGTTGCCGCAGAGTCGGCAGTCTGGCCAAGTAGACTTTGAGTTCTTCCCAGGCTTTTTGGCAATCTTCAGCCCAAGGATGGCCATCCCTTCCGAGGTCGCCTTCCATTTTTGCCGCTTTTGTGAGGACTTTGAAGAAGGGTCGACACCTATCTCCGTACCTGGAAATAAACCTGCTCAGAAAGGTTATTCTTCCGGTGAGTCTCTGCACGTCTTTGACTGTGGTAGGTGTTCGGAATTCAAGCAGAGCCTTAATCTTCTCAGGGTTAGCGTCGATGCCTCTTTCGGATACCATGTACCCGAGGAATTTTCCCGAGGTCACCCCGAAGATGCACTTCTCTGGATTAAGGCGGATCCCGAAGGTTCTGAGCTTTTGGAAGGTTTCCCCTAATCTCTAAATCTGCAACGTGGTAGCCAGGCAGTTAGCTCTTGACTATCATATCATCAACATATACCTCCATGTTCCTCCCCATTTGGTCTTTGAAGACCTTGTTCATCAGCCTTTGGTAGGTGGCTCCTGCATCCGAAGGGCATCCTGATGTAACAGTAGGTTCCTCATTCGGTGATGAAGGCAGTCTTCTCTTCGTCTCCGGGGTCCATCCTTATCTGATGGTAGCCACTGAAGGCGTCTAGGAAACTTAAGAGCCCATACTCGGCAGTTGAGTCTACCAGTTGGTCTATTGGTGGAAGAGGATATGAATCTTTTGGGCAGGCATCGTTCAAATTTCTGAAGTCGATGCACATCCGAAGCTTGCTACTTCCTTCTTTTGTGGCAATTACCACGTTACTTAGCCATTCGGGGTAGTTTACCTCCCGGATAACGCTAGCGTCTATCAGACGCTGGACTTCGGTTTTGACGAATTCACTTTTGTGAGCTGAGATGCTCCGTTTCTTTTGCCGGACAGGTTTTACTTCCGGACTCACTTTAAGGCTATGCTGGATTACGCGAGGGTTTACCCCTGGCATGTCCTTCGGCGAGTAGGCGAACAGATCTTTATTTGCAAGAAGAAAAGATACAAGTTTTTCCTTGTCTCCGTCGGCCATATTTTTCCCTATTCGGGTACTATGGCCTGGGACAAGCTCTACTTCTTATGTTTCCGCCTTTGTGGAATCTTCTGCCTCGCCCCTTTCCAGCTCTTTTGCTTCTACAGCATGTGCTAAGTTGCTTGCTGGAGCCTTTCGTGCTCTGACGAACACCTTTCTCACCTCGCCTTGATCAATGAAGATCTTTGCGTCTCCTTTTTTGGTGGCGAAGGAGACGGTCAAGTACTTTACATCAGGGCGAATGTGCAAATTTCCCTGTGTCTGTCTGCCGAGAATGGCGTTGTATGACGAAGGAACGTCCATGACTATGAATCTTGCCATGGTAGAGGCGAACAACTCAGTAGTTCCTTTCTCCGAAGTTCCTTTCATCATCAAGGGGAGGTCGATCCACCCGAGGACAGGTAGCTCAGATGGTCCTACGCCGAACGTGGGTGAAGTAACAGCCTTGAGGTCACTCCTGGATACGCCCAAGCTTGGTAGCAAGTGTGAGAACAAGACGTCTGCGTTTGACCCATCATCCAGCAGTACCCTCTTGACGTCCCAGTTTCCTATCCTCGCCATTATCAGCAATGGATCGTCATGGGGAAATACGATGGTGGAGCCATCCTCGCGGGCCAATTTTTTTGTTGGGCTCTGATATTCCATCACCGCTATCTCTCTGGCCCTTCTTTTTCTTTCCGAGGATGGAAGTCCGGTTGTGATCGTCTGTATTACTCCTGCCGAAGGTGGAGGACGCCTTCTCGGACTTCGGTTCCTTCGCCTGTCCGAATCGTAATCCTCGTCATCGGGCTTTCCTTCCTCCTCTTTTTTCCCTTTCGGGGAAGGCATTCTCAAATAACGCCGAAGCTGGCCCTGCTTTATCAGTGATTCAATGTACTTTTTCAACTGAAAGCAGTCTTCGGTGTCATGACCGTGATCACGGTGGAACTGACAGAACTTCTTCATGTTCCTTCTGTTGTCAGCAGTCATGCCCCTTGGCCGTTGGATTTGAGCCCCCTGTTTTTCCAACGCCATAAGGACGTTAGCCCTCGTGGTGCTCAGAGGTGTAAAGTTTTGGGGCTTCCTTCCTCCTACTCGCATTCTCCGAGGTCGGCCTGACTGTTCCGTTGGACACCGGGCTTGCTGGCTGGACCCTTCGCCACGAGCTTGAATTTGGTCGTGTTTTGGTCCAGTCATTCTCAGTTCTTCGGCTGTCATGTGTTGTTCAGCCCTTCGGTAGAATTCTCCCAGCGTGTCCGGGGGATCTTTGGAGAATTCGTAAAACAAGTGCGAATCCCTCCGGAGGCCCCTCGTCATGGTGAGGATGCGGATTTCGGGACGAAAGTCCGGAACACTGAGGGCCTCCCTGTTGAACCTCTTGACATAGTCACGGATGGTCTCCTCGTTTCTCTGCGCTATGTCAAACATCTGGACGGGCATCTTCGCCGTCGGCTTGCTCCCAATGAACTGTTGGTTGAACGCCGTGGACAGCTCCTGGAACCCCTTGATGTTTCCTGGAGGCAGGGAATTGTACCAGGCAGTTGCTGGTCCTGCGAGGGTGACTTCGAAGCACTTGCAGAGCGTAGCATCGTCAGCCCCATGTAACACCATGCTGCGTTTGTACTTTGTTAGGTGGGCCTGGGGATCAGTCCGACCCTCATAGGTCTCCAGCCGAGGTAGCCTGAAGTCACTTGGCATGGCCGCCTCGACCACTGTTCGGGCGAAAGGAGTTTCATCTCCAGAGACCGTTTCAGTTAGCCTGGCCCAAACAGGCTTGCGTGCCACCTGCTGTTCCACTCTCTCCAGTCTTGCCAAGACTTTCTCCAGGAGGAGCGTAGCACTGGGCTCCTTTTCCTGGTGCTAGGAGGGAGGAAGTCCCTTCGGGGAGCGACTTCGGAACCGAGGTGAGGGGGACCCTGCCTCTGTTGATAAACTTCTTCTGGACGGGATTTCAGGTTGTTTAGACCTTGCTCTTTCCGCCAGCCGTGCCCCGAGGGGCAAGTTATCTGTTGAGGACTCTTCTCGTGGCTCCCCACTTCCCGAGCTATGATGGGTTGCCCTCGGGCTTTTCTCCCGAGGTCGTGCTGACGAAGTGGGTTTTTGCGCCTGGGCTGGTTGCGGCCATCTTCGGTCTATTTGTTGTGTCATTTCAGCCACAACAGACCTCTGAAAGTCTCTTAAAAAATCCATGGTGATGACAAGAGGGCGTTCCTCTTCAGGCAAGGAAGTCTCTGGGGGACTTTGTTCGGTAGCTGGTTGGGTCTCAGGCGCGGACGGGGACTTTGGAAGTCCTCTGTCCTTCGAACGCCGAGTTTCGACAACAGCTACCTGGGAGTAGTTTCCCACAGACGGCGCCAAATGATGCCCCAAGGCATCTTCGTTTGCTGTCATGTTGACAGGTGGAGAGACTTCCTGTGGAGGCAAGCGCCTGGAGCTCAGGTTTCCCAGCTGAGTGCGCCTGAAAAGCTCAAAGAAAAGGTTAGGAGGTCCCCGGTTTGCTTTTCCGGGGAGGACCCTCCGACGCCCAAGTCAGTTTTCTGAGTGAGAGTGGAGGAAGAACACTAAGGGATCAAGTGTCTTGCCTGTTCTGTGTTTTCTCAGAGAGAGGAAAATGCCCTTCCTTTGCCCAGTCCCATTTCCTAGTATTTATAGGAGTAGCTGGTCTGTTCAGATCATGACACGTGTTCGGTCGGATTTGATCTGTCTCTTTGGACCTAGGGGACAGGCAGCCGTTTGCAGCCTCTTTTAGCCCTGGACCCGGACGGGTTGTGTCAGGACTGGGGCGGCTGCGGCGTGTCATTTCGCCGTTCAGATGTGACGTGTAGGGCTTGTGGGTGACATGTCAGAGGCTCCTTAAATGCTCATACCGTACTCCCGAGGTCCCCTGGGCGAGGTCTCCCTTCGGTGCGGGCACCCTCTTCGGATTCTATCCGTCCTTCGGTGCGAGCACCTCCTTCGGGATCTATCCCATAATTCTGGGAGCGCCCTTGATGAACACCTTCTTCGGGACTCACACCCATAGTTCGGGGATTCCCTCGTTCAGGTGTTTCTTGTTCGAGGAAGACCTCTTTGGGGCCTCTTCCTTCGGGGAGATTCTCCCTTGCTTCAGGGAGATGGCTCTCTTACCCGAAGACGGTCAGTTTAGCCCCTCGATGGAGACGGTGTTGTCCTCGGAATTCTTGACGAGCTACCGAAGTCTCGAGCTCATAGTGTTTGACTTCGCACCTTCCGAGGTCAGTAAAAAGATCCTCTCTTGGGTGACGTCAGACTCCTCGGCCAATATTCTGGCGCGGAGTTACTACCGAGGAGGCGATAGCCTTTGGCTAGGCGGCCTTGGCGGCGAAAGTGACGGTTAAGTACTTGACATCAGGGCGAATGTGCAGGTTTCCCTGTGTCTGTCTTCCAAGGATGGCGTTGTACGATGAAGGGACATCCATAACGATGAACCTTGCCATTGTGGAGGCGTACAACTCTGCTGTCCCAATCACCGAAGTCCCTTTCAGCATCAAAGGGAGATCGATCCATCCGAGGACGGGCAGTTCGGACGGACCTACCCCGAAGGTAGGCGAGGTGACGGGCTTGAGGTCGCTGCTAGATACACCCAACCTCGGCAAGTGTGAAAACAGGACGTCGGCATTTGATCCGTCGTCAAGCAGCACTCTCTTGACGTCCCAGTTTCCTATTCTCGCCATGATCAATAATGGGTCGTCATGGGGAAAAATGACGGCGGAACCATCCTTTCGGGCCAGCTTTTTTGTTGGACTTTGATACTCCATGACTGCTATTTCTCTGGCCTTCCTCTTTCTTTCCGAGGATGGTAGTCCCGTCGTAATTGTTTGTATGATTCCCGCTGGAGGTGGGGGGCGCCTTTTCGGACTTCGGTTTCTCCGCCTGTCGGAGTCGTAGTCCTCATCTTCTGCCTTTCCTTCCTCCTCTTTTCTCCCTTTCGGGGAAGGCATGCGCAGATAACGCCGAAGTTGGCCCTGTTTTATCAGCGACTCTATATACTTTTTCAATTGGAAGCAGTCTTCGGTGTCGTGGCCGTGGTCGCGATGAAACTGGCAGAACTTCTTCATATTCTTTCTGTTGTCGGCGGTCATGGCCCGTGGCCGCTGAACCTGAGTTCCCTGCCTTTCCATTGTCATGAGGATGTTGGTCCTTGTGGTGTTCAGGGGTGTGAAAATGGGGAGTTTCCTTCCTCTCGTTCTCCGAGGTCGGCCTGCCTGTTCGGTGGGATACCGGGTTTGCTGGCTGGACCCTTCGGCCCGGGTGTGATCGGACTTCGGTCCGCCCATTCTCAGTTCTTCGGCCGTCATGTGCTGTTCGGCCCTTCGGTAAAATTCGCCCAGCGTGTCCGGGGGGTCCTTGGAGAATTCGTAAAACAGCTGTGAGTCCCTCCGAAGGCCCCGTGTCATCGCGAGGATGCGTACTTCGGGCCGAAAGTCTGGGACACTCAAGGCCTCTCTGTTAAATCTCTCGACATAGTCGCGGATGGTCTCTCCAATTCTTTGCGCTATGTCGAACATCTGAACCGGCATCTTCGCCGTTGGCCGACTTCCGATAAACTGCTGTGTGAAGGCTGTGGATAACTCCTGGAACTCCGTGATGGTTCCTGGGGCCAATGAATTATACCAGGCTGTTGCTGGCCCAGTGAGAGTGACCTCGAAACATTTGCACAAGGTAGCGTCGTCGGCACCGTGCATCATCATGCTGCGTCTGTACTTGGTCAGATGGGCCTGTGGATCAGTACGGCCATCATAAGTTTCCAGCCGAGGTACTCTGAAGTCACCTGGCATGGCTGCCTCAACTACATCTTGGGTGAATGGGGACTCATCCCCACAAAAGGTTCCAGACAGCCTAGCCCAGACGGGTTTGCGGGCCACCTGTTTCTCCACTCTGTCCAACCTCGCCAATATCTTCTCCATAAGGATCGTGGCGCTAGGTTCTTCTTCTGGGAGGGGAGATTGTCGGTGCCTCTTCGGAGAGTGAGTTCGGCGCTGAGGGGATGGGGACCTCGCCTCAGGTGACTGGCTCCTCCTGTGTGTGATTTTGGGTCGTCTTGACCCTGCTTGTCCCGCGAGCCGTGCCCCGAGGGGCATGTTTTCCGTTGAAGACTCCTCTCGTGGGTCTCCGCATCCCGAACTACGATGGGTTGGTTTGGGACTTTTTTCCCGAGGGTGTGCTGGCGAAGGAGGCCTTTGGGCTTGAGCTTGTTGCGGCCACCTTCGGTCTATCTGTTGTGTCATTTCAGCCACAACAGAACGTTGAAAGTCGCGCAGAAAGCTCATGGTTATGACCAGAGGACGCTCTTCCTCAGGCGTGGAAGTCCCTGGGAGGGCTTGCTCAGTGGCCGGTTGGACTTCAGGCGCGGACGGGGACCTCGGGAGTCCCTTGTCCTTAGAACGCCGAGTCTCAACGACGGCGACCCGAGGATGGGTTCCCACAGACGGCGCCAAATGATGCCCTGAGACATCTTCGCTGGAAGGCATGGTGACTTCCGGGAGGACTTCCTGTGAGGGAGAGCGTCTGGAGTTGAGGTTTCCCAGGGGAGTGTGCCTGAAAAGCTCAGAGAAGAGGGTTAGGAGGTCCCCGGGGTGCTTTTCCGGGGAGGAGCCTCCGACGCCCAAGTCAGTTTCCTGAGAAGGTAAGGGGGAAGCACTAGAGTTTTTAGTGGGCTTGCCTGTATTTTCTCAAGGAGGAGGAGTCGAACCGTTTGCCAGGGTCTGTTCCCTGGTATTTATAGAGAAGCCCAGCCCGTTCAGATGATGACACGTGTTCGGTCGGATGTTCTCTGAGTTTCTGGGCGTAGGGGGCGAGTAGCCGGTGACAGGCTCCTTGAGTCTTGAACCGAGACAGGTCGTGACAAGACCTGGACGGCGTCGGCGTGTCAAATCGCCGTTTGAGGTGACATGTAGCGTCTGTGGGCGGCATGTCAGAGGCTCCTTAAATGCTCATGTCGTACTCCCGAGGTCCTCTGGGCGAGGTCATTCTTTGACATGGCCGACCTTATTCGGGAGTTATGCTCGTGCTTTTGGGGGGTTCCCTTGTTCGGAGGTTCCACCTTCGGGGAGATTCCCTTCTGTTTGCGATAGCTCATCCGAAGGCGATCCGTTCGGTCCCCCGAGGGAGCCGGCACCATCTTTGCGATCCCTGACATTCTTGCCGAAGTTCCAAGTTCGGGATGCTCGGCTTCGTTCCTTCCGAGGTCAGTGATGGTGCCTCGTTCGGGTGACACCAGGCTTCCTAATCATACTTTCAGCAGGAAGTACGCACTGGGAGAGGAGATAGTCCTTCGACTATCACCTTTCTCAGAGACCATGAAGCTAATGAATTTCCCAACCTTAATGCCGAACACGCATTTCTTCTGGTTAGCCGAATACTTAACTTTCAGAGTTATTTGAAAGTTTCTCTTAGGTCACCGATATGATCATTTGACAACTTGCTTTTAATAATCATATCATCTATATACACTAATATATTTCACCAAATTTGGCTGGCAAACACCTTGTCCATGAGGCGCTACTAGGTTACCCTAGCATTCTTTAGTCTGAAAGGCATTCAGATGTAGTAGAAGGTTCCTTCATTGGTGATGAAAGATTTTTTTTATTCGCCAAATAGGTCGATTCGAATATGATGATATCTGCTGAATGTGTCCAAAAAACTCAACAAACCATATTCAGCTGTAGAGTTTACAAGCCTATCAATTGAAGGCAAAGGGCATGAGTGTTTTAGACAACCATCGTTCACCTTCACGAAGTCTATGCACATCTGAAGTTTATCACTTGCCTTTTTGGTTGCTATAATGATGTTGTTAAGCTAGTCTAGATATATCACTTCTCTAATTACACCTGGTTCAAGGAGTCACAGTTTTTCTTTCTTGACAAAGTCCCTTTTGCCTGGGGTGATGTTACGTTTCTTTTACCGAATAAGTTTAGCATCAAGACTTACTTTGAGACTTTGTTGAATTATATTCAGATTTATCCTGGGCATCTCCTTCACCGAGTAGGTAGATAAGTCATTATTTCAAAGAAAAAAAAGTTACAAGGTTTTTTTTTTCTTCTTGTGGTATGTTTTTTTCCCACTTGAATACTTCAGCTAGGAATCAATTCTAGATCCTTAGTTTCTACTTTATCTTCCCTATTTCCACCATCCTTTTGGAGGTTGTCCTCCTTTGCCTGAAGTCTTTCCATATCATGAGTGCAAACTTTAGAGGGGGACCTTTCTAGCCTTGACAAACATCTTCCGTACTTCTACCTTGTCAATGAAAATTTTGGTGTCCCCTTTGGATGCTGTGAAGATCAAGGTTAGGTATTTTACATTTGATCTGATGTGAAAATTACCAAACGCTTGCCTGCAGAGGATGGCATTATATGGGGAAGGGACATCAATGACTACAAACCTTGTCAGCGTGGACACAAAAAGTTCGGATTCATCCTTAACCAAGGTCCCTTTAACCATTAATGGCAAATTAATCCATCCGACGATGTTGAGTTCCCTTAGACCTATGCCAAATATGTAGGATGCCATCAGTTTGAGCTTGTTTTGAGGAATTCCTAGATATAGCAATATATGAGTAAAAATGACATCAACGTTTGACCTGTTGTCGCATAAGACTGTTTTTATGTCCTAATTTCCAAAACGGGCTATGATCAGTAAAGGATCATTATAGGGAAATTTAACTGAAGATCCTTCGTGATGCATTAGGGCAATTTCATGCTCCATTTTTCCCTCTCTGCCAAGGGTATACCTGTGTTGATGGTTTGAATTACTCCCGCCAGTGGAACGGGCTGTCTTCAGGGGCTCCTATTAGTTTGGCAGCTATCAAAGTCTTACTTTTCATATTCTATCATTTTTTCATCATCTCTTTTGTCTCGCA
The DNA here is from genome assembly GCA_005392925.1 of Aquilaria sinensis. Taxonomy (NCBI): domain Eukaryota; kingdom Viridiplantae; phylum Streptophyta; class Magnoliopsida; order Malvales; family Thymelaeaceae; genus Aquilaria; species Aquilaria sinensis. Next base: position 160,734 of record SMDT01000118.1, read on the forward strand.
CCTTTGGGAATGGAAGCCAAAGATAGCGCCAAAGTTTCCCTTGCATGATTAAGAATTCTATATATTTTTTATGCTGGAAGCAATCTTTGGTGTCATGGTCGTGATCTCAGTAAAATTGGTAGTACTTCTTCATATTTTTCTTGTTGCCTAAGGCCATGGCTCTTGGTTACTGGATCATTGCTCCTTGCTTTCTGAAAGCCATCAAGACATTTGACCTTGTGGTGTTCAAAGGGGTAAAGGTCAATTGCCTCTTTCGACTTTTCTCAGGTCGACTGCTTCCCCCCCTTGGTATAGACGTTGGGTTAGGCGAGCTTCAGTACTCAGATTGTCACACCTCGGCCCACCAATCTGAAGTTCTTCAGCAATCATGTGCCATTCGGCTCTTCTATAAAATTTGGCCAATGTTTCAGGGAGGGTCCTTTGAATATTCATAGAACAGTTGGGAGTTCCTTTTCAGGTCTCCAGTCATTGCCAAAATGTGCATTTCTAGCCAAAAATTTGGGACGCTTAGGGGTTCCTTATTGAACCAGTCAGCATAATCTCATATGGTCTCACCATTCTTCTGGGTTATGTCAAACTTTTGGATGGGCATCTTTGCTGTCGGGCGACTTCCAATAAAGTGCTAGGTTAGGACTGTGGAAAGCTCTTTGATGCTTGAAATGGACCTTGATGCTAGAGAGTTGTACTAAGCTGTGGTAGGTCCTGAAAGCATTACTTTGAAACATTTTGCAGAGGACAGTGTTATCGGAAACATGTAGAATCATGCTTCTATGGTTTTTTTTCAGGTAAGCTTGTGGATCAGTTCTACCGTCATAGTTTTCTAGCCTTGGCATCCAAAAGTTAGTTGGCATTGGTACCCCAGCTATGTCTCAGATAAACTCTGATTACTCACTGGTAGAAGCTTCTAGAAGCCACAACCATACTGGCTTTTGGGACACCTGCCTTTCCACTTAATCTAGCCTTTCCAGTAGCTTTTCCATCAAGATTATAGCAAATCCCTCTTCTCCTTGATGAAGATCTTTTGGTTGTGGGGGATGATGCATTCTCTTTAGTGAGGCACTTCGCCGATGAGGAGGAAGGCTTCTTTCCAAGGGAGAAGGGCTTATCTAGTGCAAAGAAGGTCATTCCCTAGAGTATGCGTTCTTCCCTCTTTGTCTTCGTGATGGAATCTTGCCAATTGAGGACTTGGTGTGTAAAATGGGTTTGGTGGTGCTCTAACTAGGTGACTTGTTGCACATATCCTCAGGCTCCTTGGGAGGAGTCATTTAGCTCACGGGCTTAGATTGAGCCAGACGTTGGTCCAAATGTTAAGTAACCTTAACCACTATCGAGTGTTAGAACTTGTGTAAAGAAACCATGGTGACCATTAGAAAAAGCTCTTCCTCCAGCTGCGAGGTCTCTAGAGGAAGAGGAGGAAGTGCACTCATAGCATTTCTAGGCTCCATCATGGATTGGGGGTTTAGGATCCCCTTTTCCTTATAGCGATGCGTCTCTAGAACGGCAATGATGGATTGGTTTCCCACAGACGGAGCCAAATATTGCTCCAAGGCATCTTCTATGTAAGACAATGGTGCTCCAGCAGCAAGTGTAAAGAAGGACACCAGAGGATTGGAGCTCTAAAAGACAAAGGAAGAAGAAGGTTGAAAGGTGTTCCTCAGAGTGTTTTCCAGGGAGGAAGCCTCCGATGCCTAAGTTAGACTTAAGGTTTTTAGAAAAAGTATGAGGTGTAAAGTAGGGTTTTGGATCCTTTGCCTGGGAGGGCTTTTAGGAGTATTTATTGGAGGGGGAGCCAGGTAGCTGCTTAGCTAGGCATGAGAATAGTTGAACACGTGTTTGGCAGGATCAAAGAGTCTGTGCTTCTTGCTCTCCAAGGAATGATCCTTGCTAGTTAGGCTATATGAGCAAGTAGAATGATGCTTTGTCATGATTTAGGGGCAAGGTGATAACCATCTTCTCAGTAGCCCCGAGTGCCATGTATTGATCCAACTAAAGAGGGTCAGGAGTCTAGGCAACCTTGTTCGAGACGAGGTTGTTGTTCTTGGTCCAAAAGAGTTCTGGTCTGAAGGTGCTTCTCAGTTAGTCATTCCAAAGGTGACCCTCTTCAGACACTGTTGATGAAGGGAACCATCTTCATTGTGTGAGCTATTTAGTAAGAAATTGGGGTGCTAGCCCTTTGGCTATCAATGTGAAATGTAGTAAATCAAGTGTTTAAATTTTTTATATGTTGCAAGTTAAGATCTTTCACCCAACTTTTGAGTCACATTATGAAACTTGAACCGTTGATGTGTTTAAGCTTTATAAGGTACCCATATTAACTAGTTGGATCACAATGCTTTTCCACGAACTCAACATAAGCATTCTCTTTTGCCTTCACAGTGCTAGCTATATTCTCCAAGAATTAATTTGCGACTATACTAAGGTTTTAAAGTCAAATGACCTATTATTTTTGCTCAATATATATCTTTTTATATAGTTGTGTGAAAATCCTAGTCCAAGTAGGTTTCCTCCGCTAATCAAATTATGCATAATTTTGGGCTCAACCTTTTAGCTAAAAATTAATATAAAATTACCATAAAACCACAACCAAATAATTTGGTTCGTATGCTCAAATAATTCAATTGGCCTTATGTGTGTGACCCTATCAGTTCCTATCATGTTGGCAATGATCAAAAATTACATTTGTAATTATAAACAATAAGTGATGTCTAGCAACATATCTTTACTATCCTAGTCATAGAGGGTTTTGGTTAAGCTAATCGAGGGCCCAAAGTTAATCCAAGTTCCATTGGAGCCTAGCACATTGTGAAGGAAGGACTAGTAACTTGTAAGATTGGTTAAGGGCTAGTGGGTAAGCCTCATGACTCCGGTGGGATAGAACTATACCTTAGTGCACAATGTAGACCATTATGTGGAGTCATAGTGAACAAGCTACTTGATAGTTTATTCATGGCTAACCACCTCTTTATAGTGAACTAAGTCAACTTCCAAATTTGGTTCTCCCACCACTAAAAGTTAGGTTAGCTTTGTGCAAGATTGCAACCAAGTATCTTTCTTCAGCATGATGTAGTTAATGCTATAGTAGTTGAGCATGAAAGTGAAGGCATTCCTTTTGTTATCATAGTTAGATTAATTAATAAATGATTATCAAGAGGCACTAAGGTACTCAGTTTTAGTGCAGGGCTAAGAGGCCTAGGGACGAATTCGAGGCAAAAGGCATGTTAGAGCGTAGTGAAAAAGGTTAGAGTATTTACTTGGCTTGCTAGCAGAGATGCCTAGGTGGCTTAGGATTAAGCGGCAAATTCTAGCTCAGTTAAAACACCATAGTTACTTTGAGCACAAAGTAAGTGTTGGTGGCCGAGTAACCCGTGTGCCAATGGCACACCCTAACTGCCCTATTGCCTATGCAAATCACTAATTAGAATAAACTACCTTAATTTAACCTAACCAGCCGAGCAAATAAGTATATAACTTCATAATTTATCCTACTTAGCACTTATGTCCAAGAATACTACAAAATTCACTTTAATGCCTTAATGGTGACTATTTTGATCCAGACTTTATACTTAAGCTAGTTTTAGCATGAATAAAGTGGCTAAAATGGCCTGGAGTCAAGGTGACTCATAAGTTGTTTAATCCAACATAACCCGCGGTAATACAAATATAACAATGTCTAGAATTTGTCTAAGTATAACTATTACCCACTCCAGGGTAATTCAATTATGGTGCCAAAACTGTGCATTTAAACTCCCAGGATTGGTGTGTCTTGTAGGTCATCAGAACAACACCTCTAGTGTACATACTCAAGTGACCCTCTTGAGCACTATGTAAATACATGCATATTGGTCTAACCATATTTCACTTATTTACATTTATGCACACTATGGCAGCTAAGAAGGAAAACACTAGCACAAGTCTTGGTTTTGGCTTGCACACATTAGGCAATCTTGTTAAGTTCTAATGACCAGCCGCTACACCTGTAACTTCCACTAATAAACAGTATCATTTTAGCCATGTAACCCTATATTTTCTTTACTCCATTATCAAGTAGAGACTCAGGGTAAACCAAGGAGTTTTGTTTTATATCAATAGCCCACCTATGGACCAAGTTATGGATTTTTTAAGTTGGTTACAAAATTCTGACCAAATGAATAGTAACTTGGGCCAAATTTGCAACATCATATCTTTGGCTACAGGGTTGCCAATTCAGAAATTCTAGATCCCAGTTCAACCTATAGATGTGCTCTAGGTGTGGTCAAAATTTCATACCAAGATTCATTCTACATAGGGAGTGATGCCCTTCGGCATCTTTGTCTTGCGACATGGTGAATTCCGAGGGAGCTTCCGAGGAGGGAGAACGTCTGACGGAGATGTTCCCCAGGTGGGAAAGTACCTGAAAGACTCCGAAAAAAGGTTAGGAGGTCCCCGGGATGATTTTCCGGGGAGGAGCCTCCGACGCCCAAGTCAGTTTCCTGAGAAGGTGAAAGGGGACACTTAGAGAGTCTTGCGGACTTGCCTGTTTGTGTTTTTTCAGGAGAGAGGAGTCCAATTGCCTGCCAGGACGTGTTTCTTGTGTATTTATAGGGAAGCCTGGCCCGTTTAGATCATGACACGTGTTCGGTCAGATCTTTTCTGTACCTTCGGACGTAGGGGACAAGTAGCCAGTGGCAGGCTCCTTGAGCCTTGAACCGAGTCAAGTCGTGACAAGACCCGGACGGCTTCGGCGCGTCAGGCCGCCATTTTAGGCAGCGTATGGGCGATCTGTCAGAGGCTCCTTAAATGCTCATTAAATGCTCATGCCGTACTCCCGAGGTCCTTTGGGCGAGGTCATCTTTTGGTACGGACGCCTTTCTTCGGGAATCACGTTGGTGGCTCGGGGAGTTCTCTAGCTCGGGAGTTCCGCCTTCGGGGAGAATCTCTCCTGCTTTCAGTAGCTGGTTCTTTTCTCCCGAAGGCGATATGTTCGGTTCCCCGAGAGAGTCAACGACACATTTAGATAACCTGGCGTTTCAGCCGAAGTGCTTACTTCGTCATGCTCGATCTCGCTTCTGCCGAGGTCTGTGGCAATGCTTCTTTCCGAGCTACGTCAGGCTCCCCGGTCAAACCTTCGGGGAAATTGATGCTGGGGGAGGCGATAGCCTTTTGGCTATCACAGGCCCCCCTCGAAAAAAGCCGAAGTGGAGACTTCGGTTTGTTCGCTTCCTGAGGGCCCCTCTTTGGGCCTTGAGTGCAGAACTTGTTCCGAAGACAGACCTTCCGTCCGAAGACGTAGGCTTTTCTTCCAAAGCCTGTCTGTTGGTGTCTTCGAAGTAACCTGCTTTCCAGCTTTTTTAGGCCTTCCTCGAAGAGGCCGAAGTGGAGACTTCGGTTTGCTGCCTTTCCCAGGATGCTTCTCGGGAGTTTCTAGGGAGTGCACTCTGTGCCGAAGATACACCTTTTTGTCCGAAGATACGGACTGTTCGGCCATAGCCCGTCTTTTGGTGTCCTCGAGGTAACCTACTTCTTTATTTTTGTAGGTTAGTGAACCGTCGTGTCTCGTAACCAGACGTGTCAGTCTGGAGCGGCGCGACGTCTGTCAGAGGGCGTGTTCCTCTTTTGGTGCGATGGCTGACACGTGTCGGCTTTTTGTTGGCTGGGGTTGCATCGGTTACCGCGGGCGCGCCTTTTTAGGTGCAGAAGGGCATTTATGGCGGCGTTTCACCTTCGCAGAGTACTTATGACGCCGGTTCGCCTACCCCCCTCGGCCTATATATATGCTCATTTCGTCATTTGTTTCTTTTGCTTTTGCTTTTGCTCTGGTTTTCCTTCTGCTCTCTTCTACCTTTCGCGGCGGTTCTTTCACCTGAGCTTTTTTCCGGTCATCTTTCACGACGGCGTCTTCACACCCAGATTTCGGCAAAAGATTTGGTGGGTTTTGATTTCTAGAACTCTTTATTTTTCAAAGTTTTTCCCGAAGTCCGTTTTTGCCTTTTTCCGAACTTGTTTTCCAGCCAAAAAATGCCTATTCCTGAGAGTTGGCAGCCTCTTCTTTCTCACCCTTGTTGCACTACTCCTGCAAAATTAGCGAAGTGGAAGAAAAAAATTTTCCTTCCCTCGTATGCTGTTACGAGGTTGCCCCGTCCTGACCACTATAGCTTTTCAAACCATAGTAACGAGATCACCGTTTTCCGAGCTCAGCTGAAAGCCGGACTTCGGTTCCCCCCTCCGAAGTTGATTTGCGACTTTTGCCAATTTCATGGCATTGCCGTAAATCAACTTCCTCCGAACTCGTACTGCTACTTCAACGCCTTCCTCTGTATGTGTGGCATTTTCAAAATAGAACCCCACTTCGTTATTTTTATGCAATACTACAAGCTCTACGTGGTCCCGAAGGGTGGCTTTTATTTCATGCTACCTCGGGGATCCGGGAGCAAAAAGTATATGTTCACCTTCGCCACCAAGGATAACTGGCGAGGGTGGCAAAAAAAGTTTTTCTTTCTGAAGAGGGAGGAGGCCTGGTCGCATGTTCCGACCAAGTGGGCTCAGGGACGGTTAGAGGACGACGTTGTAGATCCGAGGATACTGCTGACTCCCGAGTTGGCTTCCATATTCGCGGATTTCGACGGTCACATCCGAGCCGTCGCCGACTGGGGTCACGAGGTCCCTTCGCGTCCTTTTTACCCTTTTCCCATCAATTGGAGGTTGATGACCGAGGAGGTCCTTCGGGAGCTCGAGGTGGTAAAGGAGCACAAGACGGACCTCGGGATGCCGGCTCCTGCCATCGCCGGGGAAGACTCCTGGCTAGTGCAGCTCCTTCGGGAGGAAGTTTCTTTCGAAACTTTTTATGAGAGTAAGTTACTTTCTAATCTCCTTGTTATAACTTCATTCCGGACTCACACTGATGTCTTTCTTCATTTTCAGAAATGGGGGAGGACACTGTTGCTTTCTACAAAGCCATTTTCACCGGTCAGCCCGCGAAGGGTGATCAGACAAAGAAAGCAGCCTCCCGAAGACGGAAAACGTCCGGGGCTGGGCCGTCTGCTTCTAAACGGGCGAAGAAGGATGTGCCCCCTCCCCTTCCGGAGATTTCCGAAGAGGTGGGCGAGGAGCCCGAGGCTACTACTGCCCCTCAGCCCGAGGTTGCTGCTGAGGTCCCTCCTCAAAGTCCTACCCCGTCGCAGGCTCTCCTGGACGCCGTGGTAGAGGCGCCTTCTGCCGAAGAGCGGCGCCGAATAAAAAGCAAGGGGATTTCTGCCGAAGAGGCTCCGGCTTCCGACGAGGACGTCGTCGAGGTGCCAGCAGGTTTGTTCTTCTAACAAACTGTGGCACTTCTCTTTTTTGATGATCTTTGAGATTTTCTTTTCTTGACCAACTTTTGTTTTATTTGTGTAGAAGAGTTGCTCACTCCGGGTTGGGTAGCTGAGCATGCCAAGAGGAGAGCCCTTCGGGACGCCCACATCCCGAAGGGAAAAATCCCGAATGAGCCTTTCTGGACGTTTACGGAGGACATGAATTTGTACTCCGGAGACTGCCAGCAAATGGCTACGGAGATCTCGAAAGGGGTCCTCACCGATGCCTCCTTCAAGGCCATTGCCGCGGCTCACCCGGGCGACGATTCTCTTGCCGCGAAGCTTTCCGAACACGCCGCTCAGGTACACTTTTTGTCTATCTTCCTCCTTTGAATTTTTTCTAAGTGTTTGGTTTTCTTTTTGTCTTAACGACCTCGCCTTTATCCTTTTGCAGCTTCTGGGGTACGCTGGCTTTCTCCGAGTTCGGGTGGCGAGGCAGACTGAGTTCCGAGCCAAGGCCCTAGAAGCCATAGAAAAAACAAAGGCCATGTGCTCGGAACTGGCTGTCAAGAACCTGCAGCTGGCCCAAGCTGCGGAGAAGGAAGTTGCCGCCCTTCGGGAGGAGTTCCAGAAAGAAAAAGATGAACTTTTGAGGGACTCCTCCCAGAAAATTTCTGACCTCGGCTCCCAAGTGGCGGAGCTGATCTCGGCAAATGAGGCGCATCAGAAAGAAAAGTCAGAAGTCGAAGGTCTTCTGGCGAAGGCGCTTGCTGAGAAGGCTGCGCTCCAAGCCGAGGTCGATGCTATGAAGAAGGAGCCGGAAAAGAAGAAAGTGAAGGAGCTGAAGAAGAAGGTCTCAGATTTGAAGAAGGACTTCGAGGAGCTTGAGGTTGAGAAAGACAAGTCTGACCAGATGACCAAGGTTGGTTTTCAGGACGGATTCTGTCTTGTTCGCCACCAAGTCCTTCAGAGGTTTCCAGATCTGGATCTCTCTTTTCTGGCGGCCCTGGACATTCCCGAGGGACCTCGGTGGACCTGGTCTAAGATTGACCATCTGAACCTGCCTCCTTGTATTCCGGCGCCGAAGGTGGTGCAAAAGGACGCAGGAGCCGAAGACTCCCGGGACGCCGAGAAGCCTTAGTTTGTTCTAGGGTCATTGTCCTTTTTTCTCTTCTTTTTTGTACTTCTTCTTTTGGCTATCTTTTTTGTAAGCACACTTATCTCAATAAAGACCTTGAAAATTTGGCTAAGTCTTTTCCTGAGATTTTTTGTTTTCCTTTGTCCCGAACTTTATTCGTTCAAGAGACTTCGGAAGACTTTGTCTGTGCTTATCATGGTGACCTCTTTCGCGAAATCCTGACTTTGTTCAACTTATGCCCAAAATTTTGGCTAAGTCTTTCGCCAGATTTTCTCTGTTGTCCCGAACAAGTTTGCTCTAGAGACTTCGGAAAATAATACCTTCGCTTATTTTAGCCGGCCACCTTTGCGGAACTCGCACCACTCATGCTAAGAAACTTTTTGGCTAAGAAACTTTTTATACTTTTAGAGAAAATTTTCCTTTCTTTGTACAGCACGGTCTTCCTTGCCGAGATTCTAAGCGTAAAATTTCCTCAAGGCGTCCGAATGCCACGTATTTTTTAATTCTACGCCTTCGGAATCGCCGAGCTTGTAGACCCCTTTTCGTACTTCGGCAAGAACCAGGTAAGGGCCTTCCCAGTTGGCGCGAAATACTCCGTGGGATGGCTTTCGAGGTGCGAATTCATTCTTTCGGAGAACGAGGTCTCCTCTCTTTATTCCTTTTGGCCTTGCGCGCAAGTTTATGGCCGCGGCCACTCTTTGCTGAAAAGCTTTTCTTCTTAGTTCGGCTATTTCTCTGTGCTCGCCGACGAGGTCGAGCTTGGTTCTCAGGCCGAGGTCATTTCCATTTTCATCAAAAACTTGTACTCGAATTGATGGTTGCACTACCTCGATTGGGATGATGGCTTCTGTACCGAAGATGAGTGAAAAAGGCGTTTCCCCCGTGGCTCTTCGGGGTGTTGTTCGGTAGCTCCACAGTACACTCTGGAGTTCGCCTGGCCATTTCCCTTTTGCTTCCCCCAGCCTCTTTTTCAGACCATCTTTTATGGTCCTATTAGATACCTCTACTTGGCCATTGCTTTGAGGATGGGCTACTGGGGCGAAGTGCATCTTTATTCCGAGGTCGTTGACAAAGTCCTGGAACCCTTTGTCAATAAACTGGGATCCATTGTCGGCTACCAGTATCCTCGGTATGCCAAATCTGCATACAATGTTCTTCCATACGAACTTCTGCACTTCTTTAGCTGAGATAGTTGCTAATGGTTCTGCCTCGACCCATTTAGAGAAGTAGTCTACTGCGACTACGCAGAATTTTACGCCTCCGGGGGCTGTTGGGAGCGGCCCAATGAGGTCTATGCCCCAAACTGCGAAGGGCCAGGGATAGTCAGCCGAAGTCACCATTTCCGAGGGTGTCCTCTGGATTTTTGCGTGTTTTTGGCATCTGTCACATTTTCGGACGAACTGTCGGGCATCCTTTCTTAGGGTAGGCCAAAAATATCCTTGGCGAAGTACCACTGCGGCGAGGGCGTCAGTTCCAATATGTGAACCACAAGCGCCTTCGTGGACTTCTTCGAGGATCATTTCAGTATCCTCTTCGCCAACACACCTTTGTAAAGGATTTGCGTATCCCTGCCGATACAGTTCTTCGCCTATTAGGAAGAATCGCGCAGAGCGTCTTCGCACTTTTGCGGCTTCGATGGGGTCTTCGGGGAGCGCGTTGTCCGCAAGATACCTCTTTATTGGATCTTTCCAGCCCTTTTCCGAAGTTACTATGCTCAGTACTTCAATGCTCGGGTGGTTTAGTACCTCGGTGTATGTTTTTGCCTTTGCCAAGCAATCTGCTTCGGTGTTTTCCCGACGAGGTACATTTTCGATGCGTATGGTGTCGAACTCTCGAATGAGCTTCGTCACCAGTTCGTGGTATTTTGCCAAAATTGGGTCTTTCGCGCCGTAGTCCCCTGCCGTTTGCCGAACTACCAGCTGGGAGTCACTGTGAGCCTTCAAGTTTCTTATTCCAATTTTTCTGGCCAGGCGCAACCCTGCTATCAGAGCTTCATACTCAGCCACATTATTGGTGGCGCTGAAGCTGAACTTGATGGCCTTTATCACCTCTAGACCTTCGGGTCCTCTGATGATTACCCCGGCTCCTTGGTGTTCGGAACCTGAGGCTCCATCCACATGCAGCGTCCATTCTGGCTCACCTTCGCCAGGATCCGGGTGGCTATCTTCGGTGGTAGGTACTTCGGCGATGAAGTCAGCCAGTGCTTGAGCTTTTATGGCTTTCCGAGGTTCATAAACAATGTCGTGTTCGCCAAGCTCTATACACCATTTGGAAAGTCTTCCCGAATGATCAACTTTTTTCATAACATCCCGTAGAGGCAGACTACTTCGGACGATGATGGGGTGAGCCTGAAAGTATGGCCGCAATCTTCTTCCTGGCAGCACCAAGGCATATATGGCTTTTTGGAGTAATGGATACCTGACCTCGGTGCCGTGCAGGGATTTGCTTACGTAATAAACTGGCCATTGTCTCGACCCTTCCTCTTTCACAAGGACCGAGCTCACTGCTTTTTCTGAAACAGCGAGGTACAGGATGAGGGGCTCTCCTTCGCGAGGTTGTCGCAGAGTAGGCAGTTGAGACAAATAGATTTTAAGTTCTTCCCAGGCTTTTTGGCAATCCTCATTCCAAGGATGGTTACCATCCCCGAGGTCATTTTCTCTTTTTGCTGCCTTAGTAAGGACTTTGAAGAATGCCCGACACCGATCTCCGTACCTGGAGATGAACCTGCTAAGAGAGGTTATCCTTCCAGTGAGTCTCTGCACGTCTTTCACTGTGACAGGAGTTCGGAATTCGAGCAGAGCCTTAATTTTTTCTGGGTTAGCATCAATGCCCCTTTCTGATACCATGTAGCCCAGAAATTTTCCCGAGGTCACGCCGAAGACGCATTTTTCGGGGTTAAGTCGAATTCTGAATATTCTGAGTTGCTGGAAGGTTTCCTCTAGGTCTGTGACATGGTCTTTAGGCATCTTACTTTTGACTATCATGTCATCAACGTAGACTTCCATGTTCCTCCCTATTTGGTCATGAAAGACTTTGCTCATCAGCCTTTGGTAGGTGGCTCCTGCATTTTTGAGCCCGAAGGGCATCCTAGTGTAACAATATGTTCCACCTTCGGTGATGAAAGCAGTTTTTTCTTCATCTTCGAGATCCATCCTTATTTGATGATACCCACTGAAGGCGTCGAGGAAGCTTAGGAGCCCGTATTCGGTAGTTGAGTCGACCAACTGGTCTATCGGTGGGAGAGGATAGGAATCTTTCGGGCAGGCATCGTTCAAGTTTCTGAAGTCGATGCACATCCGGAGCTTACTACTCCCTTCTTTTGTAGCAATGACCACATTGCTTAGCCATTCGGGGTACTTGACCTCCCTAATTACATTTGCGTCCATCAAGCGCTGTACTTCGGTTTTGACGAATTTACTTTTGTGGACCGAGATGCCTCGCTTCTTTTGCCGGACAGGTTTTGCTTCCGGACTTACTTTAAGGCTATGTTGTATTATGCGAGGGTCTACCCCTGGCATATCCTTTGGCGAGTAGGCGAACAGTCCTTTATTCATCAGTAGAAAGGATACAAGGTTTTTCTTGTCACCTTCGGCCAAGTTTTTCCCTATTCGGGTATTTTGGCCGGGGACAAGTTCTACTTCTTCCGTTTCTACTTCTGCAAACTTTTCCGCCCCGCCCGTTTTTGGTTCTTCGGTCGGTAGTGTCCCTCCTGCTAAGGTTTGTGCGAAGTTGGCTGCTGGGGCCTTTCGGGCTTTGACAAACACCTTCCTGACCTCGGCTTGGTCGATGAAAATTTCGGCGTCTCCGTCCTTGGTGGCGAAGGTGACTGTTAAGTACTTCACATCTGGGCGAATGTGCAAATTCCCTTGTGTTTGCCTTCCAAGGATGGCGTTGTACGACGAAGGGACATCCATGACAATGAACCTCGTCATTGTGGAGGCAAAAATTTCTCCTTTTCCGTTGATCGAACTCCCTCTCATCATCAGGGGAAGGTCGATCCAGCCGAGGACGGGCAGCTCTGAGGGTCCTATTCCAAAGGTTGGTGAAGTAACAGGCTTGAGGTCGATGCTGGATATTCCCAAGCTTGGGAGCAGATGCGAGAATAGGACGTCGGCGTTTGATCCATCGTCAAGCAATACCCTTTTGACGTCCCAATTCCCTATTCTTGCCATGACCAACAATGGGTCGTCATGAGGGAAAATGACGGAGGAACCATCTCTTCGGGTGAGTTTTTTCGATGGGCTTTGGTACTCCATTGTTGCTATTTCCCTAGCTTTCCTCTTTCTCCCCGAGGATGGCAGTCCAGTGGTGATGGTTTGTATTACCCCCGCCGAAGGTGGGAGGCGCCTTTTTGGACTTCGGTTCCTCCTTCTGTCGGAGTCATACTCATCTTCATCAGCCTTTCCTTCCTCCTCTCTTCTTGCCTTCGGCGAAGGCACTCGCAGATAGCACCGTAGTTGGCCTTGCTTAATCAGCAACTCGATATACTTCTTCAACTGGAAGCAGTCTTCAGTGTCGTGACCGTGGTCGCGATGAAACTGACAGAACTTCTTCATATTCTTTTTGTTGTCAGCGGTCATCGCCTTTGGTCGCTGAATCTGGGACCCCTGTTTCTCCATTGTCATGAGGATGTTGGTCCTTGTGGTGTTCAGGGGTGTAAAGTTCGGAGGAGGCTTCCTTCCCCTGAACCTCCGAGGTCGTCCTGTTTGCTCTGTCGGATACTTGGCTTGCTGGCTTTATCCTTCGGGACGGGAATGATCATTCTTTGGCCCCTCCATTCTTAGCTCTTCGGCTGTCATATGCTGCTCGGCTCTTCGGAAAAATTCACCGAGCGTGTCTGGGGGGTCTTTGGAAAACTCGTAAAATAGTTGCGAGTCCCTCCGAGGGCCCCGTATCATGGCGAGGATGCGTATTTCTGGCCGAAAGTCTGGCACACTTAGGGCCTCTCGGTTAAATCTTTCGACATAGTCACAGATGGTTTCCTCGTTCCTCTGTGCTATGTCGAACATCTGCACCGGCATCTTCGCCGTAGGACGACTTCCAATAAACTGCTGGGTGAAGGCAGTGGACAGCTCCTGGAACTCTCTGATGGTTCCTGGGGCCAGAGAGTTATACCATGCTGTAGCAGGGCCGGCAAGGGTGACCTCGAAACATTTGCATAGAGTGGCATCGTCAGCCCCGTGCAACACCATGCTCCGTTTGTACTTCGTCAGATGGGCCTGTGGATCTGTTCGGCCATCGTACGTCTTTCTAGCCGAGGTACCCGGAAATCACTGGGCATGGCTGCCTCGACTATTGTTCGGGTGAACGGTGACTCATCGCCACAGAAAGTTTCAGATAGTCTGGCCCAGACAGGTCTGCGGGCTACCTGTTTTTCCACCCTTTCCAACCTCGCCAATATTTTCTCCATAAGGAGTGTGGCGCTGGGCTCTTCTTCGGGGAAAGGGGATCGTCGGCATCTCTTCGGGGAGTGAGTTCGGCGCTGAGGGGATGGGGACCTCGCCTCAGGTGACGAGCTCCTTCGGCGCGGGGTTTTGGGTCGCTTGGACTCCGTCCGTCCCACAAGCCGTGCCCCGAGGGGCGTGTTTTCTGTTGAAGATTCCTCTCGTGGGTCTCCACTTCCCGAAGTACGATGAGCTGATTTAGAACTTCTCTCTCGAGGGCGCGCTGGCGAAGGAGGCCTCTGGGCCTGAGTTTGTTGTGGCCACCTTCTGTCTATCTGCTGTGCCATTTCGGCCACAACAGAACGCTGGAACTCGCGTAGAAAACTCATGGTGATGACCAGAGGACGTTCTTCCTCAGGCAAGGAAGTCCCTGGAAGAGTTTGCTCAGTAGCCGGTTGGACTTCAAGCGCGGACGGGGACCTCGGAAGTCCCTTGTCCTTAGAACGCCGAGTTTCAACGACGGCAACCTGAGGGTGGGTTCCCACAGACGGCGCCAAATGATGCCCTTCGGCATCTTTGTCTTGCGACATGGTGAATTCCGAGGGAGCTTCCGAGGAGGGAGAACGTCTGACGGAGATGTTCCCCAGGTGGGAAAGTACCTGAAAGACTCCGAAAAAAGGGTTAGGAGGTCCCCGGGATGATTTTCCGGGGAGGAGCCTCCGACGCCCAAGTCAGTTTCCTGAGAAGGTAAAAGGGGACACTTAGGAAGTTTTGCGGTCTTGCCTGTTTGTGTTTTTTCAGGAGAGAGGAGTCCAATCCCTTGCCAGGACGTGTTCCTGTGTATTTATAGGGAAGCCTGGCCCGTTTAGATCATGACACGTGTTCGGTCAGATCTTTTCTGTACCTTCGGACGTAGGGGACAAGTAGCCAGTGGCAGGCTCCTTGAGCCTTGAACCGAGTCAAGTCGTGACAAGACCCGGACGGCTTCGGCGCGTCAGGCCGCCGTTTCAGGCAGCGTATGGGCGACCTGTCAGAGGCTCCTTAAATGCCCATTAAATGCTCATGCCGTACTCCCGAGGTCCTTTGGGCAAGGTCATCTTTTGGTACGGACGCCTTTCTTCGGGAATCACGTTGGTGGTTCAGGGAGTTCTCTAGCTCGAGAGTTCCGCCTTCGGGAAAAATCCCTCCTGCTTTCAGTAGCTGGTTCTTTTCTCCCGGAGGCGATATGTTCGGTTCCCCAAGAGAGTCAACGACACATTTAGATAACCTGGCATTTCAGCCGAAGTGCTTACTTCGTCATGCTCGATCTCGCTTCTGCCGAGGTCTGTGGCAATGCTTCTTTCCAAGCTACGTCAGGGTCTCCGATCAAACCTTCAGGGAAATTGATGCTGGGGGAGGCGATAGCCTTTTGGCTATCAGGGAGTTATTGAACTTTGAGTGCAAAGTCAAAATTCTGGTTACTTTATTACCGTGTAAAATCCAAATTTGGTCCCCTTAGTTTAAGGGTCGTCCTAATGTGGTCCCTTACCTTCAATAGTGTATATTAAAGTCCCCTACCTCCCTTAACTTGTCCTATTTCAGTCCATTCCGTTGGTTAAGCCATTATCTTGGATGAAAGATGTCTATGTGGCACCCAATTTGCCACGTGTCATCCTATGTCATAGCAATGAGTGATTGGTATGGAAGAACATTAAGTATGAGACTAAAATTGATTAAATACACAATATCAAGGGCTTAAGACAAATTAACCATAATCTTCCAAATGCTCGACCACCTCCACCACCCACGCGGCCGTCCACCTCTGCCTTTCTGCCGCCCATTCTCCCACCGGCCCATTCTCTTCCCTTTTAGCTTCTCTGCCTGTCTTGCCTCCCTAATCCCCAGAACGCCCAAACCTTTTCTCCCCGCGGTCCCCGGAGCTTCCCCCTGTTGCTCAACGCTAGCCTCCAACCTCTAACCTCTAGCACATGTTGACAGCCCTTTAGACTGCTGGCCTCTCCATCGATCGCTCCACCGTTTCCAACCCCCCCTGGACGTCGCCCGTTTCTGCTCAAGTTTTTTTTCCCAATTGTGATTCGGTCCCCACCTGACGCCAGGCAGCTGCTCGCTCCTCTACTGCCGATGAAGACAAAATCGGAGATCTCGAAACTAGGCAGGAACTTGCCCATTCCTCCTCCGCTGCCTATTCTCCCACCGCCCATTCTCCCACACCCATCAGGAATCGGTGTCGCCACTTCTGCAATGCCGCCGATCTCGACAATCGAAACTAGGCGGGTGTAGACGGCGGTGATGAACTGTGAGGGTTAAGGAAGAGCTGAAAATTAGGGTTATTAATTTTTTAAGTCCCAAAAATTATTTTACTTTGTCAATTCTAGCTTTAGATTTATTATTCTTCCAGTCTTATCATTTATTGGCATAAAAGAGGATGCCATGTAACAGTTTGGGTGCCATGTAGGTAATTTCTGTTGGAATTAACACTTGAACTGACGGGAGGGACCAAAATAGGACACATGAGTTTAGTTAGGGGATTTTAATAGTCACGTTTTGAGTTAAGGGACCACATTAGGATGACCCTTAAAGTTAGGGGACCAAATTTGGATTTTACCCCTTTATTACCATTTTGCCCATACAAAATTTCATAAGTGTGCAAACACTTCATTCACAAGGGAAAAGCTCTCCAAAAGTTACCCCATATATGTCCAATACACATGGGAAATACATTCTCTTGCATCTAGCAACTTTATGTGACCAAAACAGAATTTACAAGTAAGCAACCTATCATTCACACATAGGCAGCTTTGCACCACATCACATACATAGCCAAAAATTACTCAAATGTTCACATACTTCTATCATTTTACTTACACTACATGTACATGTATACATGCACTACATAGTCGTCTTAACTCTCCTAAATACATATCCTACGTTACAGAAGTGCCTGAGACACAATGGACTCCAGAACAGGATGCTGGACAATTGCTGCATAACACAATAAGCACCACCATTAAAAATACCAAATGTGCTCCTAAAATCACCAAACTTTCCAGATCACAACTAGACATATGGAAGTTTAAGTACCTGAAAATTCAAGGAAAAAATCAAACCACAAAGGTTAGTTTGAAGGTGATCTTTCAGCTGAACCTGAAATGACAGAATTAAGAGAAGTAAGTTTCATTGAGAAACTTAGTAAAGGTAGCACTTGGATTCAATAGGCAATGTAACCATCATCAAAACCTGCATCCAAAGACACTAAAAAAAAAAACAACATATACACACAAATATGGCAACCATATGCACCAACAAACACAACAACAAACACAAGTTGCTTTAGTAACACTATGGCAGCCCTCCTCAAGCTTTAGATTAGTCTTAGGAGTCCTTTACGTATGAGTTAGTACTAACTTGGGCTCTAGAAACCCTTGTTTCTTGCTGCCATTTTTAGCATGATAACACTAAGGCCGAAACCTTGCCATGCTTCATTCCCCTTAACCCATACTTGCTTCCTTAAGCTTTTTGCTCTCCTCCAAGCATAGTCTTAGCTTTATGGTTGTTTGGAAATACAGTAAACAATCCAAGAAACTTTAGAAAACCCTTACCTTTGCTATGAAATCTAAAAACCCAAATAGAACCAAAATTAGGTTTTCTTACACTATTTGATGTTTTCTTTGCTTTCTCTTGATTCCTCTTGCTTTCTTAAGGTATGGTGGCTATGGAGGATCGTGGAAGAGTTTAAGGAAGAGGCCTTAGCTACTAAAGGCCAAAATTTAAGGAAAATGGCAATGAAATGAATATTTTTCTTCATTTATATATCATTTTGACTAAGGTGGCATATATGCAAATTTTTCAAAATTTGGCCAACACTTGGACAGGTTATTTCTAGCCATTTTAGTTGGGAAAAGGACAGATTTTGGCCTTTTTTAACCTTGTCAAAAAAATCATTTTGACTTTAGGAAAAAATATGGACACTTAAGCACCTTAGTTGGCATTATGCCATAATTGGTAAACTTTGCTTCTTTGAGCACTTTGGTCCCCAACAATGTTATTAATTCCATCCATGTCCTTTCTTGATAATTCCATCCATGTCCTTTTCATAGTCATCTTCATAAATTTGTGCAATTGAGTACCCAACCTTTGTAACCTTACAATTTAGTCCATAGGTTACTTAAAAATTAAGCGATCTGCCAATGCTTTGTTTTTGCCACTTAAGGGAGTGTATATTGAATACTTTACACTTCATAATTCATACACTATGGTGAAAATTAAAGCATATAAGTTTAGGTCCTTATGCTGTAAGTTTCCCATTTTGTGAATGTAGTAACAATAACATCTAAACATTTCATAGATTATGAACGAGCATACTTCCATAAAACATCTCATAGTTTCATAATAAAACATACATTCTTAGTAGCACATGCAATATTACAAAGTATTAGCCCCCTAGTCCTTAGGTGTAACTATCACATTACAACACTTATCCAAGTCCAGACACACCATAGACAAACATAATGCCTAGGTTATCATGCCTAAAGCTCAGCAGCATATTCCACTACCATGAAACCACCACAACTGCTAGGACATTGGCACACCATCACACAGCTAGTTCCCACAAAATAACATAAGTGCCATGCACCAACATATAATCATAGTTCATTAACACAGATTGAGCATGACATGTAACTCTCAGTTAAGACATTATACCTACACTACAAATGATGTTCACAAACACTTAGATACACTAATCAGTATGCCCTTTTCTTGAAACATAGCATGAGGGGCATGGGTACATCATACTTAGTAAGGCAAGATATATAGGATATAGTACATTATGCATAGTTTCTTATCTTACTTGACTTGCATCCAAAGAAAACACAGAATACAAATACAAGCAAACTATATGCACGTAATCATAATCTTTCGCACACTAAAGTGGTCAACACATGCATACAAGGCATAGAAGCACACAATACTCACACATACACACACCACTTAACATAGTTTCAACCATTAGGGCTAACAAGTAGTTCACAGTACTTTAGGGTTCATTAGCTTATTTACTTAGTTCTTAGTTCATATTAATCATAGAGCTCTAGAATTGATTCCTACTACTTGCACATACCATACTAAATCTAACTAATTACTTAACTACCCAAAGGCACTAACCAAGCCCCTTTCATAGCTCACGGGTCATTTAGCTAGCACTATCACCATGGCCCACCCTTTCAAGTGAATTCCACATTAAAGACATATGGAATTGATAGAAATAGCTTAGTCTAAACGTTACCAACTTATTGAATAGCTCTTGATCCTTTCAGTTGCTTGAGCTCCTCTTTCTTTGCCTTGCTCCTCAAGAAAAACTTCTCCTTTGAATTCAAGCACAATTGCTACTTTTCTTACTCAAATTCACCAGAATTGAGCTTAGTTTTGAATGACTCTCTCACTTCTCTATTTTTCCTTCATCAAAATTAGATCCAATCGCTAAAAATAGCCTAAGGGCAGCAAACACCTTGTTGCAATAACATGTGGCTTAAAAAGGGCACTGATGCTTCAAACACACTTATAGAATTCTACATGGTGCCCTATAACTCAGTTTGACCACTTCTTGTACAATTAACTCTCTCTACAGTTTTTTATTTTAATCAATTCAACCCTTCAATGACATTAAATTTCCAATTCAGCCTTTTTAACCAAATAAAATGACCTAAATGCCCATACAAACTCCTTCACCCGGTACACATTTTCATGCTTCTATTCCAATTAAATATTTCATTAAACACATTTTTTTGTCCTAACCTCTTCTTATTCTTTATTTCATAGGTAATTTCTTCCAGCTAGAGGATTCTTCAAAAGAAGGGGCGTGACAATCTCTCCTCCTTACATAATTTGGCCTTCCAAATATTCAAGTAACTTAAGAAACAAGTTATGATAAGTACTCAACATTTCTGCCTCTGTTTCCCAAGTAGCCTCTTCCTTATTATGGTTAGTCCACTAAATCTTAACCATAGGAATTAACTTGCTTCTTAGTTTCCTATTGTCCTAAGCTAATACTTTCATGGGTTTTTCTTCATAAGTAAGATCAGGAGCTATAAGAACATTATAAGGAGGTTGGACATAGTCTTAAGTTAGGAACATACTTTTTAAGAATACTCACATGGAATGTGTTGTGAATATGTCTTAACTTAGAAGGTAGGTTTAGCTTGTATGCCATATTTCCTATCTTATCTAGGACTTCAAAGGATCCTATGTACTTAGGGGCCAGCGTTCCTCTTCTGCCAAACCTAAAAACTCTTTTCATTGGGGAAACTTTTAGCAACACATACTATCCAATCTAAAACTCCAAGTTTTTTGTTCTTTTTAGGTTTTCATAAGCGTTCTCTCTATCGTTGGCAGCCTTGATTATTTCCTAAATGATTCTAGTCTTCTCAATGGTTTCATAGAAAAGATCTAGTCCCAATTCTAGCTTATCTCTAGCATCATGCCAATAATGGCATGTGATGCACCAGCTCCTATACAAAGCATCATATGGTGTCAGCTTAAAAATAGTTTGGTCACTATTATTATAAGAGAACTCTATAAGTGGTAAATATTGATCTCATTATCCTTAAAATTCCAATGCATATAACCTTAGCATATCCTCTAATATTTGAATTGTCCTTTCTATTTTACCATAAGTTTAAGGGTGGTATGCAGAATTCAACTTTAACTGAGTTCCTAAGGCACTTTGAAAAGATCTCCAAAACTTTGACACAAACCTTGGATCCTTATTTAAGACTATGTCATTTGGAAGACTATGAAGTCTCACAATCTCTTAAATATACAACTTTGCTAGCCTATCCAAGGAATCAGCGAGCTTTATGGCTAAGAAATGTGTAGACTTGGACAACCTGTCCACTATTACCCATATTGTGTCATGCTTTCTCCTAGTTAAGGATAGTCCAGTCAAGAAGTCCATGGAGATAGAACCCCATTTTGTTTCTGGTATTACAAACTTTATAGTTTGCCACAAGGTTTTTGGTGCTCAACTTTAACTCTTTGGCAAGTTAGACACTTAGCCACATACTCAGTAATTTCTTACTTCATTCTAGGAAACCAAAAATAAAATTTCAAACCTTTATACATCTTAACAGCTCCAAGATGTATACTTAGTTTGCTTGTGTGTGCTTCTTTTAGAATTTGTATTTAGCTCAACCTTGGAAAGTACATAGAGCCTATTCTAAAAGTACAATAGCCCTTACTTCATTGAGAAGCCTACTAGCAATTTTCCATGCCTAAGCACAAAGACTTTCCCTAAGTCATTATCTTTTTGTTGAATGCTCTTTACTTTTTCTAAGCAATCACTCTGAATAGTTAAAACATAGACTGGACATGATTCCCATTTTTTGCACCTTTCAACTAATAGGTGTGATGCTCTAGCACATCTTCAATGTAGGACATATTGAACCTCTAGTAGAACTTCACCTAAGTAATATATGCAGCATCTGAAGAATGTGGGGTAGGAGCTCCCCGGAGTATTTTCCAAGGGAGGGATCTCCGGTGCCTAAGTCAGAATGTAGCTGGAGAAGTGGCTAGAAGTAGAGAGTAAAAAGTAAGTGTCCAGTGTGAATTACGAGCCTCCTGGGTATTTATAAGAGGCCCTTGTGAGAAGGCCGTTTTCCCTAGTCAAGCAGATTAGGGCACATGGTCAGTTAGATCTGCTCATGTTCAGTTCGTACCTTGGGGTGAGGTGTGACCAGCTGTTTTTAGGTGGTTATGCCTAGGTTGGAGGTTAGGAGCGTGTGGGGGCTACCTGTCAGTGGTCCTGCTAGCCGTACATTTTTTGCCTTCCTTTATAAGACTTCAGAAGTCCATAAGCCCCTTCGGAGGCTAAGCTCATCTTTGAAGGTGTTGGAGGATTCCAAAAGGTGACATTTGTTAATAATTTGAGGGTAGTGCTAACCCTTTTTTGAGGTTAGTCATGTTTTTTACCAAGGGTGGTGTCAGGCCTTTTCCCAAGGTTGATCATGTTCTCTCCCGAGGGTAGTGCCAGGACCATCAACCCGAAGGTAATGTGGGCGATAGCCCTTCGGCTATCACATGCCCCCTCTAGAAGAACCGAAGTTATATCTTCAATTTTTGTCATTTTGTTTAATTAATTGAGAACATGTTCTAGAAATTGTACCCATGAAAATTCAAGGCTACCCTTCGTCTAAGAATTCTCTATCGCCAAGGTTGCACCTACGACATTACTCCTTTTCTTATGGTCAAGTTATGCCTTCGGTCAAGCCAGGCTTTATGAGTCTAAAATCCATTCTTTTACTGACGTTGTACTCTTGACATACTTTTGGGATTTTTTTCTTCTGTATTCCATTTTGGTGAGGTTAAACCCTTGGTAAAGATGTTACTTCAAGCCAAATTCTTTTTTTTTTGCGAGGTTACACCTTCAACATTGATGTGTTTTTTTTTTCTTAAGGCTTTTATTTTGGCCATTTGCAAGTATATCATCTTACCTTCATGGGCAAAAACGCATGTCACCTCGATTTGTACATTACATAGATTTAACAGATCAAGAGGAGTGCCCTTATTTCTCGCGTTGCATGACACATGTCACTAGATCAATGGTCATGTTTACTGTCCGTTGCAGCGGTTATGTCTCTTCGCCTACAGAGGGTCATTATGGCATCTTTTCACCTTCCCTCTTCGGGCTATATAAACCCATATCTCCTTAGAGGTTCCTCACTTCTTTACTTTCTGCTTTCTCTCACTTTCTAGCTCCTCCTTTTTTACAGTGGTTCTCCTGTGGCAGAGCGATTTTTGGCGACCTTTCACGGCGGTTTTCTAGTGTCTTCGGAGAACGAATAGGTTGGCATTTCCTAAAGCTGGTCTTCTTTTCACCTTTCTTTCCTTAGCATATCTAAGGTTAGGGTCCTAAACCTGAGCTGTGCCACTTTAGAAAAGCTGAAGAAGTGGAGGGTGAAGTTCTTTCTCCCGTCTTATGCCAAGACCAAGCTCGCTAGTTGTGGTGAGCTGAGCTACCTTCCTTGAGATAATGAGGTTACCATTTTTAGGGCACAACTAAAGGTCGATCTTCGGTATCCCCCTCGAAGAAGGTGAGCGACTTTTGCTAATTTCATGGCATAGACATTAACCAAATGCCACCGAACTCATATTCTTACTTCAATGCCTTCCTTTGCATGTATGGGGTCTTCAAGGTAGTTCCTTACTTTATTTTTCTCAAGCAATATTACAAACTCCATCCTGTCATGAATAGGGGATTCTACTTCTTGCTCCCTCGGAGATCTGAGAGCAAGAAATTCACTTTCACCATTGGTATAAAGGATAACTAGTGAGGGTGGTAGAAGAAATATTTTTTCATGGAGATAGATGATAAATGGAAAGATTTGCTTGCAAAGTGGGCCTATAGGACTCTAGCTATTGACATGATGGATCTATCAAAGTTACTTACCCTTGAACTAGAGTCCTAGTTTAAGGAGTTTGATAGTCGTATTTGGGCCGTAGCCCACGGGATGGGTCAGGCATCTTCGCGTTCACTCTATCTTTTTCCCATTAAATAGAACTTTAGGATCAAAGAGGTCCTTCTTGAGCTAGGAGTCATCAAAAAGCACCTTATGGACACAGATATGCCCAAACCAGTGGTAGGTGGGAAAAGGTCTTTGTTGGTTCTGCTTCTTCAGGGAAAACTCTCTTAATTTGCCCTTGTAAAAAGTAAGCAATTT
Organism: Aquilaria sinensis; assembly: GCA_005392925.1. Lineage (NCBI taxonomy): Eukaryota > Viridiplantae > Streptophyta > Magnoliopsida > Malvales > Thymelaeaceae > Aquilaria > Aquilaria sinensis. The sequence continues at coordinate 184,234 of SMDT01000118.1, forward strand.
TTCAACTTGACTTTCTTTGAATTTATGGTACTTACACTAATATTTTTCTGCTCTGCAAAAATGGCCGAGAAATCCTTAGCCTTTTATAAGAACTTATTCCTCAGTCAAGCTGAGAAAGGGGGGAAAAAAGAAAAAATCCAAAAAGGAGGAAAGGGCAAGTTGGGAAGTCCCTGGGGGTGCAGAATTCAAAGAAAGTGAAAGAGGACACTCTCCCTCCAGCCCCTGAAGATGTGACCAAGGTTGTGGATCCTTCTTCTGAAGCTATGAATCCTGCCTTGGAAGTGGCCATTCTATCACTTCCCTTCAGCCTCGGTGCTGCTACCGAAACCTTGGGGACTTCCTTGGGAGTGCTCTCGGCCAAGAAGGCCCAAAGTTAGATGAAAACAAAAGGGGAAGGAAGTCCCCATTAAGGCCTTTGACCTCGGTAACTCCGAGGTCGGTGATGCCAAAGTCCCTCCATTACCAGGTTCATCCTTTAACCTTTCGTCTATGAGTTTTGGATTTTTCAGGATTTTGGACCTTATAGATGAATGGTTAAGGTATAATGTGGTAAGGGAAATTCATCATGACTTTGCAAAGGATCTCCCCCGAATTAAGTGGATGATGGATTATGCTCAGAAGCGGGCTACTCGGGATGGGAAGATGCCCAATGGCAAAGTTCCGAATGAGCCCTTTTGGACTTTCACTGAAGACATGGACTTGTTTTTGGGCTACTACCAGAAGATGGTTCCCCAGATGGTGAAGGGCATTATTACTAACACTATCTTACAATCTCTGATGGACAATTGTCTGAATAAGGAGATTCTTACTGCTTGGATTTCCAAGCTTGTTGCTCAGATATTTATTCTGTCGCTAATACTTAGAAAAATTTTGAAGCCTAAGTATTTGCATCCCACTTAACGCCTTTTCATTTTGCAGTTGCTTGCCTATGGGGTCTATCTTCGGGCCTGGGTATCGAAACAATCCTTGATCCAAAGTCAATCGGAGGAGAATGTGGCAAGGCCAAAGAAATGTTTGTGAACTCCTGTCTCAAGTATGGCGAGCTCAACAAGATTGCCAAGGAGGAGCTGGTTAAGCTTTGCCAAAAGGTGTTCAAGAGCTAGAAGATGCTTCTTGAAGAGTGTTCTCTAAAGATTTCTGACTTCAGGGTGAAGCTAGCTGAACAAAATTCCTTTACAGAGGTCCTTTGGAAGAAGAAAAAAGAGGCCATTACTGATCTAACCAAGGCCTTTGGGCTTAACACTGATCTTGGCACTAAGGTCGATCAACTAAAGAAATGGAAGAAGAATAAAAAAAAAGACAAAGCAGAAAGAGATGGAGGTATTGAAGACAGAACTTGAAGATTTGAAGGCAGAGAAAACCAAGGAAAATGAGGCAACAAAGTCTTCATTTGAAGACGGTTTTTACCTTGCTCACTATCAAATTCTTTCACATTTTCCTAACCTTGATATTTGCTTCCTTAAAGCCCACAACATTCCCGAGGGAACTTTTTCGGACTGGTTAAAGAGAGAGTTCGTCAACCCTCCAGAGCATCCTCCTTCATTTGAAGACATCGATGAAGACAATGATGAGAATGATGTTGAGGGCGCTGGAGCCAAACAGTCTAAAGATGGACAGAATAACCTATAAGGCCACCCCCACCCCTGATTTTTTTGCACTTCTTCCTCTTTACTTGTCTTTTTAATGGAATACCTTTTTTTCAAAATTTTGGCTAAGTCCACAAGTAGCGCAATACTTAAAGCTATTTCAATAGCCTTTGGCATATCAATTACTTCAAAATATCAACTCTTTTTAATTGTTTACTCAACTTATTCACCTCCTTCAGCTCAATTACCGTCTTTGGCGGATAGGTTATCAAGAAATCAACATCTTAACCTTTTTGGGGAATTTTGAATGGCATTTTCGGCTATTGTGCTTCTTATGCTAGAATTGATACAAGGTACCATGCAATACTATATTCGGTAGATTTCAAGAGTGATATCTAACCGTCTTCGAAAAACATGAGTAATAAAAAAATGTCCTAAGTGTTTTGAATGAATTCCTGGCATTCATACAATATTTTTGGAAGACTTGGTAGGTTTAGAACACTTGGGTAACCTCGGAGATCACCGAATTCGGTGAATCTCCTTCAAAATGTCTCCTTACAAGCAAACTAATTCCTTCAAATTTTCCAAGTCCACAGAATTTATAAGTGTAGAGTTTTTTTCAAAGAGTCTGAATACCATGTGTTCTTCAATTATTCTGCTTCAGTATTTCCAAATTTACAGACTCCTAGTCGAACTTCATCTAGGACCAAATAAGGTCCTTCCTAATTTTCCCAAAGTATACCATGAGATGGTCTTCGGAGTTCCAGTTCAGCCTTTTGTAGGACAAGGGCACCTTTTTTGATCCCTTTAGGTTTGACCTGCAAGTTCATTGCGATGGCTACCCTTTGCTAGAAAGCTTTTCTTCTGAGTTCGACCATCTCCTTATGTTCGTCAAGCATGTCGAGTTTGGTTCTTAAACCGAGGTTGTTCCTTTCTTCGTCGAACACCTGTACTCTGATGGAAAGTTGTACAACTTCAATAGGGATAAGAGCCTCGGTACTGAAAACAAGTGAAAAATGTGTTTCACCAGTAGCACTTCTAGGGGTTGTTCGGTAACTCCATAATACACTTGGGAGTTCTCCAAGCCATTTTCCCTTAGCCTCTTTCAACCTCTTCTTTAATCCATCTTTTAATGTTCTATTGGATACTTCAACTTGTCCGTTACTCTGTAGGTGGGCTACTGGGGCAAAGTGTAATTTCACCCTGAGGTTGGTCACAAATTCCTAGAACCCTTTGTCAATGAACTGAGAACCATTATCCAGCACTATCATCCTCAGACAGCCAAATCTACATATGATGTTTTTTTAGACAAACTTCTGAATGTCTTTTGCCAAAATTGCTGTCAAGGGCTCTGCCTTAATCCATTTTGTGAAATAATCTACTACAACAATGCAAAAATTCACTCCTCTAAGGCCGTTGGGAGAGGACCAATGAGGTTAATTCCCCATACTACAAAGGGACAAGGATAGTTAGCCAAAGTTATTGTTTCCAAAGGTGCTCCTTGGATGGGTGTGCTATTGGCACTTTTCGCATTTCTTTGTGAACTGCCAAGCATCCTTTCTTATAGTAAGCCAAAAGTATCCTTGCCAAAGTAAGACTTCAGCTTAGCCGGCTGCTCTGATGTGGGACCCACAGACTCCCTCGTGAACTTTTTTCAAAACTGCTTCTGCGTCCTTTTCACTGATACACCTTTACAAAGGATTTATATACCCTTGTCAGTAAAACTCTTCCTCAATCACAAAGTATCTTCCTGAGTGCCTCCATACCTTTGTACCTTCCCATGGGTCCTCAGGTAAGGACAAACTAATCAGATATTCCTTTATAGAATTTTTCCACCCCTTGTTCGATGCCGCGAGTGCCATTATGGCTATGCTTGGATGATCAAGTACTTTAGTGGGCTGTTTTGACTTAGCCAATACATCTGTTTCTATGTTCTCTTTTCGAGGTACCCTTTTTATCTGTACCTTGTCAAATTCTTCGATCAGTTTTTTGACGATGTCATGGTATTTTGCCAGGCTAGGATCCTTGGCACCGTATTGCCCCATCATCTGCCGAACCACTAACTGTGAGTCACTGTAAGCCTTCAGATTCTTCACACCAAACTCTTTTCCCAATCATAATCCTGCTATGAGGGCTTTGTATTGAGCGATTGTGTTGGTAACTTGGAATTCAAACTTGATAGCCTTCGACGCTTCCAATCCTTCGAGACCTCAGAGTATTACTCCGACTCCTTGGTGTTCTAATCCTGAAGTGCGATCTGCAAACAATGTCCATTCAGGTTCCTCATCTCTGAGGTCATCAGTGGTATCCTCATTCTTGGGCAATTCGGCAATAAAATCTGCCACAGCATGTCCTTTTATGGCCTTTCTCACTTCGTACGTGATGTCATACTCTCCGAGCTTGATACACCATTTTGACAGCCGACCCGAGTAGTCCACTTCTTCATGACATCCTGAAAAAGGTAGGTTACTTCGGACCGTAATGGAATGTCCTTAAAAATAAGGTCGGAATCTCCTTCTTGCCATAACTAAGGCATAGATGGGTTTTTGTAGTAGTAGGTACCTAACTTTGACACCATGCAAAGACTTGTTGACATAGTATACCAGCCACTGTTTTCCTCCTTCTTGCTTCATCAGTACCAAACCTACTAATTTCTCAGTGACTACGAGGTAGATGATGAGAGGTTCTCCCTCCCTGGGTTGCCGAAGTATCATCAAGTGGGTTAATTAGTTTTTTAGTTCATCCCAAGCCTTTTGGCAATCTTCGTTCCAAGGGTCTTCCTCAGAATCGAGGTTGCCTTCATTTTTTGCTGTTTTAGTGAGCACTTTAAAGAATGGTCGACACCAATCTCTGTATCTGGAGATGAATCTGCTGAGGGGCATTATTCTCCCAGTGAGCCTTTCTACATCCTTGGTAGTTGTGCGAGTTTGGAATCCAAGTAAGCTCTTAACCTTCTCTGGATTGACATCTATACCATTTTTGGATACCATAAACTTGAGGAATTTGCCCGCCCTTACCCTAAACACGCACTTTTTGGGGTTAAGATGAATTCCAAATTTCTAAAGTTGTTGGAATGTTTCTAGTAAGTCTATGATATGATTATTGGATACTTTGCTTTTGATTATCATATTGTCGACATACACTTCCATTTTTCTCCCAATTTGGGAGTCAAACACCTTGTGCATTATCCTTTGATATGTGGCTCCTACATTCTTGAGGCTGAAGGACATTCTGATGTAGTAGTATGTCCCGACTTTAGTGATGAAAATGGTTTTTTCCTCATCTTCAAGGTTCATCCAAATTTATTTTTACTCACTGAAGGCATCGAGGAAGCTAAGTAGCCCATACTTTGCAGTGGAGTCTACCAATTGATCTATTGAAGGCAGTGGATATGAGTCTTTAGGACAAGCTTCATTGATATTTCTAAAATCAATGCACATTTGGAGTTTGTCACTCCCTTCCTTGGTGCCATTGACAACATTGCTAAGCCAATTTGGGTACTTGACTTCTCTTATTATACATGTTTCTATTAATTGTTGGAAATTTATTTTCATGAAGTTGTTCTTATGCACCGAAAGGCTATATTTTTTCTGCCGATTTGGCCTTGCCTCGAGGTGTACCTTAAGATTATGTTGAACTATATTTCAATTTATTTTGGGCATGTCCTTTAGGAAGTAAGCAAAAAGATCTTTGTTCATTAATAGAAAGGATACAAGTCTTTCTTTTCCCCCTTCGGCAAGTTTCTTCCCAATTCGGGCACTTCAGCTGGGGACTAACTTTGTGCCCTCAGTTTTCACTTTCTCAACAGCATTCTTTTCCCTTTCCAAACCATTTTCGGTGAGTGTACCATTTTGTCCTGAGGTCAACATACGGATTTTGAGAGGATTCTGTCATGCTCTAACGAACACTTTCCTGACTTCAGCTTGGTCTATGAGTATTTCTACATCCCCTTCCTTTGTCTCAAATGTGACCAGTAGGTACTTCACATCAGTTCGAAGATGAAGCTTACCTTATTTCTGCCTTTTGAGGATGGTGTTGTACAAGGATGAAACATTTATGACGATGAACCTTGCCATAGTGGAGGCAAAGAGATCCTCATTTTTCTTGACTGAGCTACCCTTCAGCATTAACGGTAGGTCAATCCATCCTAGCACCAAGAGTTCTAAGGGACCGACTCTTAAAGTGGGTGAAGTCACTAGTTTGAGCTCACCCTCAGCAATACCCAAGCTCGACAATAGGTGAGCGAACAAAACATCTATATTTGATCATCGTCAATGAGCACCATCTTTACATCCCAGTTTCCAATCCTTGCTGTGATTAGAAGAGGATTGTCATAAGGGAACTGCACACTCAAACCATCGCTTCAGGTAAGTTTGTTTGTCGGGTTGTCAAACTCCATCATCGGTACCTCTCTCACCTTCCTTTTCCTTTCAGCCGAAGGTAGTCCCGTGGTTATGGTTTTGATTACCCCGGCCAAAGGTGGGGGTTGCTTTCTAGGACTTCAGTTGGTCTAATGCCTGTAGGAGTCATACTCTTCATCTTTTCCTTTCCTCTCACCATCTATTTTTTCCCGGTCCCTAGGTGACGACATCCACAAGTAGCATCAACGTTGTCCTTGTTTGATTAAAGACCCAGTGTACCTCCTCAATTTGAAGTAATCCTCGATATCATGCCTGTGGTCCCAGTGAAATCAGCAGTACTTCTTCATGTTCTTTCTGTTACCCGAGGTCATGGCCTTTGGTCGTTTAATTAAAGTTCCTTGCCTTTCCAAAGCCATGAGGATGTTTGTCCTTATAGTGTTCAGGGGGTGAATGTCACTGGCTTTCTTCCCCTAGATTTGCAAGGTTTGCCTCCTCCCTCGGTGTGATATTGAGCTTGGTGACTATCACCTTCAGATTGATGATGCTTAGACTTTGGCCCTCCCATTCTTAGTTCTTCGGTTGTCATGTGTTGTTTTCCCCTTTGGTATAATTTACCAAGGGTGTCTAGGTGATCCTTTGAGAACTCGTAGAGGAGCTGCAAATCTTTCCTCAGCCCTTTGATCATTTAGAGGATTCAGATATTAGGGTAGAAGTCTAGAACACTAAGTGCCTCCTGGTTGAACCTCTCAACATAACCCTGAATCGTTTCCCAATTCTTCTAGGCTATGTTGAACATCTGGACTGGCATCTTCACCGTCGGTTTACTCTCTATGAACTACTAGGTGAAAGTGGTGGACAACTCTTAGAAGCCTATGATGGTTGCTAGTGCCAAGAAGTTCTACCATGCAGTTGCTGGTCTAGACAAGGTAACTTCGAAACACTTGTAGAAGGTTGCATCATCGACCCCATACAGCACCATGCTCCTTCTGTACTTTGTTAAGTTGGCTTAGGGGTCATTTCACCCATCATAAGTTTCCAAGCGTGGTACTCAAAAATCACTGGGCATTAGTGCTTTCACTATCGCCCTAATGAAGAAGGACTCTTCTCTGATGAAGGTCTCCGATAACCTCGACCAGACGGGCTTTCGAGAAACCTATTTCTCCACATTGTCCAGCCTTTCTAAGATTCTCTCCATCAAGACAGTTGATAGCCGAAGTGCTGTCGCCCTTGCAGCCTTTGAACTGTGGTCAGATACCGCATTCGGGAAGTCAAGCATCACCCATAAGGAGTGCCAGTACCGACCTCAGAAAGGATGAAGTCTGGCACCTCGAGTATACGACTTCGGTGGCCAACTAGCACCCCTGAGGATGACAGCTCTGACCTCAGGAAAATAGCGCGTCGCCTCCCTCTTAAAGGCGGCCAAACCACCTTCGGGGAGAAGGACCAGCCACCTTCGGCAAGAGAAAATCCCCCGAACGAGGAGCTTCAATGTTGGGGAATCCCCCGAATTACTGGCAAGACTCTAGGAGAGGGGTCCTCACTCCGAAGGGAGACCTCGACCAAGGGGACCTCAGGAGTACGGTAGAAGCAATTAAGGAGCCTCTGACATGCTGCCCGCACACGCTACACGCTGCCCTCATATGCGCTCTAACACGCCGACGCCGCCTACGTCTTGTCATGTAGGGCTATGCTCGCCCTGGCCCGTGGCCCGAGGAGCCTACAGGCAACGAGAGGCCCCCACGCCCAGAAGTACAGATTACATCCGACCGAACACGTGTCACAATCTGAACGGGCCATCCCCTCCTATATATATCAGGGAAATGGCCTCAGCAGGGGATCTTTTTTCTCCTCCCTAAAAAGAAAATGTAACAGGCAAGAATCTCTGGTCCTTAATGTTGGCTTTCGGGAGCCAAACAGCACAGCGGAATTTAACCGAAACCCTCTAGGATCCAAGTGAAACGGGGTAAACCGGGTGTTCGAAAATTTTCATACCTAATTTTCGGTTGAGATCTCTCACTCAACTGTAGAGTCGAATCACAAAACCTGAACAGTTGACGTGTTCAAGCTCTCTATGGTATCCACATGAGCCTCTCGGGATCACCAAGCTTCCACCACGTCCCGGCAGATGCGTTTCTCTTACGCTCGCAGTGCTAGCTTGCGTCCTCCAAGGAATTGCAAGAAAAGAGTGCGACTGTCCTTTTGGGAGGCTAGGGCAAGGAGACCTGCGAACTTCTCACTTAAAAGTTGTATTTATAGTGAGACTCAACTTCCAGGCCTAATAGGTTTCAAAGCCCTAATCCAATTAGGATTTAATTTCGGGCTTAATAATGGCTCAACTTTTGGGCCCATTATTAATACGAAATTAAAGTGAAACCATAACCCAAATAATTAGCCCATGCACTCTAATGATCCAAATTGCTCTATGTGTGCGACCCAATAGGCTCTTATCACGTTGGCAATGATCATAAATCACATTTATGATCATAAGCAATGAGCGGTGTCTAGCAACACATCATTGCTACCCAAGTGACAAGATTGTCGATGATTCGACTATACCTTTATGATCATCACCGATATATGCCATTGTCCCTTTGTCCAAGATATCAAGACTAAGCACGAGACATGGAATGTGTCACTCTCGTATAGCCCAATCTTTGGTTTCTTGATTACCGAGTAGACTAACTTAAACTGATGACATTGATATCGCATATCAACTCATCCGAGCATGGCCATGCATTTTCTAAGTCTCACTCTATCAAGGGGCCCGAAGATATCGCTCCCGTTACATAGGAGGGACAAATCCCATCTTGATCATACAAATCCCTCCGCATGATATGTGACATACCCAATGACCTCCTTCAAGTTCACTCAGTTACGAGCAACAAAGGAAAGTATCAAAGTATGTGACTCACATGTAGGGAACCTTGATGATCTTAGGTCGAAGGACTACATATACCCTGATTACTATGGGAATCACTTATGACACTCATATAACGATCCATGTAGTGTTCTCATGGTGGGTCGGTCCAGTACACAAGTTCTCCAACTTGTACCCATATGTAGACTACATATCTCATATTAGTCTCCACATATGCTAGTCGTTATGTATTATTGCAACCCGCTCCACAATAATACTAGACCAGGGACTTTTAAGAATATCATTATTCTAGGGTTACAATTATGTTTGTTAAGTTACGCAGGAACAAAACAACAAACATAATTGCTGGATTAATGCCTTAATAAAATATCATGACTCAATGTGCAAAAATACAATCATCTCATGATTGGCTTTTGGGCACAACACTAACACTTAATACTCTCTCTCCACCTCCAAAGTACTGACTTGGGCGTCGGAGGCTCCTCCCCGGAAAAAGGCTCCGGGGACCTCCTAACCTCTGTTTTCTGAGTCTTTCAGGCAGCTCCCCCTGGGAAATCTCCCCTTTGAACGTTCTCCTCACTGGAAGTCCCTCCTGGTCACACCATGTCACACAACGGAGATGCTACAGGTCATCATTTGGCGCCGTCTATGGGAACCCACTCCCAGGTCACCATCGTTGAAACTCGGCGTTCTAAGGACAAGGGACTTCCGAAGTCCCTGTTCGCACCAGAAGTTCAATCGGCAACCGAACAAACTGTAGCAAGGACTTCCTTGCCTGAGGATGAACGTCCTCTGACCATTACTATGGGCTTCCTGCACAAGTTCCAACGCTCTGTTGTGGCTGAAATGACGCAGCAGTTAGACCAAAGATGGCCACAGCCAACTCCGGGTCGAAGGCCCTCTTCACCAGCACCTCGACGGGAGAAGAGCCCCAGATCAACTCACCGGAGTTCGGGAAGTGGGGATCAGCGTGATGAGTCCTCAACGGAAAATATACCCCTCAGGGCGCGACCTATGGGAGAAACGGGGCCAAAGCAACCCAGAGCTCCCCGCCGAAGGAGTTCTTCACCTGAAGAAAAGTCGCCATCACCGCGGCGCCAAAGTCACTCCCTAAAAAGGAGACGGCAGTCTCCGTTCCCAGAGGTCTATAAGCCGCAGGAAGAAGAGCCCAGTGCCACACTCCTCATGGAGAAAATCTTAAAGAGGCTAGAAAGAGTGGAGAGGCAGGTAGCTCGGAAGCCCGTCTAGGCTAGGTTGTCAGAAACCTTCAATGGAGACGAATCACCATTCACCCGAGCAGTGGTCGAGGCACCTATGCCGAGTGACTTTCGGGTACCTCGGTTGGAGACCTACGATGGCCGAACTGATCCCCAGGCCCATCTGACCAAATACAAGCGCAGCATGGTGTTGCACGGTGCTGATGACGCCACCCTGTGCAAATGTTTTGAGGTCACCCTTGCGGGGCCAGCAACGGCGTGGTATAACTCATTGGCTCCGGGAACCATCATGGAGTTCCAAGAATTGTCTACCGCCTTCACGCAGCAGTTCATCGGGAGTCGGCCAACGGCGAAGATGCCGGTCCAAATGTTCGATATAGCACAGAAAAGTGGAGAAACCATTCGTGACTATGTCGAAAGGTTCAACAGGGAAGCCTTAAGTGTCCCAGACTTCAGGCCAGAAATACGTATCCTGGCCATGACACGTGGACTTCGGAGAGACTCCCAGCTGTTCTATGAGTTCTCCAAGGATCCCCCCGACACACTCGGTGAATTTTACCGAAGGGCTGAGCAGCACATGACTGCCGAAGAACTGAGAATGGGAGGCCCAAAACCTGATCACATTCGCGCCGAGGGACCGAGCCAGCAAACTCGCTACCCAGCTGAACCAGGGGCACGACCTCGGAAGTTTAAGGGAAGGAAGCCACTAGCCTTCACTCCCCTGAACACCACAAGAACGAACATCCTCATGGCGATGGAAAGGCAAGGGACTCAGATCCAATGACCGAAGGCCATGACCTCGGACAACAAAAAGAACATGAAAAAGTTCTGCCAATTCCATCGCGACCACGGGCACGATACCGAGGATTGCTTCCAACTGAGAAAATACATAGAATCGCTAATAAAGCAAGGTCAGCTCCGACGTTACCTGCGGATTCCCTCCCCGAAGGGAAGAAGAGAAGAGGAGGGAAAAGGAGACGACGAGGAATACGACTCCGACAGACGTCGGAACCGAAGTCCGAAAAGGCGTCCGCCACCCCCGGCGGGAGTAATACAAATGATCACAACAGGACTGCCATCGGCAGAAAGGAAGAGAAAGGCTAGGGAGATTTCGGTGATGGAACATGGGAACCCATCAAAAAAGCTGGTTCGGAGAGACGGGTCCACCGTCACATTTCCCCATGATGATCCACTGCTGGTTATGGCAAGGATAGGTAGCTGGGACGTCAAGAGAGTATTGCTTGACGATGGTTCAAACGCGGACGTCCTGTTCTCACACCTGCTACCAAGTCTAGGTATATCAAGGAGCGACCTTAAGTCCGTCACTTCTCCTACTTTTGGAGTAGGACCATCCGAACTCCCTGTCCTCGGCTGGATTGATCTCCCCTTGATGCTAAAAGGAACTTCGGTGAACAACAAGGATGACCTGTTTGCCTCCGTAATGACAAGGTTCATCGTCATAGATGTCCCTTCCTCGTACAATGCCATTCTTGGAAGGCAAACGCAAGGGAACCTCCACATCCGCCCCGATGTGAAGTACCTAACTGTCACCTTCGCCACCAAGGATGAAGATGCTGAGATCTTCATCGACCAGGGGGAGGTGAAAAAGGTGTTTGTCAAGGCGAGAAAAGCCCCGGTGATGAACTGTGCACAGATTACAGAAACGAAGGTCATACCCGCACAAGACTCAAAAGGAAAAGGAGCAGAAGGTCCTGAAAAAGTAGAAACGGAAGAAATAGAGCTTGTCCCAGGCCGAAATACCCGAATAGGGAAAAAATTGGCCGAAGGTGACAAGGAAAAACTTGTATCTTTCCTACTAATGAATAAAGGTATGTTTGCCTACTCGCCGAAAGACATGCCTGGGGTAGACCCCCGCATAATACAGCATAGCCTTAAAGTGAGCCCAGAGGCAAGGCCTATTCGCCAAAAAAAGCATAGCCTCTCGGCACACAAAAATAACTTCGTCAAAACCAAAGTACAACGCTTGATAGAGGCTAGCGTAATCAAGGAGGTCAAATACCCCGAATGGCTAAGTAATGTGGTTATCGCCACAAAAAAAGGAAGCGACAAGCTCCGAATGTGCATCGACTTCGGAAACTTAAATGATGCTTGCCCTAAGGATTCGTATCCTCTCCCGCCAATAGACCAGTTGGTAGACTCAACTGCTAAATATGGACTCCTGAGCTTCCTCGACGCCTTCAGTGGGTATCATCAAATCAGCATGAACCCCGAAGATGAGGAAAAAACCGCCTTTATCACCGAAGTCGGTACGTATTGCTATGTCAAAATGCCCTTTGGGCTCAAGAATGCAGGAGCCACCTACCAGAGGCTGATGAACAAGGTCTTCAAAGACCAAATAGGGAGAAACATGGAAGTCTATGTTGATGACATGATAGTCAAAAGCAAGTTGCCTAGCAGCCATATCATAGATTTGGAGGAAACTTTCCACCAACTTAGAGCATTTGGAATTCACCTTAATCCGGAAAATGGCGTATTCGGTGTAAGCTCAGGCAAGTTCCTCGGATTTATGGTATCAGAAAGAGGTATCGATGCCAACCCGGAAAAAGTCAAAGCACTACTTTAATTCCGAACTCCTGTTACAACAAAGGATGTGCAAAGGCTCACTGGGAGAATAACGTCCCTTAGCAGAATTATTTCCAGGTATGGGGATCGCTGCCGAGCATTCTTTAAGGTTCTCACCAAGGCAGCAAAAAATGGTGGCAACCTCGGAAACGATGACCATCCTTGGAATGAGGATTGCGAAAAAGCCTGGGAAGAGCTCAAAATTTATCTGGCTCGTCTACCCATTCTTCGGCAACCACGAGAAGGAGAACCCCTTGTGCTATACCTCGCTGTTACTGAAAAGGCACTAAGTTCGGTTCTTGTGAAGGAAGAGGGGGCGGAGCAATGGCCAGTATACTACGTGAGCAAGTCCCTGCATGGCGCCGAAATCAGGTATCCCCTACTGCTAAAAGCTATCTATGCCCTGGTGCTAGCAAGCAGAAGATTGCGTCCGTATTTTCAAGCTCACCCTATTATTATCCGAAGTAGCCTATGTTACCACCTCACAAAATGGGAGAATTACAAGTGTGTCATAATGGCTAAAAACCATTATATTGTGTAATTCTCACCATAGTGAATGTAGTGTGGGGGGTAAAAGGTATAATCAACACCTCCTTAAAAGTGTTCCAAGTTGGTAACTTGGTCCCCAAGAAAAGCCTTAAGGATTGCTTCTTTGTCAAGCAACCTATGGACTTTTTTGTAAGATTTTGAAAATTCGGGTACTCAATTGAAAAACTTTCACAAAAGAGATTTGGAGAGTTATGGGAAGGATATGAATGGTATGAAAGTGCTATTGGAGAACCAAATTGCTTATGGAAGACAACTAAGGACAAAGAAAACACAAAAGGCATAAAGGACCTAAGTGTCCTAATGTAGGCCTTAAGATGTGTATGTCTATGACTTAAGTCAAATGGAAGTTTTGTGGGGTTATCCCACATAAGGAGGGCTGCTAAAGGAAGATAAGGATGGTCAAATGTGGGCCAAGAGATTAAGACTAAGAAACCATAGTCTTGTAGCAAGGAAAATGACATAAGACAAGGTTAAGACTACTTAAGTGTGTTTAGTGTACTTTTGACTATTTAAGTAGTCAAGACCACCTTTGCTTCTCTAAATTTCGGCCTCCACCAGCAAAAAGAAAGCCAGCCCTCTCCTCCACACTTCCTCCATAGCCACCATACCTTCAAACTCAAAACTACTTGCAATTAAAGTCAAGGAAGCACAATTGGAAGCTATTTGGTGCTATTGCTTGAGTGCACCTAGGATCAAGCTCCAATTTCAGCATACCCATCAAGGTAAGGGTTCTCTTGCTCTCATGGGTTGTTTTCTGTATTTTCAAACATCCATGGAGCTAGGGCTAAGCTTGGAAGAGAGCCATGAGCTTGATGAACCAAGCTTAGTGAGGGGAGTGCACTTATTGAAGGTTTTGTGACCTAGTGTGAAGTGCACAAAGATGGCAGTGAAATGAGGGTTTCTAGAGCCCAAAGTTAGTACTAACTAGTGTTAAAATCCTCCTAAGACCAAGCATTAGCTTGAGGAGGGCTGCCATAGTGATTTGGTTATGTTTATTATGTGTTTTATGGACTAACCTATGGTATATGTTGCTGCCACATTTCATGTGTTTGTTGTTTGTGTTTGGCTGCTGCATTTGGTTGCTATATCTTGTATATATGCATTGTGTTTTTTGTGTTTTAGTGTCTTTGGATGCAGGTTTTAATGATGGTCACATTGCCTATTGAATCCAAGTGCTACCCTTACTAAGTTTCTCAATGAAACTTACTCCCCTCAATTCTGTCATTTCAGGTCCAGCTGAAAGATCACCTTCAAACTAACCTTTTTGGTTTGAGTTTTGATCTGAAATTTCAGGTACATGAACTTCCATATGTCTAGTTATGATCTGGAAATTTTGGTGATTTTAGGAGCACATTTGGTATTTTTAATGGTGGTACTTATTGTGTTGTGCAGCAGCTGTCCAGCATCCTGTTTTTGGAGTCCATTGTGTCTCAGGACCTCCTGTAACCTAGGGTGCGTATTTAGCTGAGTTAAGACCATATTGTAGTGCATGTATGCATGTACATGTAGTGTATGTAAAATGAGACAAGTATGTGAACATTTGAGTAATGTTTTGGCTATGTAAGTGATGTGGTGCAAAGCTGCCTAAGTGTGAATGATGGGCTGCTTACTTGTAAATTCTGTTTTGGCCACATAAAGTTGTTAAAAGAAAGGGAATGTAATTCCTATGTGTAATGGACATATATGGGATAGCCTTGGAGGGCTTTCCCCTTGTGAATGAAGTGTTTGCATGGTTTGGAAAAATTGTATGGGCAAAATGGTCCAAAAGTTGCCAGAATTTCGACTCTGGACATAAAGTTTAATATCTCCCTGTGTAGAATGAATCTTGGTATGAAATTTTGACCACACCTAGAGGACATCTAGAGGGTTAACTGGGATTTGGAATTTCTGGATTTAGAGCCCTGTAGCCAAAGATATGATGTTGCAAAGTTGGCTGAGTTACTGTTCATTTGGTCAGAATTTTGTAACCAACTTAAAAAATCCATAACTTGGTCCATAGGTGGGCTATTGATGTAAAACAAAATTCCTTGGTTTTCTCTAAGTCTCTACTTGATAATGGAGCAAATAAAACAGGGGGTATGTGGCTAGAATGATACAGTTTATTAGTGGAAGTTACAGGTGCAGTAGCTGGCCACTAGAACTTAACAAGATTGCCTAATGTGTGGAAGCCAAAACTAAGACTTGTGCTAGTGTTTTCCTTCTTAGCTGCCATGGTGTGCATGAAATGTGAATATGTGTGTGATGGTTGGACCAATATGCATGTATTTACATAGTGCCCAAGAGGGCCACTTGGGTATGCACACTAAGGGTAGTGTTCTGATGGCCTACAGAACATTACCAATCCTGGGAGTTTAAATGCACAGTTTTGGCACCATAACTGGACTACCCCGGAGTGGGTAACAGAAGTTGGTATCAGAGCATGGTTTATACATGTACATAGCATATAGTTGGCATTGCATGCATCTACATATATGAACTCAGTTTGGTCAGCTGCTAGTGTCAAGTACCATTGAAATACCTATGATCTTTATATGTGCTCTATGATGGATCATCAATGCAGGATGTAAACATGGTTGCCACAAGGAGAGGGGATCCACCCCGAAGGCCTCCTACTGATTCTGGGCAACAATGAAATGAACAGAATAGAGGAAATCAGGGGCAACAGGGCGTAGCAAACCTTGAAGTGCCTCAGGTTTGGTTAGAGCTTCAGAGGAACTTAGCTCTAATCAATGAAAACTTAATGAGGCTGATTCAAGGACAACAGCAGGGAGTCCAAGTAGCTCTAATAGAACCAGTTCGCGATGCACAGCTACAACCAGAAGAGGATACTAGGAACACATCTGAATATGTTCCTTCTGGAAGCCTAGAAGACACAAATGAAGAGACCATTGAGGTGGAAGATGAGGATAGGAGAAATCCAAGAGGCAGAAGAGTAAGATCTGAGATTGGTCAGGTGTCCAGGACCAATCCCTCAGTCTATGACCATTCCTGCACTAGGAATGAGATTGAGGAAGGCCGTGAGAGAAGATCCAGGAGAAGGCAAAGAGATCATAGAGAGCATCACCATACAGAGGACTCTCATAGATCCAGGAGACATAGATCAGAGGATCTAGAGGGCCTAGATGAGGTCAGACTGTTGGAGAGGTTCCAAGGCCTAAGACCTCCACAGTTTGATGGAAGAGCTGGGCCAGAGAGAGCTGAGGAGTGGTTAATCTTCATAGAAAAGATGTTTGAGAGGATGCCACTCAGCTCCACCAAGAAGGTGTCACTGGCTACTTACAACTTGGTAGGCAGTGTAGAGATGTGGTGGAGAAACACCAGAGATAGGTATGCTTTCCAGAAGGGGAGAAGGCCAGGAAGAGATATTGAGATGAGCTGGCCAGAGTTCACACAGCTATTCCAGGAGCAGTACATCAGTGATGCCATCAAGGATATGAAGCAAGCTGAATTTGATGCTCTAAGGCAGGACAACCTCAGTGTCCTAGAGTATGAGCACAAATTCAATCAGTTGGTGAGGTATGCTCCTCAGTATCATGGACTAGAGGAATTGAAGGCCAAAAGATTTGTCAGAGGCCTAAAGTCAGACATTAGAAAGGCTGTTAGACCTTTTGGAGCAGTTACATACTATGAAGCAGTGCAGAAAGCTCTATTAGTAGAGCAAGAGGAGTATGAGACTAAGTACTTTCCCAGTGGACCAGGGGAAAGTAGTCAGGCAGGAGGCAAGCAGAAGAAGGCACCACATGGCAAAGGAATTGCCAAGAATTCTCATCTTGGTGGTGAGGGCAAGGTTAAGGGGAAGTTCCCTGGCCTAAGGTGCCCTAAATGCAAGAAGTTTCATGGGAAAGAAACCTTGCTATTTTGACACCCAAGCGTGTCTAAGATGTGGATCCATGGATCATTGGATCAAAGACTGCCCACAGGTTCAAAGGAGGCCAGAAGACCAAGGTCCAGTAAGACCTATTGGGGCAGGACCTAGAGGAGGAGCACCAAGGGAGGGACAGCAGAGGCCAGTTCCTCCAGTGCCTCGGCCTCCAGTGCAGAGAGCTGGCAGAGTCTTCCAAGTGGAGAGGCCAGAGACATCAGAGCAGGGAGGAGCACTAAGAGGTAACATTTACCTTAATGGTATGCCTGTTAGTGTTCTATTTGATACTGGTGCATCTGTGTCTATAGTGGCTAGGAAATTTGTTGATGCCATGAAATTGCCTACTGAAATCATGCCTAGGATATCCTTAGTGAAAACAGCAGGTAGTCAATGTCTTTTCACTAATGACCTAGCTAAGGATTGTGAGCTAGTAGTAGGAAAGACTAAGGTTATGACTAATCTGCTAGTGTTGGACATTCCTAAGTATGATTTAGTGCTGGGTATGAATTGGCTTGCTATGCATAACATAAGAATTGATTGTGCTAAGAGGGAAATCACATTGCCTGATGGTGAAGTGCATGCATTAGTGAATTCTAAGGAATTAGTGTATGAAATGCATGGCATGGAGCTAGAGGTATTAGATGAGATACCTGTGATTTCTGAGCATGATTACTGTTATGCATTGAATGAATTGCACTGTGATAAAGAAGTGGACAGAATACCTATAGTGAGAGACTTTCCACAAGTCTTTCCTAAAGACCTGCCAGGTATTCCTCCACAAAGGGAGATTGAATTTGAAATCAAGCTGCAACCAGAAGCTAGTCCAATATCCATACCTCCTTACAGAATGCCAATCACAAAGATGAATGAGCTCAAGAAACAACTTGATGAACTTCTTGAAAAAGGGTTCATAAGGCCAAGTGTTTCACCATGGGGAGCTCCTGTTCTCTTTGTGAAAAAGAAGGATGGATCTTTGAGATTATGCATTGACTATAGGAAGCTTAATGCAGTGACTATCAAGAACAAGTATCCACTCCCTAGGATTGAGGATCTGTTTGATCAACTCAAGGGAGCTAAGATCTTCTCCAAGATAGATTTGAGATCTGGATACTTCCAGTTGAGAGTAAAGGAAGAAGATATTCCTAAGACTGGATTTAGGACCAGATATGGGCATTATGAGTACACAGTCATGCCATTTGGTTTGACTAATGCCCCAGCTGCTTTTATGGACTTGATGAACAGGGTGTTCAGACCACATCTGGACAAATTTGTGGTTGTGTTCATTGATGACATCCTAGTGTATTCCAAGGATGAAAATGAACATGAACATCATCTGAAGATTGTCTTAAAGACTCTGTTGCAACATCAGCTTTATGCCAAGTTATCCAAGTGTGAATTCTGGATAAGGGAAGTGTCTTTCCTAGGACACATCATAGATGCACAAGGCCTTAAGGCAGACCCTGAAAAGGTCAAGGCAGTGCAAGAGTGGGAAAGACCAAAGACTGTGAAGGAAATCAGAAGTTTCCTAGGATTAGCTGGATACTACAGGAGATTTGTATCAGGCTTTTCCATGATTGCCTCAGTTCTTACTCATCTGACCAAGAAGGGTCAAAGATTTGAGTGGACTGAGAAGTGTGAAAATAGTTTCCAGGAGCTCAAGCAAAGGTTGATTAAAGCTCCAGTGTTGATTCTTCCTGATCCAAGTAAACCCTACATCATATATACAGATGCATCTAGATCTGGGTTAGGTTGTGTGCTTATGCAAGACAGAAATGTCATTGCTTATGGGTCAAGGCAGTTAAGACCCCATGAGCAAAATTATCCTACCCATGATCTAGAACTAGCAACAGTGATTTTTGCTCTAAAGCAATGGAGGCATTACTTGATGGGTAGTTCCTTTGTGATCTACACTGACCATAAGAGCCTAAAGTACTTGTTCACTCAGAAAAAGTTGAACATGAGGCAAAGAAGATGGTTAGAGTACATCAAGGACTATGACTGTAGTATACAGTACACAGAGGACAAAGGCAATCTAGTAGCATATGCCTTGAGCAGGAGCTTCCTGATGACCCTCGCGAAGCAGCAAAAGTGCGAAGAAGACGCTTCGGACGATATTTCCTAATCGGGGAAGAACTGTACCGACAAGGATACGCAAGTCCATTGCAAAGGTGTGTCAGCGAAAAGGATACTCAGACAATTCTCAAGGAAGTCCGCGAGGGAATTTGTGGTTCCCACATCGGGACTGACGCTTTGGTAAGAGTGATACTCTGCCAAAGGTACTTTTGGACCACATTAAGAAAGGACGCAAGACAGTTTGTCCAAAAATGTGATAGTTGCCAAAGACATGCTAATGTTCAAAGGTTGCCCTCGGAATTAATAACCTCAGCTGACTACCCCTATCCCTTTGTAGCATGGGGCATTAACCTCATCGGGCTGCTCCCGATAGCACCCGGAGGAGTGAAATTCTGCGTGGTTGCAGTAGATTACTTCACCAAATGGGTTGAGGCAGAGCCCCCGGCAACCATTTCAGCAAAGGATATACAAAAAATTTGTCTGGAAAAGCACCATATGCATATTCGGCATACCGAGGGTGATAGTGGCCAACAATGGTTCCCAATTTATTGACAAAGGATTCCAAGAATTCATCACCGACCTTGGAATAAAAATGCACTTCGCCCCGGTAGCTCATCCTCAGAGCAACGGACAAGTAGAGGTATCCAACAGAACCATAAAAGATGGTCTAAAAAAGAGATTGGGGGAAGCAAAGGGAAAATGGCCAGGAGAACTCCCTAGTGTGTTATGGAGCTATCGGACAACACCCCGAAAGGCCACGGGTGAGACACCTTTTTCACTCGTCTTCGGCACAGAGGCCATTATCCCTATCGAGGTAGTGCGGCCATCAGTCAGGGTACAAGTATTCGACAAAAAAGAGAACTACCTCAGAATGAGAACTAAGCTCAACCTAATTGACGAACACATAGAGGTGGCTAAGCTCAAAAGGAAGGCCTTTCAGCAAAGGGTAGCCATAGCCACAAATTTGCACGTTAGGCCAAAAGGAATAAAGAAAGGAGACCTCGTCCTCCAAAAGGCCGAGTTTGAACCCCGAAGACCGTCCCATGGGGTACTTCGGTTGAACTGGGAAGGGCTTTACTTGGTCATTGATGAGGTCCGAAAGGGAGTGTACAAGCTTGGCAACACCGAAGGGGGAGAACTGAAAAATACGTGGCACTCGGATGGCTTGAAGAAATTCTATACTTAGAATTTTGATAAGAAATTGTACAAGTTAGAAACTTTTTCTAAGTGCAGAAGTTTTTTCCATCTGAGAGTTCTCGTTGAACGAAGCTTAAACATGCACTCCCGAAAGTCACATTTTCCTTCCGAAGTTGATTGGCTTATATGCAAAAAAAAAAAAAAGTGAAGTCCATCAAATACGGCAAGCGAAGGCAGACTAAAAATTGCCTAAGGAAATTCATCAAAGGTGAACGCTTACTCGAAGGTTGGCTGACAAAATGGGCAAAGCATACCTTTCCGAAATCCCTTTGACCGAAAGTGGTCGGGACAAATGGAAACAAAAACTATTGCTCAAAGACTTAACCGAGTCATAAAGGAAGGAAAAATTTATTGAAGAAGGCCTTGGTACAAGTGTTGGGTTTTGGGAGCCAATCAGTGCAACGGAATTTAACCGAAACCCTCCAGGATCTAAGTGAAACAGGGTAAACCGGGTGTTCAAATATTTTCATACCTAATTTTTGGTTGAGATCTCTCACTCAACTGTAGAGTCGAATCACAAAACCTGAACAGTTGACGTGTTCAGGCTCTCTATGGTATCCACACAAGCCTCTCGGGATCACCACGCTTCCACCACGTCCCGGCAGATGCGTTTCTCTTGCGCTCGCAGTGCTAGCTTGCGTCCTCCAAGGAATTGCAAGAGAAGAGTGTGGCTGTCCTTTTTGGAGGCTAGCGCAAGGAGACCGGCGAATTTCTCACTTAAAAGTTGTATTTATAGTGATACTCAACTTCCAGGCCTAATGGGTTTCAAAGCCCTAATCAAATTAGGATTTAATTTCGGGCTTAATAATGGCTCAACTCTTTGGCCCATTATTAATATGAAATTAAAGTGAAACCATAGCCCAAATAATTAGCCCATGCACTCTAATGATCCAAATAGCTCTATGTGTGCGACCTAATAGGCTCTTGCCATGTTGGCAATGATCATAAATCACATTTATGATCATAAGCAACGAGCGGTGTCTAGCAACACATCATTGCTACCCAAGTGACAAGATTGTCGATGATTTGACTAAACCTTTATGACCATCATTGATATATGCCATTGTCCCTTTGTCCAAGATATCAAGACTAAGCACGAGACATGGAATGTGTCACTCTCATATAGCCCAATCTTTGGTTTCTTGATTACCGAGTAGACTAACTTAAGCTGATGACATTGATATCGTACATCAACTCATCCGGGCATGGCCATTCATTTTCTAAGTCTCACTCTGATGGCCAAGGTGCCCATCATTGGCCGAGCTCCCAGACTTGACGGAGTACCGACCTCGACAGAGGAAAACTATCAGCCGAGGCCAGAAGGATAAAACGACCCCCCTGGCCTAATGTTGGGAATTCGCCTCCTTAGGGAGCGGTAGGACCAACCTCGGTAGAACAATCAGACCCTCTCCAGAAGCAGAAGTATCCCTCGGAGGGACCATCCTCGGGGAATATACTACTGCAAACGTTAGAGTAACTTCGAGGAGTACAAACAGAGCATTTAAGGAGCCTTTGACACCTCCCCATAAAGTCGCCCTCCAAGTACGTTCTGACACGCTATCACTGGAGCACGCCATCACAAGGACACCTCAACACGACACTCTCGGAATGCCTAGGCTTCTAGCCAGGCGACTTTTACTGAGATAAGTGTCCCTTCATTCCCCGAAAAGCCGGGATCGCATCCCACCGAACACGTGTCGTAATCTGGGACGACCACGTGAGGAGAATGGCTTCTGTACGCCCCCTTTATAAATGCCCAGGAAGCATCCCAGCCAGGTAAGAAAGTTCTCTTGGAATACACAAAAGAGCACATCATCTAGTCACCTACAAGTGCTGACTTGGGCGTCGGAGGCTCCTCCCCGGAAATACACTCCGGGGACCTCCTAACCTGTGTTTTCTGGAGCATTTCAGGTATCCTCCACTGGGGAATCTCCTCCCAAGGTGCTCTCCTCCGTCAGAAGCCCTCCTTACCCGCACAATGGCACACGACGAAGCCGCCGCAGGCCACCAATTGGCGCCGTCTGTGGGAACTCTATCCCATATCGCCGTCGTGGAGACTCGGCGCGCGAAGGACAAAGGGGTTTCAAGACCCCCCCTCGCACCCGAGACTCAGCAGGCGACCACTCTGCCTGTGGCAGAAACTTCTATGACGGAGGACGATCGTCCTGTAATGGTAACGATGAGCTTCCTACGGGATTTCCAGCGTTCTATCGTTGCTGAAATCACTCAGCAGCTTGATCAGAGGTTGCCGCAACCTCCACCCGCTCAAAGGGCCTCACCCCCGACCATTCGTCGGGAAAGGAGCTCGCGATCTACTCACCGGAGTTCAGGGAGTGGAGACTCCCTTGATGCATATTCAACAGACAGTGAACCCGTTGAGGTGTGCCCCGCCAGAAGGGGAGCCCCAAAAGAGACCAGGGCCTCCTGTCAACGGAGCGCGTCCCCTTACCAGAGGTCCCCCTCTCCCCCTCGCCGGAGTCGTTCCCCAAGGCGAAGGAGAAATTCGCCACTACCAGCGAACACACGGCGGCAGGAAGGAACCAGCACTGCCGCCCTTATGGAAAGGATCCTGGGAAGGCTGGAAAAGGTCGAGAAACAGATCTCCCGGAAACCAGTCTGGTCCCGGTTGTCCGACTCCTACACCGGAGAGGAGTCGCCTTTCGTACGCGAGGTAGTAGAGGCGCCTATGCCCAGTGATTTCAGGGTACCTCGCCTGGAAACGTATGATGGGCGAAGCGACCCCCAGGCGCACCTGACAAAATATAAGCAAAGTATGGTGCTGCACGGCGCGGACGATGCCACACTCTGTAAATGCTTTGAGGTAACACTCTCAGGACCAGCAACAGCGTGGTATAGCTCTTTGCCCCAGGGAAGTTTGATAAGCTTTCAAGGCCTATCTACTGCCTTCACCCAACAGTTTATTGGTAGTAGGCCAACTGCCAAAATGCCAGTGCAAATGTTTGACATAGCCCAGAGAGGAGGGGAGACCATCCGCGATTATGTGGAAAGATTCAATCGAGAAGCACTGAGCGTACCAGACTTTCGGCCAGAAATTCGTATCCTCGCAATGGTCAGGGGACTGCGGAGAGACTCCCAGCTGTTCTACGAGTTCTCCAAGGACCCCCCAGAAACTCTTGGGGAGTTTTACAGAAGGGCCGAACAACACATGACGGCCGAAGAACTCAGAATGGGAGGACCTAAAGGCGAACACCCTCGCACCGAAGGGCCTAGCCATCAGCCGCGCCAGCAGAACGAGGCAGAGCGGTCTCGAAGGCAAAGAGGAAAGAGGCCCGTAGCATTCACCCCCCTGAACACCACAAGAGCCAGTATTCTGATGGCGCTAGAAAGGCAAGGGACCACAGTCCCAAGGCCAAAGGCCATGGCCCCGGAGAATAAAAGGAATATGAAAAAATTCTGTCAATTTCACCGGGATCATGGCCATGACACTGAAGCCTGTTTCCAGTTGAAGAAGTACATCGAGTCCCTGATCAAACAGGGTCAACTCCGACGATACCTGCGGATGCCTTCTCCAAAGGGGAGAAAGGAAGAGCAGAGGAGAGCAGACGATGAAGAGTATGACTCTGATAGACGGCGGGACCGGAGTCCCCGAAAAAGTCTGCCACCCTCGGCAGGGGTTATCCAAACCATCACCACTGGGATACCCTCGGCCGAAAGAAAAAGAAAAATGAGAGAAGTCTCCGTCATGGAGTACGGGAACTCCCCGCGAAGGCTCACCCGTAGGGATGGGTCTGTAGTAAAGTTCCCTCACGATGATCCCCTCCTTGTCATGGCAAGGATAGGAAACTGGGATGTCAAAAGAGTGCTCCTCGACGACGGCTCAAACACCGACGTCATTTTTTCTCATCTGCTGGGTAAATTAGACATTTCAAAAAGTGATCTTAGCCCAGTCAGTTCCCCCACCTTTGGCGTCGGACCATCTGAACTTCCAGTCCTCGGGTACATCGACCTGCCCGTGATGCTGAAAGGGGTCTCACCCCAGAGCAAGAAAGAGTTAATTGCCTCCGGCAGAACAAGATTTATAGTCATTGATGTACCGTCAGCATACAACGCCATTTTTGGAAGGCAGACTCAGGGCAATTTTCACATTCGACCAGATGTAAGATACCTGACGGTCACCTTCGCCACCGAAGACGGAGATGCCGAAATCTTCATAGACCAGGCCGAGGTTAGAAAAGTCTTCACAAGGGCCAGGCAAAGCCCAGCCAAGATCCAGGTACAGACTTCGGCAGAAGAAAAAATGGTCTTGATAAATGAAAAGACAACAGCAGAGGAGACGGAAAGCCTCGAAAAAGTAGAAACAGAAGATGTAGAATTGATCCCCGGCCGAAACACCCGAATTGGGAAAAAACTGGCCGAAGGGGACAAAAAGAGGCTTGTATCCTTTCTATGCATGAACAAAGATCTGTTTGCTTATTCGCCGAAGGATATGCCTGGGGTTGACCCCGGCATAATCCACCACAATCTTAGAGTACAACCACACGTCAGACCAGTTCGGCAGAAGAAACGGAATCTATCAGCTCACAAAAATTCCTTCGTCAAAGCCGAAGTTAATCGCCTCATGGAGGCCGGGGTAATAAGGGAAGTAAAATACCCCGAATGGCTCAGCAATGTGGTTATAGCCACAAAAGAGGGTAGTGAAAAGCTCCGAATGTGCATCGACTTCCGAAACTTGAACGATGCCTGTCCAAAAGACTCCTACCCATTGCCGGCCATAGATCAGCTGGTAGATGCAACTGCCGAGTACGGACTGCTTAGCTTCCTCGACGCCTTCAGCGGGTATCATCAGATCCGAATGAACCCCGAGGATGAGGAAAAAACGGCCTTCATCACAGAAATAGGTACCTACTGCTATGTTAGAATGCCCTTCGGGCTCAAAAACGCAGGGGCCACCTACCAAAGACTGATGAACAAGGTATTTGATGAACAGATCGGTAGGAACATGGAAGTGTACGTCGATGATATGATAGTCAAGAGCAAAGTACCTGGTAATCATATCACCGACTTAACCGAAACTTTCCAACGACTTCGGGAGTTCGGCATACGCCTTAATCCCGAAAAGTGTGTGTTCGGAGTAAACGCAGGAAAATTTCTCGGGTTTATGGTATCAGAAAGGGGAATAGACGCTAACCCTGAGAAAGTGAAAGCCCTGCTAAATTTCCGAACACCTACGTCTATCAAAGACATACAGAGGCTTACCGGGAGGATCACCTCCCTAAGTAGATTCATCTCCAGGTATGGTGACCGATGTCGCCCATTTTTCAAAGTGCTCACCAAAGTCTCCAAGGACAATGGAACCTCCGGAATCCAGGAGCATCCATGGAATACAGAATGCCAGAAAGCCTGGGAAGAGCTCAAAAGCTATTTGACCCGCCTTCCAACACTCCGGCAACCTCGGGAGGGAGAGACTCTCATTCTCTACCTCGCAGTCACTGAAAAGGCGGTAAGTTCCGTCTTGGTGAAAGAAGAAGGTGGGAAACAATGGCTAGTGTATTACGTAAGCAAGTCCCTACATGGCGCCGAGACGAGATACCCGTTGCTCCAAAAAGCTATCTACGCGTTAGTACTCGCGGGCAGGAGATTGCGACCCTACTTCCAAGGACACGCCATCACCGTCCGAAGTAACTTACCCCTACGAGATGTAATGAAAAAAGTGGAGCATTCGGGAAGACTGTCAAAATGGTGCATCGAGCTCGGTGAATACGACATTACTTATGAGCCTAGAAGGGCGATAAAGGCTCAGGCATTAGCAGACTTCATTGCCGAAATCCCCGAGATCGAAAAAACCGAAGCGCTCGCGAAAGGAGAAACAAAGACTGATCCGGAATGGAAGCTCTTCGTCGATGGAGCGTCAGGCACAGAACATCAAGGAGCTGGAATAGTTCTTCAGGGTCCCGAAGGCATGGAAGCTTCTAAAGCAATCAAATTCGGTTTTAATGTTACCAATAACATTGCCGAATATGAAGCCCTCATAGCGGGACTGAAAATGGCCAGAAAAGTAGGCGTAAAAAACCTTATGGCCCACAGTGATTCACAGCTAATAGTCCGACAGACGAAGGGAGAGTACGCGGCAAAGGACCCAATTTTGGCTAAGTATCACGACCTTGTTCAGAGACTCATTGAGAATTTTGACTCAGTGCGCATCAAGAACGTGCCCCGAAGGGATAATACCCAAGCTGATGCCTTGGCCAAATCCAGGGAACCCACCGAAGTACTAAAACATCCCAGCACGGAGTCAATGTGCATAGAAACCTCGGGGGAGGGATGGCAAGGCTCCCTCAAGAAATATTTAGCAAATTCGGAGCTTCCCAAGGATCCTAAAGAAGCCGCAAAAATACGAAAGCGTGCATGAAGGTACTTCCTCATTGGGGAAGAACTGTACAGACAAGGGTATGCAAGCCCCCTACAAAAATGTATAGGCGAGGATGATGTCAGAGTAATACTTGAAGAGGTCCACAAAGGAGTGTGTGGTTCCCATATAGGAACAGACGCTCTCGCTGGGGTAATACTCCGCCAAGGATACTTTTGGCCTACTTTAAGGAAGGATGCAAGGCAGTTCGTCCGAAGATGTGACAACTGCCAAAGGCACGCCAACATCCAAAAGCTACCCTCGAAAAAAATAAATGCAACGGACTATCCCTGCCCCTTCGCCGTATGGGGCATTGATCTCATCGGACCTCTCCCAAGCGCTCCAGGCGACTTTTACTGAGATAAGTGTCCCTTCATTCCCCGAAAAGCCAGGATCGCATCCCACCGAACACGTGTCGTAATCTGGGACGACCACATGAGGAGAATGGCTTCTGTACACCCCCTTTATAAAAGCCCAGGAAGCATCCCAGCTAGGGAAAAAAGAAAGTTCTCTTGAATACACAAAAGAGCACATCATCTAGTCACCTACAAATGCTGACTTGGGCGTCGGAGGCTCCTCCCCGGAAATACACTCCGAGGACCTCCTAACCTATGTTTTCTGGAGCATTTCAGGCACCCTCCACTGGGGAATCTCCTCCCAAGGTGCTCTCCTCTGTCAGAAGCCCTCCTTACCCGCACAATGGCACACGACGAAGCCGCCGCAAGCCACCATACTCT
>SMDT01000119.1:0-211359 GCA_005392925.1 Aquilaria sinensis
ACCAACCGTTTGCAAAGGGCTGCTCTTTGGTATTTATAGAAGTGTCTGGCCCGTTCAGATCGTGACAGGTGTTTGGTCAGATCTGCTGTGTACCTTTGTGCAAAGGGGACAAGTAGCTGTTTGTAGGCTCCCTCGAGCCTTGGTCCAAGACAGGTTGTGACAAGGCCTGGGCGGCGTCGGCGTGTCAGAGCATCGTTTGAGGTGACATGGTGCGTCTGTGGGCGATGTGTCAGAGGGTCCTTAAATGCTCCTACCGTACTCCCGATGTCCTTTGGGTGAGGTCGTTCTCTGGGACGAACACCACTTTTCGGAAGTTATGTTCGCAGTTCGGGGCGCTGCCTAGCTCGCAGGTTCCGCCTTCGGGAAATCCTCTCTTGCTTGCGGTAGCTGGTTCTTCTATCCCGAAGGCGATCCGTTTGATCCCCCGAGGGGGCTGTCTGCACCTTTGGAGCTCTCCGGGGCACTAGGCTAAATCCCAAGTTCGAGGCACTGGAATTCGCCTAGTCCGAGGTCAGTACTAGTGCCTCCCTCGGATGGTGCCAGGCTTCCCGAGCATGCTTTTGATAGGAGGTACGTTCTAGGAGAGGCGATAGTCCTTCGGCTATCACATGCCCCCTCCCTAGAAGCCGAAGTAGGGACTTTGGCTTTTGTCAGCTTTCGGAGGGTACCTTCGGGGCTTTATGCATGGTACTTGTGCCGAAGATACACCTTTTGTCTGTAGACGTAGCATAGACTGTCTCTTGGTGTCTCCGAGGTAACCTATTTTCTGTAATCTTTGTAGGTCACTGAAACGTCTCGTCTCGTGCCCAGGCGTGTCAGTCTGGAGCGGCGCGCTATTCGTCAGGAAGCGTGTTCCTTTTTTAGCGTGGTTGCTGACACGTGGCACGCCGTCATTGGAGAGGGTTACATCGGTTACAGCGGGCGTGTCTTTTTATGCGAAATGGGCAATTATGGCGACGATTAGCCTTCACACAGCACTTATGACGTCGATTCGCCTACCCTTCCTCGGTCTATATATACCCTTAATCCTTCATAACCCCACTTTTGCTTTTGCTTTTGCTTTCTCCTGTCTCTCAATTGCCGTAGTGTTTTTCCTACTCTCTCACGGCGGTGCTTTTTGACAGAGTGGTTTTCCGGCAACCATTTCACGACGGCGTCCTCAAATCCAGATTTTGGCAAAACGTTTGGTGGGTTTTAGCTTCCAGTTTCTTCTGTTTTTCCAAATTTTTTCTTCGAAATAGCTTTTTGCCTTTTCCCGAACTCGGTTTTTTGCCAGTCATGCCTATTCCCGAAAGCTGGGAACCCCTTCTTTCTTACCCCTGCTGCACTACTTCTGCAAAACTTAAAAAATGGAAAAAGAGGTTCTTCCTTCCTTCCTACGTCACTACGAGGTTGCCTCGTTCGGGCCAATATAGTTTTTCAAACCATAGTGACAAGGTTACTGTTTTCTGTGCCCAACTGAAGGCCGGACTTCGGTACCCTCCACCGAAAATGGTTTGCGATTTCTGCGATTTCCATCCAATTGCCGTAAACCAACTTCCGCCGAACTCGTACTGCTATTTCAATGCTTTTCTTTGTATGTGTCGTGTCTTCGGCATAGAGCCACACTTTGTCATTTTTCTGTAGTACTACAAGCTCTTCGTGATCCCAAAGGGTGGCTTCTATTTCATGCTACCTCGGGGGTTAGGGAGCAAAAAATACAAGTTCACCTTTGCCAACAAGGACAGCTGGCGAGGGTGGCAACAGAAATTCTTCTTTATGAAGAAGGAAGAGGCCTGGTCGTACGTCCCGACGAAGTGGGCTCAGTGAAAGCTCGTGATGGATGTCGTTGACCCGAAGATACTGTTAACTCCCGATTTAACACCTATTTTTGCGGACTTTGACAAGCGCATCCGAGCGGTCTCTGACTGGGATTCCGAGGTCCCACCGCGCCCCCTTTACCCCTTTCCAATTAACTGGAAGTTGATGACCGAAGAAGTCCTTCGGGAGTTGAAGGTGGTAAAGGAGCACGAAACGGACCTCGAGATGCCGGCTCCTGCCATTGCTGGGAAGGACTCCTGGCTGGTAAAACTTCTTCAGAAGGACATTACTTATGAAGATTTTTTCGAAAGTAAGTCATCTCCTAGTCCCCTTGTTTTAATTTCATCTTGGACTTACGCTGATGTTTTCTCTCTTTTTCAGAGATGGGCAGGGATACTGCTGCCTATTACCGATCGCTTTTCATCGGGCAAGCCGAGAAAGGTGAACAAACAAAGAAGGTTGCCTCCCGAAGACGGAAGGCGGCTAGCGGGGGGCCTCCGGCAGCCAAGCGATCGAAGAAGACCGTGCCCCCTCCTATGCCGGAGATTTCCGACGAGGTGGGCGAGGAGCCCGAGGTAACCGTTGCTGCACCTTCGACTGAGGTCGGTGCAGATGTCGCTCCTTCAAGCCCTAATTCGGCGGCTCTTCTAGACGTTTTGGTGGAAGCCCCCTCTGCCGAAGACTGCCGCAAGAGGAAAGGGAAAGAGATTTCTTCTGAGGGGGCCCTGGATTCTGGCAACGACGTTGCCGAAGTGCCACCAGGTTTGATGCCTTAGACACTCAATTTCTGAATTTTTTGGCAGCTACTTGTGTTTGACAATTTTTCTGCTTTTGTCGTGCAGAGGAGATTCTTCCTCCGGATTGGGTTGCCGAGCACGCCCGGAAGCGGGCCCTTCGGGATGCCCATATCCCGAAGGGGAAGATTCCGAATGAGCCATTTTGGTCTTTTAGGGAGGACATGGACATGTACTACGAAGATTGCCCGCGAATGGCCAAGGAGATTGCAAAGGGGGTTCTTACTGAAGCTTCTTTCAGGGCCCTTGCGGGGGCTCATCCAGATGATGACTCCCTCGCCGCGAAGCTTTCCGAGCACGCCGCCCAGGTGTGTTTCTCACCTTCCCTTTCCTTCTAAGTATTTGCCTTTCCTTTTTTGCCTTGTCTCATTCCTGCCTCTGTTTTTCTGCAGCTGCTGGGATATGCCGGATTCCTCAGAGTTCGGGTGGCGAGGCAGGGGATGTACCGGGCCACCGCTTCAAAGACTATAGAACAATACCAGGCCCAGTGCGCGGACCTGCTTGCTTGGAACACTCAGCTGGCCCAGGCTTCGGCATCAGACATTGCTGCCCTTCCGGAGGAGTTTGCGAAGGAAAAAGAAGAACTTATAAAGGACTCCTCCCAGAAGATTTCCGACCTCGGTGAAAAAGTGGCGGAGCTGACTTCGGTTAATGAGGCACTTCAAAAGGAGAAGTCGGATTCTGCGGCTCTTCTGGCGAAGGCGGAGGCCGAGAAAGCCGCACTTCAAGCCGAGGTCGATTCTTCGAAGAAGGGGAAGGATGAGTCGAGGAAAAAGAAGGTGAAGGCGTTAAGGAAAAATGTTGAAGACCTGGAGAGGGAGCTTAATGATCTTGGGGTCGAGAAGAGGAAATCCGACGAGATGACCAAAGTTGGTTTTCAAGACGGGTTTTGCCTCGTTCGTCATCAAGTTCTTATGAGGTTTCCAGATCTCGACCTTTCTTTCCTGGAGGCCCTAAATATTCCTGAGGGACCTCGGTGGACTTGGTCCAAGCTCGAGCACTTGAACCTGCCTCAGACTCTTCCGGCGCGGGTGGTGGCGGAAAAAGATGCAGGGGCTAGTGGCTCCCGGGACGCCGAGAATCCCTAATTTATCTAAGGCCCCTTCTGCCTTCTATTTCTTTTTCCTTGTGCTCTTTCTTTCTTGCTAGTCCTTCTTCTTTGTAAACCGATCTTGTCTGTTAATAAAGACTTTTTTTCTTTCCTGTAAGAAATTTTGGCTAAGTCTTTTTTGTGAGATTGTTCATTCCTTTTTGCCCCGAACGCGTTTGCTCAAGAGACTTCGGAAGATTAGATCGGTTCTCTGTGAGCCTTTGTATTTAGAAATTCTCGCAAGGTTTTACATTTCCTATTGTCCCGAACATGCTTGTTCAGGGGATTTCAGGAAATCGCACCCATGCTTATTCTGGCGACCATCTTCGCGGAATTTTAGTATTTTTTTTGTTCAAGAATCTTTCTTTTCAGAAGCCCGTGTAGCTAGAAAATTTTTCTAACTTTGTACAATGTAAACCCTTTCGTCAAGATTCTATGCATAGAACTTTTTCAAGGCATCTGAATGCCAAGTGTTTTTTAATTCTACGCCTTCGGCGTCACCGAGCTTGTACACCCCTCTTCGTACTTTGGCAAGAACCAGATAAGGTCCCTCCCAATTCGCGTGAAGTACGCCGTGTGATGGCCTCCGGGGTGCGAATTCCGCCTTTCGGAGAACGAGATCACCCTTTTTTATTCCTTTTGGCCTAGCTCGCAAGTTTATAGCGGCGGCCACTCTTTGCTGGAAAGCTTTCCTTCTTAGTTCCGCTATTTCTCTATGTTCGCCGACGAGGTCGAGCTTGGTTCTTAAGCCGAGGTCATTTCCACTTTCATCAAATACCTGCACTCGTATTGATGGTTGCACTACCTCTACTAGGATTATGGCCTCCGTACCGAAGACGAGTGAGAAAGGAGTTTCCCCTGTAGCCCTTCGGGGCGTTGTTCGGTAACTCCATAGTACGCTTTGGAGTTCTCCTGGCCATTTTCCTTTTGCCTCTCCCAGTCTCTTTTTTAGTCCATCTTTTATGGTCCTGTTAGATACTTCCACCTGCCCATTGCTTTGGGGGTGAGCTACCGGGGCGAAGTGCATCTTTGTTCCGAGGTTGCTGATAAACTCTTGGAACCCTTTGTCTATGAACTGGGATCCGTTATCAGCCACTAGTACCCTCGGTATGTCGAATCTGCATACTATGTTTTTCCACACGAACTTGCGCACTTCTCTTGCCGAGATAGTCGTCAAAGGTTCTGCCTCGACCCATTTAGAGAAATAGTCTACTGCGACTAAGCAGAACTTCACGCCCCCAGGCGCTGTCGGGAGCGGCCCGATAAGGTCTATGCCCCAAACGGCGAAGGGCCAGGGATAGTTTGCCGAGGTCACCAGCTCCGAGGGTGTTCTATGGATTTTTGCTTGTCTTTGGCAATTACCACATTTCTGGACGAACCGTCTAGCGTCTTTCCTCAGGGTAGGCCAAAAGTATCCTTGGCGAAGTATCACCGCTGCCAGGGCGTCGGTTCCGATGTGCAAACCACAAGCGCCTTCGTGAACTTCTTGGAGGATTATTTCAATATCCTCTTCGCCAACACACCTCTGTAGCGGATTTGCATATCCCTGCCGATATAGCTCTTCTCCAATTAGAAAGAAACGACCGGAGCATCTCCGCACTTTTGCTGCTTCACTGGAGTCTTCAAGGAGCGTATTGGTTTCGAGATATGTTTTTATTGGGTCTTTCCAGCTTCTTCCCGAAGTCATTATGCTCAGCACTGTAATGCTCGGCTGGCTTAGCACCTCAGTATATGCTTTTGATTTTGCCAATTCATCTGCCTCAGCGTTATGTCTGTGAGGCACGCTCTCGATTTGCACAGTGTCGAATTCTCGAACAAGCTTCGTTACTAATTCATGGTATTTTTCCAGTGTTGGATCCTTCGCCCCGTAGTCCCCTGCTGTTTGCCGAACTACTAGCTGGTCGTATGGGCTTTCAAGTTTCTGACACCAATTTTTCTGGCCAGGCGCAAGCCCGCTATGAGAGCTTCATATTCAGCCATATTGTTGGTGACATTGAAGCTGAACTTAATGGCCTTCATTACTTCCAGGCCTTCGGGGCCTTTAATGATCACCCCTGCTCCTTGGTGCTCGGCGCCCGAGGCACCATCAACGTACAAGGCCCATTCTGGCTCATTTCGTCGGGACTTGGGTGGCTGTCCTCGGTAATGGGGACCTCGGCAATGAAATCTGCCAAGGCTTGAGCTTTTATGGCTTTCCGAGGTTCATAAGTGATGTCGTGTTCGCCAAGCTCTATACACCATTTGGAGAGCCTTCCCGAATGGTCAACCTTCTTCATGACGTCCCGCAGGGGTAAACTACTTCGGACGATGATGGGGTGAGCCTGAAAATATGGTCGTAGCCTTCTTCCTTCCAGGACCAAGGCATATATAGCTTTCTGTAACAAAGGATATCTGATTTCAGTGCCATGCAAGGACTTGCTCACATAGTAGACTGGCCACTGCTTCACCCTTTCCTCTTTCATAAGGACTGAGCTTATTGCTTTTCTGTGACGGCGAGGTACAAGACAAGAGGTTCTCTTTCGCGGGGCTGTCGCAAAGTGGGCAGGCGAGCCAAGTAGATTTTGAGTTCTTCCCAGGCTTTTTGACAGTCTTCATTCCAAGCACGATCATTACTCTCGAGGTCGTCCTTCCTTTTTGCTGCCTTAGTGAGGACTTTGAAGAATGCTCGGCACCGGTCTCCATATCTGGAAATAAATCTGCTAAGGGAGGTTATTCTTCCAGCAAGTCTCTGCACATCTTTTATTGTGGCAGGAGTTCGGAATTCCAACAGAGCCTTAATTTTTTCTGGGTTAGCATCAATGCCTCTTTCTGATACCATGTACCCAAGGAACTTTCCCGAAGTTACCCCGAAGGTGCACTTCTCAGGGTTAAGGCGAATTCCGAAGGTCCTGAGCTGGTGAAAAGTTTCCCTTAGGTCTGTGACATGGTCTACAGGCAGCTTGCTTTTAACTATCATGTCATCTACGTACACTTCCATGTTCCTCCCTATTTGGTCATTAAAGACCTTGCTCATCAACCTCTGGTAGGTGGCTCCTGCGTTTTTGAGCCCGAAAGGCATCCTGGTGTAACAGTATGTCCCCCCCTCGGTGATGAAGGCTGTTTTTTCTTCGTCTTAGGGGTCCATCTTTATTTGATGGTAGCCGCTGAAGGCGTCTAGGAAACTTAGGAGCCCGTATTCGGCAGTTGAATCTACCAGTTGATCTATTGGCGGGAGAGGATATGAATCTTTTGGGCAAGCATTGTTCAGGTTTCTGAAGTCGATGCACATCCGAAGTTTGTTGCTTCCTTCTTTTGTGGCGATCACCACATTGCTTAGCCATTCGGGGTACTTGACCTCCCTGATTACATCTGCCTCCAATAAACGTTGGACTTCGGTTTTGACGAAGTCATTTTTATGGGCTGAGATGCCTCGTTTCTTTTGCCGGACAGGCTTTGCTTCCGGACTTACTTTGAGGCTATGTTGTATTACGCGCGGATTTACCCCCGGCCTGTCTTTCGGCGAGTAGGCGAACAGGTCTTTATTCATTACCAGAAAGGATACAAGTTTTTTCTTATCTCCTTCGGACAAGTTTTTTCCTATTTGGGTACTTCGTCCTGGGATAAGTTCCACTTCTTCCATTTCCACCTTGCCAGAAACTTCTTTCTCGCCATTTTTTGACTTTGAAGCCCCTTCTTCTACAGCTTGTGTGAAATTGTTTGCTGGGGCTTTTCGGGCTTTGACGAACACCTTTCTTACTTCGCCCTGATCTATGAAGATTTCTGCGTCTCCTTCCTTGGTGGCGAAAGTGACAGTCAAATGTCTCACGTCAGGGCGAATGTGCAGATTTCCCTGCGTCTGCCTTCCAAGGATGGCGTTGTATGATGAGGGGACATCCATGACGATGAACCTCGCCATCGTCGAGGCAAACAACTCAGCTGCTCCTTTGACCGAAGTCCCTCTCATCATTAATGGAAGGTCGATCCACCCGAGGACGGGTAACTCGGAAGGTCCTACCCCGAAGGTCGGTGAAGTGACAGGCCTGAGATCATTGATGGATATGCCTAAGCTCGGCAGCAGTTGTGAAAATAGGACGTCAGCGTTTGATCCGTCATCAAGCAATACCCTTTTGACATCCCAGTTTCCAATTCTTGCCATGATCACATCCCAGTTTCCAATTCTTGCCATGATCAGGAGTGGGTCGTCGTGAGGGAAGACGACTGTGGAACCATCTTATCGGGATACCTTCTTCGCTGGACTTTGATAGTCCATGATAGCTATTTCCCTGGCCTTCCTTTTTCTTTCCGAGGATGGGAGCCCCGTCGTGATTATTTGTATGACTCCCGCAGGGGGTGGAGGGCGTCTCTTCGGACTTCGGTTTCTCCGCCTGTCGGAGTCGTAGTCCTCATCTTCTACCTTTCCTTCATCCTCTTTCCTCCCCT
Source organism: Aquilaria sinensis (assembly GCA_005392925.1). Taxonomy (NCBI): domain Eukaryota; kingdom Viridiplantae; phylum Streptophyta; class Magnoliopsida; order Malvales; family Thymelaeaceae; genus Aquilaria; species Aquilaria sinensis. The sequence continues at coordinate 8,104 of SMDT01000119.1, forward strand.
TCGGGGAGGGCAACCGTAGGTACCGCCGAAGTTGGCCTTGTTTTATCAGCGATTCAATATACTTCTTCAGCTGGAAACAATCCTCAGTGTCGTGACCATGATCGCGATGAAATTGGCAGAACTTCTTCATGTTTTTTCTATTTTCAGCGGTCATGGCCCTTGGCCTCTGAACTTGTCTCCCCTGCCTTTCCAGAGTCATGAGGATGTTGGTCCTCATGGTGTTCAGCGCCGTGAAGTTCGGGGGTTTCCTTCCTTGCATTCTCCGGGGGCGCGATGGCTGGTCGGTCGGATAGCGTGCCTGCTGGCTGGACCCCTCGCCACGGGTGTGCTCGGGCCTGGGTCCGCCCATCCTTAGTTCTTCGGCAGTCATGTGCTGCTCGGCCCGTCGGTAGAATTCGCCTAGTGTGTCTGGAGGGTCCTTGGAGAATTCGTAGAAGAGCTGGGAATCCCTCCGAAGGCCCCTTGTCATGGCGAGGATGCGTATTTCGGGCCGAAAGTCTGGGACACTTAAAGCCTCTCTGTTGAACCTCTCGACATAGTCGCGTATAGTTTCTCCGCTTCTTTGCGCTATGTCGAACATTTGAACGGGCATCTTTGCCGTCGAGCGACTCCTGATGAACTGTTGAGTGAAGGCTGTTGATAACTCCTGAAATTTTTCGATGATTCCTTGAGCCAAGGAGTTGTACCACGCGGTTGCTGGCCCAGAGAGGGTGACTTCGAAGCACTTGCACAGGGTGGCGTCGTCCACACCGTGCATCATCATGCTGCGTCTGTACTTCGTCAGGTGGGCCTGTGGGTCGGTCCGACCATCGTACGTCTCTAGCCGAGGTACCCTGAAGTCACCTGGCATAGCTGCCTCGACCACAGCTCGGGTGAAAGGAGACTGATCCCCACAAAAAGACTCAGACAGTCTGGCCCAAACTGGCTTGCGAGCCACCTGCCTCTCGACTCTGTCCAGCCTTGCCAATATTTTCTCCATGAGGGCGGCGGCGCTAGGTTTTTCCTCAGGTGGAGGAGATTGACGGCGCCTCTTCAGAGAATGGCTTCGTCGTCGGGGAGAGGATGACCTCGTCTCAGGCAAAGGGCTCCTTCGGTGTTGAACTTTGGGTTGGCTGGGCCCCATTTACCCTGGGAGGCGTGCCCCGAGGGGCATATTTTTTGTCGAAGACTCCTCACGTGGGTCTTCACTCCCCGAACTGCGGCGGACTGTTTTGGGGCTCTTTTCCCGAGGGCGTACCGGTGAAGGAGACCTTCGGGTTTGAGCCTGTTGTGGCCATCTTCTATCTATCTGTTGTGTCATCTCAGCCACAACAGAGCGTTGGAAGTCACGGAGGAAGCTCATGGTTATGACCAGAGGACGTTCTTCCTCGGGCATGGAAGTCCCTGGAAGAGTTTGCTCGGCAGCCGGTTGGACTTCGGGCGCGGACGGGGACTTCGGGAGTCCTTTGTCCTTAGAACGCCGAGTCTCAACGACGGCAACCTGAAGGTGGGTTCCCACAGACGGCGCCAAATGATGTCCGGAGACATCTTCGCTGGAGGACATGGTGGTTTCTGGAGGGACTTCCTGAGGAGGAGAACGCCCGGAGTGGAGGTTTCCCAGGGAGTGGTACCTGAAGAGCCCAAAAGGAAAGGTTAGGAGGTCCCCGGGATGGTTTTCCGGGGAGGAGCCTCCGACGCCCAAGTTAGTTTTCTAAGAGGTGAAGGGAAGAGGGCACTCAAGGGTTTAGTGGCCTTGCCTGTTCGTGTCCTCTCAACTGACTGACCAACCATTTGCAAGGGGCTGCCCTTTGGTATTTATAGAAGTGTCTGTCCCGTTCAGATCGTGACACGTGTTCGGTCAGATCTGCTGTGTACCTTTGGACAAAGGGGACAAGTAGCTGTTTGTAGGCTCCCTCGAGCCTTGGTCCGAGACAGGTTGTGACAAGGCCTGGGCGGCGTCGGCGTGTCAGAGCGTCGTTTGAGGTGACATGGTGCGTCTGTGGGCGATGTGTCAGAGGCTCCTTAAATGCTCCTGCCGTACTCCCGATGTCCTTTGGGCGAGCTCGTTCTCTGGGACGAACACCACTCTTCGGAAGTTATGTTCGCAGTTCGGGGCGCTGCCTAGTTCTTCTATCCTGAAGGCGATCCGTTCGATCCCCCGAGGGGGCTATCTGCACCTTTGGAGCTCTCCGGGGCACTAGGCTAAATCCCGAGTTCGAGGCTCTGGAATTCGCCTAGTCCGAGGTCAGTACTAGTGCCTCCCTTGGATGGTGCCAGGCTTCCCGAGCATGCTTTTGATAGGAGGTACGTTCTAGGAGAGGCGATAGTCCTTCGGCTATCATGTGGTGTCTTCGGTATAGAGCCACACTTTGTCATTTTTCTGCAGTACTACAAGCTCTTCGTGATCCCAAAGGGTGGCTTCTATTTCATGCTACCTTGGGGGTCAGGGAGCAAAAAATACAAGTTCACCTTTGCCAACAAGGACAGCTGGCGAGGGTGGCAACAGAAATTCTTCTTTATGAAGAAGGAGGAGGCCTGGTCGTACGTCCCGACGAAGTAGGCTCAGGGAAAGCTCGTGATGGATGTCGTTGACCCGAAGATACTGTTAACTCCCGAGTTAACACCCATTTTTGCGGACTTTGACAAGCGCATCCGAGCGGTCTCTGACTGGGATTCCGAGGTCCCACCGCGCCCCCTTTACCCCTTTCCAATTAACTGGAAGTTGATGACCGAAGAAGTCCTTCGGGAGTTGAAGGTGGTAAAGGAGCACGAAACGGACCTCGAGATGCCGGCTCCTGCCATTGCTGGGAAGGACTCCTGGCTGGTAAAACTTCTTCAGAAGGACATTACTTATGCCGATTTTTTCGAAAGTAAGTCATCTCCTAGTCCCCTTGTTTTAATTCCATCTTGGACTTACGCTGATGTTTTCTCTCTTTTTCAGAGATGGGCGAGGATACTGCTGCCTATTACCGATCGCTTTTCGTCGGGCAAGCCGAGAAAGGTGAACAAACAAAGAAGGCTGCCTCCCGAAGACGGAAGGCGGCTGGCGGGGGGCCTCCGGCGGCCAAGCGATCGAAGAAGACCGTGCCCCCTCCTATGCCGGAGATTTCCGAGGAGGTGGGCGAGGAGCCCGAGGTAACCGTTGCTGCGCCTTCGACCGAGGTCGGTGCAGATGTCGCTCCTTCAAGCCCTAATTCGGCGGCTCTTCTGGACGCTTTGGTGGAAGCCCCTTCTACCGAAGACCGCCGCAAGAGGAAAGGGAAGGAGATTTCTTCTGAGGGGGCCCTGGATTCTGGCGACGACGTTGCCAAAGTGCCACCAGGTTTGATGCCTTAGACACTCAGTTTCTGAATTTTTTGGCAGCTACTTGTGTTTGACAATTTTTCTGCTTTTGTCGTGCAGACGGCGCCAAATGATGTCCGGAGACATCTTCGCTGGAGGACATGGTGGTTTCTGGAGGGACTTCCCGAGGAGGAGAACGCCCGGAGTGGAGGTTTCCCAGGGAGTGGTACCTGAAAAGCCCAAAAGGAAAGGTTAGGACGTCCCCGGGATGTTTTTCCGGGGAGGAGCCTCCGACGCCCAAGTTAGTTTTCTGAGAGGTGAAGGAAAGAGAGCACTCAAGGGTTTAGTGGCCTTGCTTGTTCATGTCCTCTCAACTGACTGACCAACCCCTTGCAAGGGGCTGCTCTTTGGTATTTATAGAAGTGTCTGGCCCGTTCAGATCGTGACACGTGTTCGGTCAGATCTGCTGTGTACCTTCGGACATAGGGGACAAGTAGCTGTTTATATGCTCCCTCGAGCCTTGGTCCGAGACAGGTTGTGACAAGGCCTGGGCGGCGTCGGCGTGTCAGAGCATCGTTTGAGGTGACATGGTGCCTCTGTGGGCGATGTGTCAGAGGCTCCTTAAATGCTCCTACCGTACTCCCGATGTCCTTTGGGCGAGGTCACTCTCTGGGACGAACACCCTTCTTCGGGAGTTATGTTCGCAGCTCGGGGCGCTGCCTAGCTCGCAGGTTCCGCCTTCGGGAAATCCTCTCTTGCTTGCGGTAGCTGGTTCTTCTATCCCGAAGGTGATCCGTTTAATCCCCCGAAGGGGCTGTCTGCACCTTTGGAGCTCTCTGGGGTACTAGGCTAAATCCCAAGTTCGAGGCACTGGAATTCGCCTAGTCCGAGGTCAGTACTAGTGCCTCCCTCGGATGGTGCCAGGCTTCCCCAGCATGCTTTTGATAGGAGGTACGTTCTAGGAGAGGCGATAGTCCTTCGGCTATCAATCCCATTGCATCTTACCAAGATGTTCATAGATGCTTTGCTTTGGCAAACCGACCTAATGTTGATCCAAGTCTTGACGAGTGCCAACATTTGGAAGGCATCACATTTAATGACTTAATATTTTGTTTGAGGGATTTTTCTTTTGATCTCACCAATTATTATACCTAGTTGTCTTATACATGCATCACATACAAATATAAAACATGCATCTCATGCAAACCACAAATTAAATGTGACATGGTTATAACCTAAACTATGTTATATTCTCAAGCCTAAAAGCTGAAGAGAGGAAAACGTCTTCACAAGCCCCTTCTCATCCTTGCTCGGTTGTCTCTTTGTTGTCACCTCTTCGAACACACCACCTCAGATGATCCCAATAGATATAATTAAATCAATAATAATAACCTTGAGTCACATTCAAGGGGAGTAAAGTAAGAAGAGATGGTACAATGAGAGCAATAAGGAAAAGGCACGACTCACAGGCCGTATTTACAAGTATAACTAACAAAGGCTATAACCATGCACTATGCTGCAATCACCAATCAACATATCATGTAAAAACTCATTCAACAAGAAAAAGAATGCCAATTAACAAGTATTTATTAACCAGTTTTATTAATGTGGTGCTTTACAAAAGGTGGTCCAACTAGCCAGTTAACTAGTGAGGTCAAATGGAGCCGCCCTTGCAACAATCCTTAGTCAGAAAGGTATCTCATACCCATCAATCTAGGGTTAATCTCATTAACCAATATGTGTCATTTTTTCATATATTGCGAGTAAAGGCAGCAAAAAGTAACCAAAACTCTCTAGGATCTAAGTGAAACAGTATAAATTGGGTGTTCAAAATTTTTACCTAGTTGGCTAAGATTTTTCACCCAACTATTAAGCCAAATCACAAAAACTTGAACGATTGACGTGTTCAAGCACTCTATGCTATCCTCACAAACCTCTCAGATCACCACACCTCCACCACATCTTAGCAGATGCGTTCCTTTTGCAGCCGTAGTGCTAGGTTCCATCCTTCAAGGAAAAACAAGAGGATAGTGTGGCTAGAACCTTTCAGAACCCATCTAATTTTGTCCTTTTTGGGAGGCTAGGGTTAGGGTACAAAAATCCTTACTATATGATGCATATATAGTGAGGCTTAGCTCCCAAGCCTAATGGGTTTCAAATCCTAAATCCAATTAGGTTTAATTTTGGGCTCAATAATGACTCAACCTTTGGGCCAATTATTTGGGCCAATTATTAATCTGAAATTATCATGAAACCAAAATCAAACAATTCGGCTCATTCACTCAAATAATCCAATTGGCCTGAAGTGTGCAACCCAATAGGCTCTTATCACATTGGCAATGTCATAAATCACATTTATGATCATTAACAATGAGCGGTGTCTAGCAACACATCATTGCTACCCAAGTGACAAGATAGTTAATTATTCGACTAAACCTTTATGATCATTATTCGTATATGCTATTGTTCCTTTGTCCAAAATATTAAGACCAAGCATGGAACATGGAATGTGTCACTCTCTATGGTTTCTTGATTCCCGAGTAGACTAACTTAAACTGATGACATGAATATCGTATATCAACTCATCCGAGCATGGCCAGGCATTTACTTAGTCTCACTCCATCAAGGGCCCCAGAGATATCACTCCATTATATAAGACAAATAAATTCCATCTTCACCATACAAATCCCTCTGCTTGATATGTGACTTACCCAATGACCACTTTTATTTTCACTCAGTTACAAGTAACATACAGTAATATCAAAGTATGAGACCTATATGTAGGGAACCTTGATGATCTCTGGTCAAAGGACTACAAACACCATGATCACTATGAAAAACACTTATGACACTCATAGATAATCCATGTAGTGTTCTTTTGATGGGTCGGTCCAGTACACAAGTTTTCTCCACATATGCTAGTCTTTATGTATTATTGCAACCTGCTCCATAATAATACTAGACTAGGGGCACTGAAGAATATCATTATTCTAGAGTTATGATTGTGTTTGGTTACATTACATAGAAACAAACAACAAACACAATGATTGGAGTGTTGCCTCAATAAAATATCACAACTCAATGTGCAAAATACAATCATCTCAAGATTGGTTTTGGGCACAACACTAACAAAAACATACTTAAGGGAGTGGAGTTCATGACTGTATTTAGAAAGGGTCCTTTGAGGCACTTGCAAAGAAGAAAGCAAGCGAGCATGCAAATATGACATACAGACAAGCAAACAACCAACCAATAATCATCACAAACAAATAACATAATAGATATGTGACGCATGAATGTATGATATGCAACATGCACAATCCTTGGGACTTCTTACACCTTACGTACCTTATTCATCCCATGAGCTGAAACGGCGGAGGTACTTGAGACATTGGCCATCGTATCTCGATTCCTTTGCCTCCATTAGGTCCCATTTATGGGTCCTAGAGTAGGTCATCATCTCCTCTGAAATCTTACTCGTCTTTCCTTTAACTTATTATGCAAGGTAGCCATCTTATGTGGTTCAACTTGGCAAGGTCTTAGAGCTTAGCTTAGAGCTCCTTATTGGCTTAATTACCAAACCACAAGGTTTGGTTGGGCTCATCTTAGGTTTCCTCTTCACTGGTCATGCTTTAAACTTATCAACTTCTCCTTGTTCATTGCATTATTTTTATAAACCTATTTTACTTCTATCTTCTTAGCACCTTCGAGACACTCAGTATGTGTCTAGGTGTTATTTTTCCCTATGTACTCCATTTTAGCATCCATAGATTTCCTCTACTTGATACTTTTCACAACCTCTTCAAAAAAAAAAATAGGATTAGCCAGAACCATATTAGCTTCAATCTTAGAAAATCCTGCTCCACTGCTATTGTCTTGCATCCATCCTGGAGGTTGCCCTTTCCTTCTTTCACTTGCCCTTACATTCTGTCTTCTTTTTAGTTCTTCCTCATAATCATTTCTGCATTATCATTATTGTTTTCATCGTCACCTAATTCTTTTCTTCCCATTCTAGTTCCATCAGAACATGTTTTTCATGATTTTCATCCCAGTTTCATTGAATTTCTTCTTCAAAGATCACATACATACTTATAATAATCCATTTTACTGCTAGATCATATATTTATATCCCTTAAATACTTCACTAACTTTAAAAAACACACAAGAAAAACTTTTTTCATCAAGTTTAGTTCTCTTTCCATCTGGCACATGAACATGATCTATGCTTCCAAAGATCCTGAAGTGATCTAAAACCCTGAAGTAAGATTGTTTAAGCTAAGGTTGTTGGAACTACCTAATGAGTCCCTTAAATTGAGCTACTAAATGATGCCCTTGAATCATTAAGAACCCATGAGAATGAGTCAAAATAAAGGCTCTAGGACATCTTAGTGCTCCAAGAGACTTAATGTGCTTAAGTGAAATATGGACCAAAATGTGCCAAGTAAGACTTCCTCAAGCGTAAGGAGGCTCTAAGCCTCAGTTAAACCTAAGGGTGTGCGCACTATGGGATATAAGTGTGTAAATCGCACTAAGTAATCATGGTGGTTAGTGCATAAGGATGGGATGATGAGGCAAAGGCCTAAGAATGTGCCCAAGTGTTTGGGAGGCAAGATATAACCGAAGTGGTCCCCAAGAAAGCATAAGGTTAGTATGCCCCATTCAATTGTAAGAGTTTGTTAAGAAACACTCATGGGTGGCACTAGGATTGTGTTAACATGATGGGTTTAGGGGGTTAAGAAAGACCTATATGGATTCCATAAGAAACCAAGATAAGTATGAAGGCCCCAAATGCCAAATAGGGAGTTGGAATCTACCCAACTGAGATTCCTAAGAAGGCCAAGGGTGTGGCATGAGTTATGGGACATAAAGTGTACTTAAGTGTATGAGCTAAAATTGGGGGACCATGAAAAGCTGTATAGAAGGGCCTTTAGGGCTTCCTATAGAGAGCTAAAAAGAATGTTATGGAGCCTAAAAGAGTTTGTTGCCAAGTATACACCCAAGGTGGCCAAGTAATTAAGGTAAGGCCTAAAGGACACAGTAGTGACATGTTGGGTAGTGTGGGGTATTTAAAGCACCAAACCAAGTTGATCAATGGTGCTAAAGACTAGTCTTAAGTAATTTGAAGAGAGCTAAGAAAAGGCTATAGTAGCTTATAGTACCTCATCGCCAAAGGAGGCCAAGCTGATTAAGGAATGACTCCTAGGCAATAAAGAGTGAATGAGCATGCTAAAGATGCCTTAAGAATTAAGGGCCAAGAAATGGCTAAGTGCTAAAAAGTAGTCAAAGACCCCGAGCATGTTAAGTGATTACATAGAGGAGTCAAGTGTTAAAGAATTAGGTAGTCTATGGTACACCCAAAGACTCCTGAAATATGAGAAGTCTATGTAGACTAAGGGGCCTATACCAGGATCATGGGTGTCAAACTCGTGAATGTCCTAAAGTAGCCAAGAAACCCTAAGGTAGTAGTTGTAAATAGCAGCCTAAGAAAGTTAGTGGTAAGTTGCCATAAAACGTGTGCCAAACTTAAGGCACTAAAAGGGAAACGATGCCGAAGATAAGTTATCACGAGAAGTATATGCCCATGGAATTAAGGGGCAACAAGATTAAAGATGCACCTAAGAATTGGCTTGAGTGCCTAAGTAAGAGTTGTTAAGTAAAAAATGTGTCCTGAGTTCTAAGGAGCACGAGGTGACAATAAAAGGGTGATGTACCTTAGGTGACTTAAAGGCCTTGGATGGGTGCAAGCGTTACCAAGTTGAATTGTGCCAGGAGTGCTAAGGTGGTGGTAACTAATAAACACCTAAGTGGAGCTTAAAAGCCTAAGTGAGCTGCTGGATTGTGTTAATTCCCACCAAGAGTAAGGACTCAAAGTAGGGGGCTATATACTCCTAAAAGTACTATGAAGGGAGAAAGGGCCAAAAAAGAGCAAGTTTGATCCAAGCAACAAAGGCTAAGGGGAAATTTAGGAGCATTGGGAAGTGCCTTGTTAGCCAAGGCAAAGTGTTCGGCCCATAAGTAATGTTAATGTCTTCACGAAAATTGTTTCTCAAGGAAACATTAAGAAGTTTCTTGACTGGTAAGGAAAAAAGCTAAGAATACGAAGTAAGGTCAGGGTTAAGGGGCTGTGGGAAACCATAGCAAGAAGAAGACCATGAGTAAGAACCGAGCAAGATGTAAGAGGAATAACATACATGTGTTGTGCTCAGTTATGAATCGAAATATGGAGGACCAAATTTTTTTAGGGGAGAATGTAAAGGCTCTCCATGTACTTCCCCTAGTTCAGGTGCCAAGGTTAGCAAATCCCAAGTTATTTTCCTCAAATAAATTTTATTCAACAAGGAAAGCAAGTTACGTAAGGTTAAGTTAAGTTCCAACGTATAATTGGCACCTAAGAGGCAAAATGGGCAAAATGGTAACTTTGGCCTAAGTTAGTAGAATGTTTGCAATTTCAGTGGAATTATGTTCATGCAAGCTATTGGAGCACCATAAAGTTTTTTAGCCATCTGAACCAAAAGTGGAAGTAGAAGGGTTAAAATGCACTAAGTGGAAAATTGAGCTATTTTGTCTTAAGAGGCAAAATATAGCTTAAGAAAGCTAAGGGCTAAGTGTACAAGCATGAAAAAAAATTTAGGACTAAGAGGGACAGTTTAGTGGAGGTTTAAGGGGCTCGAGTTCAATAAAAGCAAGATTTTGGGCCCAAGTGACAAGAAGAGCAAAAATGGGCTACGTGAGAGTAGTTGGTTATATAATTGGTGGAGATGGAACTATTCATTCCCATATTCATGGCTGCCTCTCCTCCATATCTCTCCATCTCCAAACCTCTTATCTACCCAAAATTTTATAAAATGTTAAGGTCCCAAAGCCATCCCAACAAGCCCCAAGCTCATTTTTTTGTGTATTTGGTGCATTTAAAGTTGTTCTTTCAAATATTTTGTTCAAAACGTAAGGTAAGCTTCTATGATCCTTGTGGGTTAGTTCTAAGCTAGTTAAATGGTTATAAATGGTCTTAGTTTCATGCCCTTGGTGTCCAATTTGGTTGAATTCAAGTTTGGGACTCAAAGGAACTCCATTGTGCTCATATGTGCTTGTTGCTTGCTTCTTGCTTTTAGGATGATTTGGGGTAAAGGATTCAAGTCAATTAGGCTAAAATAATGCATATAAATGTATTATTACATTTAGCAATGAATTAGAAACAAGACCAATTAGAATTGGCTTTGTGGATTGTAAGATGGAGCAAGTTGTGTGCAAGATCGCATAAAAGCACAAAATGTTGTCAGTCTATTGGTGACGTGTCACCAACCTCAAAGATGCATCACTACCTGTGCTTCATAAAATCCGTGTGTTGTTGCCCTCGGTGACGTGTCAGCAATGGTGTCTCCAAGGCTCAGGGCACCCTAAGAATTCCTCAATCTCTCAGTCATCATCCCTAGGCCACTATAAGCTGTTCTATAGCTTCAATTGGGTCTAAAAATCTTTTCTAAGTTGATAATTATGAATTATTTATGTGGTAGCTAAGTGGTGTCGTTAAGGTAAGGTAAGGAAGCATGGCTAAGGGGTTAAAGTGCTCAAGTTGTTAAGGAAGCACTAAAGGGATTACGATGGGTTTTGGATTCTTCCTTGGCCCTAGTGGGAGGTCTTAGGCCTTGAGGCAATGAAGAGGAAACCTAAAAGAATCCCAACCAAACTTTATGGTTTGGTAAGTAAGCCAATAACGATCCCTAAGCTAAGCTCTAAGGGCTTGGCAAGTCGGACAACATAAGACAGCTACCCTCCGCAATAAGTTATGAGAGATGGGGTAAGAATGTAGTAAGTCATGACTTACTCTAAGTAGCCCGTCAGAGGCAGACAAGGGTTGAGTAAGCAATGACGTACTCTAAGGTGCCCGCAAGAGAACTTCATGGGGTTGCTTAAGTGCTAGCATAGGATACGAGGGCCAATAACCAAGTGCCCCAACCATAAGAGCTCATGGTAGGTTTAGCACCTACAAGTGTAAGGGAGTCCTCAGTATATTTGCATGTGCATACTTCATTCATTCATTCATCCATCCATTATTTGCATTGTTTGTTCCTTCTATTTTTGTTATAATTTGTATTGTTGGTTGCTTGACTACTTTATATGCTATACGTATTTTTGTTGCACTTTGTATGCTTGCACATGTGTCCCCCTACAGGTGTCGAATTTCTTACTCAGTACTTTTAAGCATTCACCCCTTAAGAGTTGTGTAGGTAATAAATGGGCTAGCCAGGCTTAATAGTTGGTAAAGGGCAGCTATTAAAGCTAAGTTTAATTGGTTAGAAGGTACTCTCTAAGTAGAAAATCTTATGTTTTTGAGCTACTTGTAGCATAAGCTAGTGCTGACCAAGTGTTTTCCTTTCAGTTTAAGGCTAAGTGAGCATAAGGAAAGTGTGACTCATCATTTGAAGCTAGCTTAGTTGGGTGAAGAGCTAAGGATGGATCTTAGTAGATATATGTTGTTGCTTCTATATGTATGGTATTTTCATACTAAGGGATTGTCTCTACTAGTGTCCATTGGTTTGTGTAACACTAGGTTTACATTTGGGTGCATATAAGATTGAGATGGATGCACCTAGTTGTTACTTGAAGTTAAAGTAACTAAAGTTTTTACATTTTGGTTTGTTTTAATTTGTTTACTTAAATATAAAGGCCATGGCAATGTTTTATTATCGTTTACTTATTTAATTGTTATTGCAAAGCTAGCACGCATGCATATTTTCTGTGCAAGGTAGGCTAAGAAACTAGTTGAACGTAAAAGTTTTAAAAGACTTTGCAAGTATTAAATAGCCAATTGTAACCTAAGTAGGATCATAGTTCTCAAAAAGCCTATCAATGTTAGCAAATTAGGGCACTAAGACCCTGTTCCGCCATAGTTTCTCTACTGCCATTTGTTAGTTAGTAGTTTATTTGACTGCATTAGCTTAGTTTCATTCATTGTAGTTGGTTAAACAATTCCTTTAGAATGATAAATAAATGATAAGGAGATATTGAGTATGGTAGACAACCTCTGTTCCCATGGAAAAATGATCTTAGTACTTGTCACTGCTATACTTTGACAATAGGTGCACCTGCCTATGAGTTCACATGTTTATTTGAGTATAAAGATATTTGATGCATCCACACTATTGCTAGTCCAGTGGAAAAGGTTTGTTGTGAAATAAGAACATACCAAGTTTTTTGTGCCATTGCTGGGGAACGTTTGTTGAGTTTGCTACTTGAAAAATTAATCTATATTAATCTAGCCATTTATTTTATTGCATTATTTTTTTTTTTTGAATTTTTAGTTGTTTTTAGTTTGTTTATTTTCTTGTTTTCCCTTATAGGAATGTTGGTGTGTGATTCGTAGCCATCCTGATGAAGTTGTTAAAGTTGATCCAAAAATTGAGAGAACCTTAAGGGAACTCTTATATTTAAAAGGTCTCGAGTCATAGCCACCACATTCTGAGTTAGAGTTGTAAGGAAAGATTTAGCAACAATTAATTATGGCAGACCACACCTAAGTAAGGATATGCTAAACCTTTTTTGGAAGGAACAAAATCGAGTATTGTCAGACCTCCAGTCCATGCCCATAATTTTGAGATCAAGCTGAATATTATTTAGATGGTGCAAACTTATATATATATATTGAAAATTTCTTAATAATACCTCCGTCAACTTGAAATTCTAGCTCCATTCCTACCCTTAGTCAATTAGCTCTATATGTAAGAAACTGAAAAAAGGAATGGGGGAGATTACAACATTAAAAGCAGTCAATATATTGAACAATCTATGTTAGAATTCATATGCCTTTAATTTTTCCTTCCCCTTTTACCCCATCTATCGAAAACCTGATTTTTTTTCCTTTTTTTTTTCCTTTTTTTGCCACCGAAGAAAATTGCAAAACAAGTTTGCTGTCGAGGCCAGAACAAGTTAAAATTGAAGAGTTTTTCTCTGTCTTTTATGCAAGTGATGCCAATGTGTTAAAGTAAAACTGACTGATCGGTTGCGTTCATTGTTAAAACTTAACATTGTAAGTTAGGGGAGTCAAGTAGATAATAAGAGTTCTCAAATACAAATGTTGGTGAATTTGTTTTTTTCCAATGCCGGTTTGGATATATAGTATATTTATCCAAATACAAATACAAATGAAAACATCTCATTTTAACATAGGTTTTTAAAAACTATCCTTCCCTTTTGTTTTTAGAAACTATATTTTCCTCTCTTTTATATCTAGGTCAGTCAATGACATGTTAATTTTGCCCTCAAAAGAAAAGTATAAACGAAAAATTGGCTCATTCATTTAGGGTAAAATGATCTAGAACATAAATTTGTAAATTTTATTTTTTTAAAACAATCTATAAATTCAGTATACTCAACTTGCTGTCACGTTCAGATTCATTCCCTATGCTCCCTGTTCATTTAGTTCTTCATCTTTCTTTATGTCTCAGAGTTATCTTGATTTATTTTTAGACATTTTTTTGGGTTGGCTGATAAAAAAACTAACGTCTAAAGCAGCTTGCTAGGCAATTCAAGTTTTATGTGTACTATACAAATTAGCTATAAGACATTAAAGATAAAGTCTATTTTTTTATAAAAAAAAACTTGTCAAACTGGGAAACCAATACCTGTTTATTATTGTTTTGCTTTTTTTCCTGTATTTAAATCAGAATTCTTTTTTCCTGTTTTTACTAAATTCTACCTACGTCTTGAAACTATGGGAGTAAAGCGCAAACAGATTGAGCTAATTGACTATATATAAGTATATATAGCTCTGGATAAAATTTGCTTTATTATATTCTCCCTTATTGTTTTATTTTTTTCTTCAAAAGAAAAAACTAAAACAAATAAAGGGAAAAAATGGGAATATTACCAGAAAGTAATTCTCGAGCAAAAATTACTTCGGCGGCAATGAGGCTAATCACAACGAAGAGAGCAAAATAGGTGGAGAAAGATTTCGAACTCGTTTTTCTTTATTTCCTTACCTGCTTGTGTATATCCATCCTCACACCACCATATGTACCTTTATAAGCAAAATTTTCTAGGCGTACAATACACGAGTAACACGCCCTGGTAAAATTCTTCACCAACCTAAATCATACTTCGTGTTATTCAAAAAAATTGACTTGAAATTTCTAAGTCTATATACAGAAAATTCTTTCTTGACTATTCATCGTTCGGAAACACGTTGAAAGGAAAAAAATTCAAATGAACTGCGGTTTCATATTCAACCCCAGCGCTCGCGTAGCACGGACTGCAAAAGGACATTCAAATTCAGCGATCTGCAGTTTCATCGTTTTGTCCACAAACTGGGCTGGTTGACGGAACGTCTAGGCCACGTCGGCGAAGGTTACCTCTCTTCGGAAGGCATCCTTGCACAGCCTCCATAGGAACAGGTAAACACGCGAAAGAAGAGATAGGCTCCATTTCCATGGCCAAAATTCAGAGGTCGTCTGTGAGAAGTGCATACCTTATAAAAAGACTAGGTCAAAATAAATTTCTCATGGTTTGTATACTCCATTACCGATTCCCTCACACCTTTGGACTGACATTTCCATGGGCATTGTTGTAGAACTTCTAATGTCGAGGAAAGGAAATATGTTTTCTTTGTGATGAAGAAGTTTTCTAAGATGGTTCACTTCATTCCATGCTACAAGATCAATGGTGCAATTTATAGCATATTTGTTTTTCTAGGGAGTGGGGTTCAACTACATGCGATGCCAAGAACTATTGTCTCAGATAGGGTCTTAAGCCAGTTCTGGAGGGCTATGTCTGTTGAGTTAGAAACAAAGTTTTTACTTTCCACAACTTACTATTTACCAGCAGATGGACAAACAAAGGTAACCAACTGAACCCTAGCTACTTTGTTTAGAGCCATAATCAAGAAAAATCTTAGAACTTGGGAGGATTGCTCTTCATATATAGAGTTTGCTTACAATAGGGTTGTTCATTATACTACCAAATTTTTACCATCAGATATAGTTTATGGCTTTAATCTTCTAAAGCATGTTGACTTAATGCGTCTACCAACTCATGAGTTTTCTAATGTTGATGGTACACATAGGGTTGACTTTGTGAAGAAATTGCATGAGGAGATTCAAGTGGAAATTGAAAAAAGGACCCAACAATATGCTGAACCAGGCAACAAAGGGCATAAGAAAATTGTTGACTATTGGTGGCCTAACATGAAAAAGGAAATTTATACATTTGTGTCAAAATGTGTGGTATGCCAACAAGTGAAAGTTGAGCATCAGAAACTAGGGGGCTGGCTACAAAGTTTGCCCATACCTGAAAGAAAATGGGGTTCCATATCTATGGATTCCTTGGTAAGCATGCCCATAACATGGAGAAAGCATGATACTATCTAGGTAATAGTAAATAGACTTACAAAGTCAACACACTTTTTCCCTATTACTCTCATAGATCTTCTGGATAGGCTGGCACAACTGTTCATTAAAAAAATAGTGAGATTGCATGGCATCCCAGGTGACATTAGTGTTATGAAAGCTGCACTGAACCGTTCGGTTCAACCGATTCAATCGTGAACCGGTCATACTGGCAGTCCGGCTAACGGGTCACTCTATGGCTGGTCAAAACCTGGGAAAACCACCTAAAACTGCTAAACCGGTGAAACATCAAACTGGCGGTTTTGCAACACATATTTAAAAATTGTAAAAGGAAATGCAAAAGAAGAAAAAAAATAAACAAGACAAAAGAAGAAGAACAAAATAGAAAAAAAATGATGAAAAAAGGCAAAGAAGACAGGAAAACAAGAAATCAAGAAAAGGAGAAGAAGAAAGACAAAAGAAGAAGAAATAGGAATAGAATAAACCAAAAAAAAAAAAAAAAGACCGACAACGAAGGGATGAAAGAAGAAAAACAAAAGGAAGGCAGACAGCACCGCAGCAACAGAGCAACAAGATAGCAGAGGAGAGCGGCCCTTTGGACTTGATTAGGTTTTGCACAGTTGATTGTGATGACTTTTATATTGAGTAAATTATCAACTTAGTCCCTGTACTCGATGCATGTTTTTCTTTAAGTCCATGTTGTTTTTGTTCTTGCAATAATGGCACTCCTAATCACTCAAATATAAATATAATAGTGTGTTTGACCCAACGGTTCAACCGATTGAACCGATTAAACCGCAATGCAAAACCCTCAACGGTTTGAGAAATGGTTCGGGTTTTAAAACACTAGATGACATACTTTCAAACAGAGACACAAGATTTGTGTCTAGATTTTGGAAATCACTACATCAAGCAATGGCCACTCAATTGAAGCTAAGTTCAGCTTACCACCCCCAAACTGATGGACAACCATAATGAACCATACAAATTCTGGAAGATATGTTAAGGTGCTATGTACTAGACTTTAAAGGAGAATGAGACCAATTCCTACCCTTGATAGAATTCTCCTACAATAATAGTTATCACTCAATGATAAAAATGGCACCTTATGAGGTTCTGTATGGGAAAAAGTGTATAACTCCCCATTGTTGGCAAGATCCTAAGGATACAGTTGAAATAGGGTCAAAACTGATCCATGAGACCACTAAAAAGATCAAAATGATCCAAAAAAGGATCAAGGCTGCCAATGATAGAGAGCAAGCCTATGCCAATCAAAGAAGGATAAGAGACTTGGAATTCCAAATAGGGGACTATGTGTGGATCAAAGTTTCTCTTATGAAGGGGGTTGTGAGATTTGGAAAGAAAGGCAAACTGGCCCTTAGATTTCTTGCCCAAAGAAGGACTAGATTATGTCCTAAGGGAGACAGACCATTTTAAGTGCTAGAAAGAATCAATGACAGTGCTTACAAGCTTGATTTACTAGGTGAGTACAACATTAGTGCTACATTTCATGTTGTTGATCTGTCTTCGGTTGACAATGTTTCAGATTTAGGAATGAATTCTTTTGAGAAATGGGGAGATAATAGGAATCTAGCTAGCATGGACCCTGATATGCACAATAACCCCTTGAGAATCACCTCAAGCCTCCTCATAAGGGCGAAGGCTATGGAAAGCATACGATGATGCTCCATGGGTTCATTCAGGACCTCACAACTGATCATAAAGCTCAGGGCATCACAAGGAACTTGAACGAGTTAGAAATGTATGATTCTACACCTTGGACCAATGCACTTGAAAACCATAAGCATGTCCACCTTAGTACGCACATACACCCCAAGGTATATGTACTCGAGCCCCACTATGCACCCTCTGGGTTTTGGGATGTGCATAAGGCATTAGGTGACCTAGGCTGGTCACATTACTTTATTTTATTGTTGTCTTAGTTATTTTACAATTTTTTTGGATAAAGAGGCCTAAGGCTTGCAAGTAAGACTACGGTGACACACTAAAAAGCCAATGTGCATGTCCTCAAGTCCAAGTAAGAATCTTAGCAACTTAAAGACTCTAATTGTTTTCTAGTTAGGTTTTCATATATTCTATGGCTTAAGAATATTATTTAAGGTTGCAACTTGTATTATTCTAGAAATAAGACTTTAGAATACAAAGCTGCTATTAAACACTCTCTTGAGTTCTTTGTGAACTTCGCTTGGCACATTAGTGAATCTAATCACTTTTGTGTTGTTCTATATATTGCTCATTTCTAACCATAAGCTGGTTAGAAGTGGGGATGATTATCAGTCTTTTAGTTAAAAGCTTGGAGCTTGAAAACCATTCTGGCATGTTTATAAGTTTTACAACTATGGGGTTTGCATCAGAACAACTACTATAGGTATTACAAGCAAACATTAAATAGCAAAAGGAATAGGTATATTGTTAGTGAACATCTATGTATCAAAGGAACAATTAAATTTAGCTGTTGAACAGGAATAATCTAACAAGGAACAACTTCAGCATAACAACTAGGTATGGACGCACTATATAATAGGAAGTTGTAGCGAGGCAACAAAATAGTAAATTATAGGAACTCAAGATTAGGTGCCAATTTCCTAGATAATACAATGTTCAAACGTATATCTAAACACATAATATAGCTACTTGTTCATATATTTGTATTTCCAGTCTTGTTCCTCAGTGATGTCCTGCACCACTGTGTGGGGAGTTGCTTGGATCGATAGCACCATTAGTCATCACCCGTCCAGAGTACTCTAAAGAAAAGGAAAATTTGCTTTGATTTTAGTTTTCTTTCCTCAATAAATATGGTAAATATTTACTTTCTAATATTCATGTTATCAGTAGCTAATTAAACTACAAATGATAAATATCCTACTTGCTGCTTGTGGGAAAAATAGAATTTCCTTTCATCAATTACGTCTACATGTAAGAAACTGAACAAAGGAATTGAGGTAAATTAGATCTACATGTAAGTTAAAATTAAAGAGTTTTTCTTTATCTTTTATGCAAGTGATGCCACTGTCTTAATGTAAAACTTATGGTTGTGTTGATTGTTAAAACTTGATATTGTAAGAAATTTATTTTTCCATTGTTGGTTTGGATATATAGTATATTTATCTAAATACAAATACAAATAAAAACATTTATAGTTGACGCATTTTTAACATAGGTTTTTAACAAGGCCTAATTTCCAAGATGACCCTTGTATTATAGTGACTTGACCAATCGCTCTTTTGGACTTTTTGGGGGTATGAATTGAGTCTTGAACTTTGATAACTGGGACACTTTGCCCACCTGACGAAACTTCCGTCAATTTAATCTTGGGAAAACCACATAACCGCCATTTAACTTTTCTAAATTTATTTTTGCACCTTAATGTTTTATCTCCTACAACCCCCTTCTAGCTTTTCTCACACATGCTCCTAGTCGGCACTGCCTCTCACACAGGGCATGAATCCATTGTTCGTAAACCTCCTCCTTAGCCTCACCCCTTGGCGTTGGCCTCCTTGGCTCATCCTCTGCCTCTCCCTCTTCGCCCCGCCATTGCCTCCTCAGCTCCTCCTCGGCTTTGTGCTCTTTGCCCCACTGTCGACCTTCTTGTCTCTTCCTCAGCCTTGCCCTCCTCACCTCTATCGTTGACCTATTTGGCTTCTCATCGGCCTGACCCTCCTCGACCTTACCCTCTTTAGCCTCATGATCATTCTCTTTTTGATCCCCAATCTTCATCATCTAACTCCAATTCGTCTAGATTTTGTGCCTCTAGTACATCTTGATTTCGTGCCTCCAGTCCGCCTCGATCGTTCTGAGTTGCAGCCGACGAAGAAGGAATAGATGTGGCAGAGAGAAGATGGCCGTGACGGTGGAATCCGATCCTAATCCATTTTAGATGAGTTTTGGAGGAAAATATAATAAGTTTTAGGTTTTGGGTACAAATGATTGAAATAAAAAATTTAGATGACTATGTTTATTACAATTTAAGTCCCAAAGTTATTGGTTTGTATAATTAGAGACTTGAAATTTAAAATTGTGCAATCAAATCCAATTTTGTTACATAATTGACGGAAAACATCTGAGTTACTAAGTGAGGTGGGCAAAGTGTCCCGGTCATCAAAGTTTAATACTTGACTCATTCCCCCAAAAAGTCGGGGGGAGCAATTGGTCGAGTCACTATAGAACAAGGGTCATCTAGGTAATTAGGCCTTTTAAAAACTATATTTCTCTTTTTTTTTTTTAGAAACTATGTTTTCCTCTTTTATATCTAGGTCAGTCAATGACACGTTAATTTTGCCCTCAAAACAAAAGTGTAAATGAAAAATTGGCCGATTAATTTAGAGTAAAATGATCTAGAACATAAATTTGTAAATTTTGCTTTTATAAAACAATCTATAAATTTAGTAGACTCAACTTGCTGTCATGTTCAAGTTCATTCCCTATGCCCCCTATTCATTTATCGTTTTTTATTTTTTCATGTAATTATGGCTCAAAGTTATCTTAATTTATTTTTAACATTTTTTGGCTTGGCTGGTAAAAAAACTAACATCTAAAGTAATTTGCTAGGCAATTCAATTTTTATGTTTAGTATACAGATATCTATAACACATTAAAGATAAAGTCAAAAATTGTAAAACTGGGAAGCCAATACCTATATGTTATTGTTTTGTTTTTTCTTTATTTAAAGCTAAATTCTTTTTTCCTGTTCTTACTAAAATCTATTGATGTCTTGGAACTAGGGGAGAAAAGCGTAAACAGATTGAGCTAATTGACTATATCTAAGTATATATAGCTCTGGATAGAATTTTATTATATTCTCCATTAATCTTTTCTTTTTTTTTTTTAACAGAAAAAGCTAAAACAAATAAAGGAAAGAAAAATGTGAATATTACCATAAAGTAATTCTCGAGCAAAAATTGCTTCGGCGACAATGAAGAGAATCACAACGAAGGGAGCAAAATAGGCCGAGAAAGACTTCGAACTCATTTTTTTTTTTATTTCCTTACCTGCTTGTGTCAATCCTCACACCACCATGTGCCTTTATAAACAAAATTTTCTACGCGTACAATACACGAGTAACACTCCCTGGCAAAATTCTTCCCCAACCTAAATCATACTTCGTGTTATTCAAAAAAATTGACTTGAAATGTCTAAGTTTTTATACAGAAAATTCTTTCTTGACTATTCAGCGTTCGGAAACACGTTGAAAGGAAAAAAATTCAAGTGATCTGCGATTTCATATTCAACCCCAGCGCTCGCGTAGCACGAACTGCGAAAGGACATTCACAATTCAAGTGATCGGAAGTTTCATCGTTTTGTCCACATACTCGGCAAATTCACCGAACATCCAGGCCACGTCGGCAAAGTTTATCTCTCTTTGGAAGGCGTCCTTGCACAGCCTCCCAAGGAACAGTTAAACTCGGGAAAGATGAGTTAGGTTCCATTTCCATGACCAAAACTCAGGGCTCGCCAAGGGATCTCGATGGTGAATAGTCGCACATGCCAAGTAGTACGCAGTTCTAACTGAAAACCTGCCATTGTCTAACATCCCCCAAGTAAGAACGTCCTTCCCGAGATCCTATAAAGAGAGGGATTTGCTTGATTGCCGCTGCATCCTTTGGGTGAAAGAGGGCATCAATGATGTCGTGGTTCCTCTGAAATTTGGCACGCTCTGTGAGATGTCCTACCGGCCACTCCTCCGTCCCAGGAACTGGACTTGTGAACGACATAAGAGACTCCCCAGGGATCCATTTGTCCGACCAAATAGCAATATTCGAACCATCTCCTACAATCCATGTAAGTCAGTTGTCTCACGTGCATGATACTTTCCATGTAAGTCAGTTGAGAAAGTGCTTGTTGGATTTGGGGCAAGTAATATCTCCATCCTTAGTCCTGATAAGAGAAGACCTTACCTATGAAGAATATCCTGTTAAAATTTTGCGTAGGCAATTGAGGAAACAGAGAACTAAGTGGATTCTCATGATTAAGATCCTGTCATCAAATCATGTAAAAGAGGAAGTCAATTGAGAAACTAAGCAAGATATGCCGGAGTAATATCCCAAGAAATTTGCTCAGTTGAAAAGGAATTTGGAAGATCAAACTTCAGAAGATAGAGAGACTGTTACGGGTCGCTTAAACTTGAACTAAGATTAATAAGGTAAGTGTAATTTTCTAAGCTTAAAAAATTTATTAATTTGCACACAAAGTTACAATTTTAGCATGATAGTGTAGCATGAATTAAGCAATGTGATCATTTGAGTAAGTTTGGTAAAAGAGGACAAAATTGTTATTTTACTCAAAAGACCCCGATTTTTGTCATACATGGATTGGACTAAGGAATTGAAAATTTTAAAGCACTTTTATGATTCCTAGTCCAATTTCACGTGTGGAAAGAGGAAAATAAGTTAAGTGTGTGAAACAAGGGCCAATTTTAGCACAAGTGATCAAGTTTCTAAGGGTTAATGCATCATTAAGGAGAAAGGATGAGAGTTATCCTTAGGAGACTTGGTTTCCTTCCTCATTTTTCTTCTCCCATGCCATTTCAAGCCTAGAAAATCCTAAATCCTAACTCCTATTGGTTGTTTGTAATTTTGAGCTCAATTTGGAGGATTCAAGGTGCAAGAGGCTCTCTTAAGCTTGTACAAGGAAGTAGCCATGTTTTCTTCATTGGTGAGATCTCTTACGTGCTATTCAAGGCTTGTGTAAGCTGGGTAACCAATCCCTATGCTAGATTATTACTCATGAAGGTGAATTTCAAGCTAATTTAGCTTATGTGCAAAGATGACCTAAATAGGGGCTGTGTCTCACACAAATAGGGGTAAGTTGAATAAGCTTGTTTTAAGTTTTCATAGCTCAAATTTGGATCAAATTATGTGTTTTGGATGCATTGGCAATGATTTTACTATACTAGAATAGGTTTGCTACATTATCGTGCAAGTTTGAAGGATTTGTGCTTATGTGTGCATTATGGATTTATGGCTTGTGATCTCAGTTTAGGTAAGGGATTTTTCATGTTTTCAAGTGTCTGAATGATGCTTTTACATGTTTTGTACCACGTTGAAGAGTTTATAAGTGTTTTCAAGGTGGTTTGGGGCAAGAAAAGTGAGACAGATGCAAGAATCGAGCAAAAGGGAATGAAGTGGCGCACCCAGGCGAGGGCCCTTAGCGCCGTGGTGTTAAGGGGCCGAGTCTGGATAGATTTCTATGGCTATCAATACCAAAGTTGATGCTACAATGATGGCCCCTTGAAGCCTGACGTTTGAGGCTTCCAACGAACTCCTCGATGCTTCAGCTAGTTTCCCCATACCTTCTTAAAATGCATGGGACATTTGAATGGGCCCTAGAGCCACTTTCAAAGATAGATTAAAACATATGTTAGCTGATCTAAGGTGTGGACAAGGAAGAGACTTAAGGCCTAAGTTAGAAAGTGAACCTTAAGTAAGATTATGAGTGCTAAGTAAGAGAAGTTTTAAGCTTTTAAACACCTTGATTAAGTTATTTTAGCTTCATAAGATGGGCTACCAAGTCAAGTAAACTCTTGTACTATGTGATTAAGAATAAGAAAGAATAAATTAAGTTTGTTAGACTAAGAATTTACTTTTTTTAGTAGGACTAGGTTGAGATAGGTTCACACAACAGAACCTTTTCAAGTGGCATTAGTTAAGGCCTTGGGACATTTGAGGTCACGTGAAGATGTATATATATGTTGTATATACTAGTCCTAAGTTTTTTTGACAGATATTTAAATCCCTTATTGAAAATCTCATAATTCTTACCCTTTATTTATGTAAACTTTGACACCAAGGAATCTCATGCCTACTGAGGGGCTGTTAGCAAGTTTTTGTGTAAGTAATAGTTTAATAGAATCTTTATTGGTTCTAAGAGTTTGGCTTTGAAATTTTAAAGTACTAATTAAGTAAATCGTTGGCTTTATAGTTTCAGGCTAAAGGTGCACAAGTAAGTGGACAGCTTACCACTATTGTTTTTAATGAGCTAAAGGCAAGCGGGAAAGGTTTTTATGATCTCAAGGTTGTTGTAAATATATGGGAATTATGTGTGCCTAAGAACGCCTCTAGTATGACGATGTTGTGAAGACTCACAAGTGTTTGTAAATACTAAAAAAACTTTTGGTTGCACATATTTTAAAGAGAGAATTACAATTTGCCCTTAAGGTATACCCTAAATTACACTTTGCCCCTCCTACTTTGGAAATCTCTTGATCGCCCCCAGAGGTTTTAAGAAAACTAGAATTACCCCCTACAGTCATTTTTTAATATTAAAATCAATGAATTAATTACACTTTGAGACTCAAACTCTAATTCTTTCATTACTTGTCTTTTTCAAATAATATAATATAATACATATTTATATTTATTGTTCCTTTTAACTTACAATCTCCTAATTATTTTTTTGTTATGATTATATTTTATTTATTTTTCCTTATGTTTACAGTTTTTTATCTTTATGTTTTCAATATCTAAAATATTTCCATTTGACCACAAAATTTACATTTATCAAGATAGTGCTGATTATTTTTTTTTTCCCTTATTTCTTTACAAGGCTAATGAGACAGTGCTTCAAATAAATAAAATTATTTATTTACGGACTTAGGACCATTATATTAGATTTTAGGGTTATTAAATACTTTTGGTTTTCCATATTTTTCATTTGAAGGACTAGTACACTTGGGTGGTTATCTTTTTAAGGTGTCAAGACTATAGTTACTTTGAATTGATGGTTTAAGAATCATAAGTTGGCAACATAGAAGCTAATTATGTTCAGTGCGGTGTGTTGGGAAGACTTGTTCTAATACCTTTCTAGAACTTTAGTCCTTTTGTGTGTTCCTTTTATTATTAATATTACTGTCTTCTAAAATTCAAAAAAAAAAAATAGTTGGCAACATGGAAGCATAAGTGTAGGAATGAATCATGTCTTTAACATAAAGCTACCTGCCTACTTACATTGTAACTCAATCCAGTTCCTCATTCCACCTGTTTAATTCCCACTTTTTGTCTGCATAGAAAACATTCTTGAGTGTCTAAGGCATGCAATTCAGCAAGAGATTTATTGTCATATACACACAAGCTTGAACAAGCCTCTTTTCTGAAGTTGACTTTCACATGGGCATCTTTCATGATGCTATTAATATCTTCTAGTTCAATCATCTCTACCGGGCCATCATCACAAAAATACAGGAATTCCTTTGCAGTGATTTCAACTTTTAGATCTTTCCCCTACTGAGAGATGTATGCAAGAACAGGCATTCAAACATGAATAGAATGTTCACTTGTTCCTCCCCACTTCATCAAATAGTATGAGCACATTTTGCCTGGTTTTTATTCAACAAATGTGTATTCTAACGTTAGTGGGGCTATTAATGGCATTCAAAGTAGGAGAGTTTGTTAGCATTTTTCTGAACAAATAAATAAGTGCAATCCTAGAAAAGAAATGATTTTTAAATACACAACAAGGCTAGGCATAAAAAGCATTGCAAAAGTATATGTGATTTATGTCATTCAAAATATCAATTTTTACAGAAGTGTACATTTTAATGATATAAAATCTGGTCATTAAATTAAAAATTAAAGTTATATATTTGGTAATGATAAACAAAAAGTCATGTAAATCACTAATAATTTGGCAATGGAAAATATCTATTGTTATAAAAAGTGTACTTTTTTGTAACAGAACATTAATTTTTTACATTAAAAACTAAAATTACACATTTGGTAATGAAAAATAAAAATTCCTTGTGTAAAATACTATTAATTTGGTAACAACAAATATTGGTAGTATGCAATGTCCACTATTTGTAACCACAAAACAATGTCGTTATGTAAAAAAATCAAAAGTATTTATTTGGTAACAAAAAATAAAAAATTGTTACAAAATATAGATGTTTTGCAATGACATTTTCAAGTCATAACTATACTTGGTTGCCATATGTATGATTTGTTGTAGTGGAGGGAAAATCATAGGAAGAATCAAAGGAAATGGGAGGGGTATTTGGGTGTGATACAAAAACTTTGGATGGCAGGAGCAAAATCGTCGTAGCCGATGAGGCAAAACTTAGGGATAAGTGAGCACCATGTGTCAAAATCATTTGAACACTATGATGACGATTTTAACCGTCACACTATTCTGATGATTTTACCTCGATTACAGTAGAAAATCAAGGTAAAATCATCAGAATAGTGCGATGATTATAATTTTCATAATGTTCAAGATAAACCAAATGTCTGCCCTCTCCGTTTCTCATTTTTTATTTGCAAACACTTTCATTTCTCATCTTCTCGTCTCCATCACCCTTTCCTCTTTGCCCCGAAGTATCGGCTGTTAACCAACTCTCCCCCTGTCCTCTCCTCTATCATTCTTTTCTTCTTCTCATCTCATCTCTTCCATCAATCAATTGTGGTGTAACAGGATCCCAAAGCCCTGAATTCACTACTACTGGTAGGTTCTTAATGAACTATTATCCCACTTAGGTTACAATTTGCTAGCTATTACCCTTGAAGAATCTTGAATCATTACATACAACTAGTTATTTAGTCTATCCTACACAGAAAATATGCATACATCGTACTGGCTATGAAATACCAAGTAAAAAAATAATGAATAAATCAGGGCAAACCAATTAATAAAACATAAGTTAAAATAAGCTAAGAGGTAAAAACCGTAGTTGCTTTAACTTCAAGTAATAACTGTGTGTGTATATCTTAACATTATATGCACCCAAATATAACCCTAGTGTTATACACACCAATGGACACTAGTAGAGCAACACTTATTATGAAAAATACCATACATATGATTGAGACAACAATATCTACAAAGATCTAACCTTAGCTTTCGACTCAAGCAAGCTAGCTTTAAGTGGCAAGTGGCACTTCCTTAAAGACAATGTTAGGGTTAGTACTAACTTACATTATAAATGCTCATTAACTACAAGATTCATACATAAAGAGTACCTTTACAACAAATAAAACTTAGCATTAACAACTACCCTTTATAAACTGTTAGGCACAACTAGCTTCGTAAGTACCTGCACAACACTTAAACGGTAAGTGCTCAAAAGTACTCAGTAAAGTATTTCGCACCTGTGAGAAAAACATGTACAAGCATACAAAGCAATATACATACACAAACAAATAGACAAAGCATACAACACAACATAAAACAAGCACAAACAAGTAGTAAACAATAATAATTCAATGCAATATATGCATGGATGAGTGAATGTATATGCTAATGCACTTAGGACTTCCTTACACCTGAAGTTGCCCTCAACTATCTTGAGCTCATACGGCTAGGTTACTTGGATACTTGCCCACATATCTGATGCTAGCACTTAAACAAAAATCATGAAGTCTTCTTACGGGCATCTTAGAATAAGTCATCATCTACTCAAACCTTACCCACATCTAGTGGGCTACTTAGAGTAAGTCATTACTTATTCATCTCTGACTTGCCTCTTCTCATTAACTATTGTGCTAGATAATGAACTTAGTGGCCAAATTTCACTAAGTTCCCTTGAACTTGACTTGGGCACCTTAGTAGATCACTTACCAAGCTTGTTGACTTGGTCAAGACTCTTGAGTTCACCTAATGCCTAGACGTTTCTAACATCAACCCTTGGGTGATTAGGAAACTTGAACCATTAGGTTCTAATCTAATATCAGAGGTTCACAACCTAAATCCTCAGCCTTTGGGGTAGACAACATTCCTTAGTCTAATCTTAGTGCCTTTTTGCACCTTAAGGCATAAAACTTATCCTCACACACTTAGCCCTCTTAATCACCTACTTATTACCCATTTTATGATGTATGATTTAGTCTTAGGAGTATTTATGACCCTTGTTAAAACCTTGCCTAGGTTTTAGAAAATGGTTTAAGACCTTAGGAACACTTAACCTTTAGGTGCATAGGTGATGCAAATGCACCAGCCTCTTGATGTGTACACATTAAAAGTTTTGGTTGCATAAGATCCTATGGCCAAATCATGCGGAAGAGGAAGCCTCTAGCGAAACTGACCGAGATATGCAGGAGTAATATCCTAAGAAATTTGCTTAGTTATAATGAAATTTAGAGGACTAAATTTTAGAATGTAGGGATACTGTTCTGATCCTCTTAGACCCAAACAAATTTATGATCTTAGCATGATAGTGTAACATGAATTCAGTAATATAATCATTTAAGTAAGTTTGGTCAAAAGGGAAAAAATTATATTTTTGTCGATAAGACCTCGATTTTTGCCACAAATGGATTGGACTAAGGAATTGAATATTCTAAAGTGCTTTTATGATTTCTAGTCCAATTTTATGAATGGAAAGAAGAAGATAAGTTAAATGTGTGAGACAAGTGCCAATTTTCGCACAAGTCAAGTTTCTAGGAGGTTAGTGCGTCATTGAGAATAAAGGATGAGAAATATCCTTAGGTGGCTTGGTTTTCTCCCTTATTATGGTTCTCCCATTCCATTTCTAGCCAAGAAAATCCTAAATCCTACTCCAACTGGTTGCTTGTAATTTTGAGCTCAATTTGGAGGATTCTTGTTGTAAGAGGATCTCTTGAGCTTGTGCAAGGAAGTAGCCATATTTTCTTTTTTGATTAGCTTCTTTTCTTGGTGTTTGGTTTGATCTTGATGTTGTTTAAGTGTTTTTCAAGGCTTGGGTAAGCTTCATAATCAATCCCTAAGCTAGACTTTTGCTCATTAAGGTGAATTTCAAGCCAATTTAGCTTGTGTGCAAAGATGGCCAAAAAAGGGTTTAGTGTCCCAAACTAAGAGGGGTAAGTTGAATAAGCTTGTTTTAAGTCTTCTTAGTTCAACTTTGGATCATATTAAGTGTTATTATGCATTCGAAATCATTTTGCTAGGCTAGAAAATGTTTGCTACATTATGGTTCAAGTTTGAAGAATTTGTGATTGTGTGTGCATTATGGATTTATAGCTTGTGATCTTTGTTTAGGTAAGAAGCTCTTGAAAAATCATTTAGATTCTTATGTTCTCAAGAATCTAGATGATTTTTTTACATGTTGTATATCATGTTAAAGAATTTAGATAGGATTTTAAAGTGGTTTGGGGGAAGACAAGCAAGAATGATGCAAGAACCAATCAAAGGGACATGAAGTAGCGTACCTAGGCAAGGCCCCTAGCGCTGTGGCGCCAGGCCTGGTGCTGGAGCACCAAGGGGCTGAGTTTGGATGGATTACTATGGTCAGTAATGCCACCCTTGGCACTACGACACCAGCCCCTTAAAGCCCAATGTTTAAGGCTTCTTACGAACTCCCCAATGCTTCATTGAGCTTCCCCAAACTTTTCTAAGATGTATGGGACTTTTAAACAGGTCCTACAACCACTTCTAAAGTGAAATTAAAGCATCTGTTAAGTGAGTTAAGGCTTGAACAACGAAGAGACTTAAGACCTAGGTTAGAAAGTTGACCTTAAGTAAGGTTGTGAGTGCTAAGTAAAAGAAGTTTTAAGCTTTTAAGCACCTTGACTAAGCTATTTTAGCTTAATAAGATGGGCCACCAAGTTAAGTAAACTCTTGTATAATGTGATTAAAGGTAAGAAAGAACAAATTAAGTTTGTTAAAGCAAGAATTTGTTCTTGTTAATAAGACTTGGTTGAGGTATATACTTGCCCTAAGTTTTGTTTCACAAGTATTTAAATCCCTTATTGAGAATCTATCAATTCTCACCTCTTTAAGTGTCACATTTGTGTAAAATCTGATACTGAGGAGCCTAACGCACACTGAAAGGTAGTTAGCAAGTTTTCGTGTAGGTATTAGTTTAATAAAATCTTTATTGGTTCTAACAATTTGGGATAAAAAATGTTAAAGCACTAACTAAGTAAATTGTTGGCTTTACAGTTTCAGGCTAAAGGTGCACAAGTAAGTGGACACTTTTATACTATTGTTGTTAGCAAGATAAAGGCAAGTGGGAAAGGATTTTGATGATCTCAAGCTTGTTGTAAATACATGCGAATTATGTGTGCCTAAAAATGCCTCTAGTGTGATTATGTTGTGAAGACTCACTAGTGTTTGTAAAGACTAGAAATACTTTTAGTTGTACATAAGTTAAATTTTTTTTTCGCATAAAGTTTGATACTTAAAGTCTTAAGTTAATTGTTTTTGCAAGTTCAATATGTGCTTTATGATGTTTTCTAAATGGCATGGCAAACCTTGAAATGTTTTTTTTTTTGGATTATTTTATGCATGCCAAAGTAAATCATGGATTCTTATTAATTTAGGTTAATCAACTAGTAGTGTGAAAAGGTTTAATATAATACAAGTATCGACTTAACCAATAGTATTTAAGAGCAGGGCAAAGCCCAACTAATCAAAGGTCTTGGGATACCCATTACGGGATAAGCAAGAGGTGTCTTACATTCAGCCCTCTATAAACCACTCTTCGTGCTAATTTTCGCACGAGACGTCACCTCGTACCTAGCAAGTTTTAGCCCCTAACTCATTGCTAGCAATCCTTGGCTTGCCATCCTAACTAGTAAACTTAGTTTACTAGCTCCTAGTGAGCTTAGCTCACTAGTTTACCTTCGTTTTGTTGTTGCATAGGTGAAAATGGTGAATGTTCATTACTTTGAGTTCTGATGAACTCACTAGGTGTACTCAACCCCCACCTAGCGTCTCAACCCATTGGCTTGTTTAGGGCGCTATGGTACTAAGACTCTTCCCAACTAGGTTTACTAGGCTCCCAATTAGTGTCTCTAGCTATTACATTCACATAGATCACTGAAGCTGTTACCACCTTACAAAATGGGAGAATTACATGTGTGTCATAATGGCTAAAAACTATTATATTGTGTAATTCTCACCATAATGATTGAAGTGTGGGGGGTAAAAGGCATGATCAACACCTCCTTAAAAGTGTTCCAAGTTGGTAACTTAGCCCCCAAGAAAATCCTTAAGGATTGCTTGTTTGTCAAGCAACCTATGGACTTTCTTGTCAGGTTTTGGAAATTTGGGTAATCAATTGCAAAACTCTCAAGAAAGAGACTTGGAGAGTTATGGGAAGAATATAAATGGTATGAAAGTGCTATTGGAGGACCAAATTACTCATGTAAGACAAGTTTGGACAAAGGAAACACTAAAGGCAATAAGGACCTAAATGTCCTAGTGTAAACCTTAAGGTGTTCAAGCTTTTGACTTAAGTCTAAGGGTGGAATTGTGGGGTTATCCCACCATGGGGGAGGCAGTCAAGACTTGATAATTAGTCAAAAATGTTGAGCACATGTGTACCAATGAGTTTAAGACAAAGAAACCATAATTAGTGAGAAGGAAAATGACATAAAGCAAGGTTAAGCTTGTTTAAGTGTGTTTTGTGCCCTTAAGCTCATTTAAGGCCATTTAAGTGGCCAAATCACTTATCCCTCTCTCATTTTCGTCCTCTTGCATCCCAGGAACACAGCCACACTTCTTCCATAGCCACCATAACTCCAAGATTGAAATTGAAGGCAAAACAAAGCAAGAAAGGGCAATTGAAAGCTATGTGGTGCTAAGACTTGAGTGCACCTAGGATCAAGCTCCAATTTCAGCATACCCATCAAGGTAAGGGATCTCTTGCTCTCATGGACTATTTTTTGCAATTTTCAAATATCCATAGAGCTAGGGCTAAGCTTGGAAGAGAGCCATGAGCTTGATGAACCAAGCTTAGTGAGGGGAGTGCACTTACTGAAGGTTTTGTGACCTAGTGTGAAGTGCACAGTGATGGCAGTAAAGTGAGGGTTTCTAGAGCCCAAAGTTAGTACTAACTATTGTTAAAATTCTCCTAAGACCAAGCATTAGTTTGAGGAGGGCTGCCATAGTGATTTGGTTATGTTTATTATGTGTTTTATGGACTAACCTATGGTATATGTTGCTGCCACATTTCATGTGTTTGTTGTTTGTGTTTGGCTGCTGCATTTGGCTGTTATGTCTTGTATATATGCATTGTGGTTTTTTTTTTAGTGTGTTTGGATGCAGGTTTTAATGAGGGTCACATTACCTACTGAATCCAAGTGTTACCCTTACTAAGTTTCTCAATAAAACTTACTCCCCTCAATTCTGTCATTTCGGATCCAGCAGAAAGATCACCTTCAAACTAACCTTTGTGGTTTGGGTTTTGATCTGAAATTTCAGGTACATGAACTTCCATATATCTAGTTATGATCTGGAAAGTTTGGTGATTTTAGGAGCACATTTGGTATTTTTAACGGTGGTACTTATTGTGTTGTGCAGCAGCTGTCTAGCATCCTGTTTTTGGAGTCCATTGTGTCTTAGGACCTCCTGTAACCTAGGGTGCGTATTTAGCTGAGTTAAGACCATATTGTAGTGCATGTATGCATGTACATGTAGTGTAAGTAAGATGAGACAAGTATGTGAACATTTGAGTCATGTTTTGGCTATGTAAGTGACATGGTGCAAAGCTGCCTGAGTGTGAATGATAGGCTGTTTACTTGTAAATTCTGTTTTGACCACATAAAGTTTTTAAAAGAAAGGGAATGTAATTCCTATGTGTATTGAACATGTATGGGATAGCCTTGGAGGGCTTTCGCTTTGTGAATGAAGTGTTTGCATGGTTTGGAAAAATTGTATGGGCAAAATGGTCCAAAAGTTGCCAGAATTTCAACCCTGTACCTAAAGTCTAATATCTCCCTGTGTAGAACGAATCTTGATATGAAATTTTGAACACACCTATAGAACATCTAGTGGGTTAACTGGGATTTGGAATTTATGGATTTAGAGCCATGTAGCCAAAGATATGATATTGCAAAGTTGGCTGAGTTACTGTTCATTTGGTTAGAATTTTGTAACCAATTTAAAAAATCCATAACTTGGTCCATAGGTAGGCTATTGATGTAAAAAAAAATTCCTTGGTTTTCTCTAAGTCTCTAATTGATAATGGAGCAAATAAAATAGGGGGTACATGGCCATAATGATACAGTTTATTAGTGGAAGTTACAGGTGCAGTAGCTGGTAACTAGAACTTAACAAGATTACCTAATGCGTGGAAGCCAAAACTATGACTTGTGCTAGTGTTTTCCTTCTTAGCTGCCATAGGTGCATAAATGTAAATATGTGTGTTATGGTTAGACTAATATGCATGTATTTATATAGTGCTCAAGAGGGTCACTTGAGTATGTACACTAGGGGTGTTGTTCTGATGACCTACAGGACACACCAAACCTGGGAGTTTAAGTGCACAGTTTTGGCACCATAACTGGACTACCCCGAAGTGGGTAGAAAAAGCACTAAGCCTTTACCATATAACAACTTAAGGTGCACTAGGCCTTGACTTGTTCCTCAAGTCATAACTTGTCTAGGCTACTAGTGCACTAGATCTTCATCCAAGTTACTTCATTATCCACCATTACTTCGTTTGCCCTCTTATGCCTAGAATTGCTTTGGGTGGACTTAACTCACTAGGTTTCAAAGAACCTCTTGTGTACCCTAGGTTCCATATAGGTACCTTGAGCAACAAGGCTCACCTAGGCCACTAATGGTCACTAAACCCCATAGGATGCTTAATGGTACCTATTGTAGAGCTTGTGGTTCAATCTCACTTGTGATTGAACATGCTATCCCCGAGGTCTACTTTATGTCTTTGACAAACTCCATAATGTAACCTAGCTCCAAGGAGAAAATAAGGAGTGCCAAGGGCCTATTAGGCTTTATTTACCTCTAAGTACCCTTAGGACCCCTTCCCCCACTCTTGGAGTCCTTGCTTGGAAGGCCAAATGGCCAACTAGTTAAACTGTGGTGCCACTGGAGGCACTATAATGCCCATTAATATTACCATGGGCAGCAGTGCTCCGGTAATATTACCATGGAACCATAGCCCTAGGCCCTCATGCCCAGTAGCCCAAAAATGCCTCTATAGCCCCTTAGGGGCCTTCCTAAGCTTCCTAAACCTTTATGTATGCCTATAAAAAATTCCAGATCTCTTTAACTACTATAATAGGACCATTCCATGCAAAACTAACTAAGCAACAAGTGACCAAACACTCCACAGCAAAGCTTGATTTACACTAGTCCATCATAAGCAAATTCCACCACAACCTATGCATATATTCCAAACTACTTGTGACCATTCAACAAGTAACTTAGACATGCATAAAATCAAT
This sequence comes from Aquilaria sinensis, assembly GCA_005392925.1. Lineage (NCBI taxonomy): Eukaryota > Viridiplantae > Streptophyta > Magnoliopsida > Malvales > Thymelaeaceae > Aquilaria > Aquilaria sinensis. Next base: position 41,819 of record SMDT01000119.1, read on the forward strand.
GTGATAACTAAATCCCTTACCTTAATTGTGAGGAACAAACAACAATCAAGCGTCGACACCAAGCAAATGGGTTCCACTAGGCATTCTATGGTTCCAATGCAAATTCATCATAAATTGGTACCTCATGGGGCTTTGATTTTCACTAAGAATTGATAATTTAGGTGAGATTTGCCATGGATTTTTAGTGGAAAAGGAGAACCACAGATTTAAGGGGTTGAGGATGATGAATAGTGGCTTCGAAGCCACCCAAATTGGTTTAAAAATCACCCTCTCTCAGAGTTTCTTCCAATTTCTTCCTTTTTGCCAAAAAAACCCCATGCCCGAATAGTCCCACTAGTCTTAGGCAATTTAGTTTTACTCTTTGGTTTCTTGACACTTGAGTCCAGAAGAACAGCTTACGAGCTTTAAAACTGGCCTATCAACATGGGGTGAAAAAATGACCACTTTGCCCTGGTGACATTTAGGTGCCAAAGCAACCTAGCAACCATTTAACCCTTACTAAACTTGCTTGATTTTGCTAAATTATACTAATTAAGGTATTTAAGTAGGGATTTTGACTTAATTAAAAGTCTTAACTAATCATTGCAGGTTCTAATCATTGTAAGTCTGCTGCCCAGAGGGTTGTAACTTGAACTATCCTACTTATGACAAGAAATTCTATGGATTGCTGAGGGCTTTGGAGACTTAGCAACATTACTTGTGGCCCATGGAATTTGTAATTCACACTAATCAACAATCACTGAAACACCTAAAGGGTTTTAGGTCAAGATAAATTGAATGGGAGACAAGTTAGGTACATTAAGTTCATTGAGTTTTTTTTCTTAGGTTATTAAGTACAAGCAAAGTAGGAAGAATATAGTGGTAGCTACCTTGTCAATAAGGTATGCTTTGTTTGAAACTTTTCATGCTAGATTACTTGGGCTTGAACTCTTAACGGACTTGTATGAAAAGGATCTTAATTTTAGTGAAATCTATACCCATTGTGCTAAGATAGCTTTTGGGAAGTTTTTTCAACAAGACAGTTATCTTTTTAGGAAAAATAGATTGTGTGTGCCCTAAAGATCCCCAAGGGAAGTGTTTGTGAATAAGGCACACAATAGGAGTCTCATAAGGCACTTTGGTGTCACTAAAACTCTTGAAACCTAGAAGGAACATGTCTATTTGCTATATAATATGATGCAGAGAGGGTTTGTGAGAAGTGCATACCTTGTGAAATGACCAAGCTAAAACGGACTTCTCATGCTTTGTAGACTCCATTACCTATTCCATCACACTTTTGGACTGACATTTCGATGGACTTTGTCATAAAACTTTTAATGTTAAGAAAAGGAAATATGTTTTTGTTGTGGTGGACAGGTTTTCTAAGATCGTTAACTTTATTCCATGCTACAAGACAGATGATACAACTCATATGGCATATTTTTTTTTCTAGGGGTTGGCGTTGAATACAGGCAATGCCAAGAACCATTGTCTCAAATAAGGTCCATAACCACTACTGAAGGGCTATATGGGCTAAGTTAGAAACTAAGCTCCTATTTTTCATAACTTGCTATCCACAAATAAATAGACAAACTGAGGTAACTAACCGAACTCTAGCTACTTTGTTGAAAGCCATTATCAAGAAAAATCTTAAAACTTGCAAGGGTCACTTGTCACATGTAGAGTTTACTTATAAAGGGCTATGCATTATACTGCCAGATTTTCACCATTTAAGATAGTTTATGAATTTAATCCTCTAAAATCTATAGACCTAATGCCCTTGCCTGCTAATGAGTTTTTTTATGTTAGTGGTACATAAAAGGCTGCTTTCTGAAGAAATTTCATAAGGAGGTTTAAATGCAAATTGAGAAAAGGACATAACAACATGCTCAATCAGCCAACCAAGGGCGTAAGAAGGTAGCCTTTGAGCCAAAAGATTGGGTTTGTGTACATTTGAGAAAGGGAAGATTTCCTCCCCAAAAAAGGACCAAATATCATCCTAAAGGAGATAGACCCTTTTAATTGCTAGAAAGAATCACTGACAACTCTTACAAACTTGATTTACTATACAAGCAAAACATTAGTTCTACTCTTAACGTTGTTGATTTGTCTTTGTTTGACAATGTTTCAGATTTGAGAATGAATCCTTTCATGGAACAAGGAGATGATTAGAATCAGGCCAGCATAGAGCATGGAATGCACAAGGAACCCTTGAGAAGCACCTTGGGCCCCATCATAAGTGCTAAGGCTAAAGAGCCTATGATGGTGCTTCACAGGCTTTTTGAAGGCCTTGCAAAGGATCATAAAGATCAGAGCATCACAAGGAGCTAAAACAAGCTGGAAATGAATGATTCTACACCTTGGATCAATATAGTTGAAATCCATGACCACGTCCGCCTTAGTGCACACATACACCCGAAGGTACATGCACTTAAGCCTCGTTGTGCACCTTATGGGTTTTGGGATGTGTGTCAGACCTTAAGTGACCTAGGCTGGTCACATTGCTTTATTTTGTTGTTGTCTTAGTTATTCTATGGTTTTTAGGACAAAGGGGCATAAGGCTTGCAAATAAGACTTAGGTGGCAACCTAATGAGCCTACTTGCATGTCTATGGGTCCAAGTAGAATTCTTTGTAGCTTAAAGACTCCTGTTGTTTTCTAGTTAGGTTTTCGTATATTCTATGGCGTAAGAATAATATTTAAGGTCACAAGTTGTATTATTCTAGCAATAAGTCTTTAGAATACCTAGTTGCTATTGAGCATTCTCTTGAGTTCTTTACGAATTTCACTTGGCATATTAGTGAATTTAATATTTTTTGTGTTGTTCCATATATTGCTCGTTTCTAACCACAGGTTGGTTCAGGGTGGGAATGATTATCAATCTTCTAGTTGAAATCTTGGAGCTTGAAAACCTTTTTAGGAGCATTTCTAGGCCTTACAACTATGAGGATTGCATCAGAACAATTATCACAGGTATCGCAAGCAAACTTTAAATAGAAAAAGGAATAGGCATATTGTTAACGAATATCTATGTACCAAAGGAACAATTAAATTTAGCTGTTGGACAGGAACACTCTAACAAGGAAAAACTTCAACATAACAACTAGGTATGGCGTGGTGAATTTATTGTAACTTATAGTAAATTGAGATGTGATATATAACAGGAAGTTGTAGAAGAGTCACATAATTGTAATTTATAGGAACTTAAGATTGGGTGGTAGTTTCGTAAGTAATACAATATTGAGACGTATATATAAACACATAATATAGCTACTTGTTCTTATATTAGTATTTTTAGCCTTGTTCCTCATAATGTCCTCCACTGTGTGGGGACTAGCTTGGATTGGAACACCGCGATGCACCCCTCCAAAGCCAAAAGAAAAGGAAAAATTGCTTTAATGTTAGTTTTCTTCCTAGGAAATATGGTAAATTTTTACTTTCTAATATTCATGGTGTCAGTAGGTAAAAAACAAAGGATAAAATCCTACCCACTGCAGGTGGGAAGAACAAAATTTCCATTTGTCAATTAGATCTACATGTAAGAAACTAAACAAGGGAATGGAAGTAAACTAGATTTACATGCAAGCTAAAATTAAAGAGTTTTTCTTTATCATTTAAGCAAGTGATGCCAATATGTTAAGGTAAACACTCCTAGTTGTGTTGATTGTTAGAACTTAATATTGTAAGTTAAAGGAGTTAAGTAGATGATAAGAGTTCTCAAATACAAATGTTGGTGAATTTTTTTTTTCCACTGCCGATTTGGATTTATAGTATATTTATCCAAATGCAAATACAGTTGAAAACATTTACACTTGACGCAATTTTAACACAAGTTATTAAAAACTATCTCTCTCTTTTGTTTTTAGAAACTATAGTTTCCTCTCGTTTATTTCTAGGTCAGTAAACAATACGTTAATTTTTCCCTTGAAAGAAAAGTGTAAATGAAAATTGGCTCATCCAAATTCAATTAGAGTAAAATGATTTAGAACATAAATTTGTAAATTTCACTTTTACAAAACAATCTGTATGTTTAGTAGACTCAACTTGTTGTCACGTTCTGGTTCATTCCCTATGCTCCCTTTTCATTTAGTTCTTCACCTTTCTCATGTAATTATGTCTCAGAGCTATTTTAATTTATTGTTAACATTTTTTTGGCTTGGATGATAAAAAAAACTAACATCTAAAGTAGCTTGCTAGGCAATTCAAGCTTTATGTGTAGTATACAAATAGCTACAAGATATTAAAGATAAATTCAATTTTTTTTCTGGAAAAAAACCTTGTAAAACTGGGATACCAATACCTATTTGTTTTTTTTTTCTTTATTTAAAGCTAAATTCTTTTTTACTTTTTTTGGTAATTTCTATTTGCTAAATTCCATCTATGTCTTGAAAAAATGGGAGAAAAGCATAAATAGATTGAGCTATTAGACTATAATATAAGTATTTATAGCTCTGGATAAATTTTTCTTTATTATAGTTTCCCTTCTTTGGTTTTCAAAATAAACGCTAAAACAAATAAAGGAAAGGGAAATGAGTATATCATAAAATAATTCTCGAGCGAAAATTGCTTCGGCGGCAATGAAGAGAATCACAACGAAGAGAATAAGAAAGACAGAGAAACACTTGGAACTAAGGATGGTAATAGGGTGGGTTGGATTAAGTTTAGATTAGGTCATTTAGATTTCAGGTTTAATCAGGTTAGCATCAATTTAGGTTCAGGTGGGGCTATTTAGATTCGAGTTAATTTTCGGTTAAATAAATTTTGGGTTAGGGTTGGGATTAGATTCAGGTCAGTCTTAATTGGGTTTGTATTTAATTTAGATTAGGTCAATTTCAATCTCGAGGTAACTTCAAGTCTAGTTATTTGGGTTTCAGGTCAGATTCGGGTTGATATTCGGGTGTAATCGAGTTATTAGTGCATAAGTTGGAATAACTTAATTAATTTAATTTTGCTAAAATTTAAATTAAAAAATTTGATTTTTTATGCAAATATTTAAAAAGTTTAGAGACCCATGTTGCAATTTTTATGAGTGACTGAAATGAAAATTTTAAAATTTAGATACCTCATAACTAAAAAGTTACTAGGCATAAAAAATAATCTAAAAAATTTAATTTAACTATATATAAATATATTAACATACAATTATTTTAATAAAAATGTCTAATTCAAAAATTTACAAATTCAATTCATAAAACTATAAACTCAGTCATTTTAAAACTTAAGAAGTTAGTAGGATCATATGCATTTAAATTATCTTGTCACTTCTGTTGCAACATTTTTAGAAATTGCTATCAATCAGTTTCATCTAGGTTGATTGGATATCTGTTATGACCTATAAGAGATTTTAAGATCTTGAGTCAGTTACGTTAAAATAACTTTATTATAGCGCCCTAAAATTAATACCACAGGATTCAGTCTTATCTTTTCCTAAATCATTGCTTTCTTACCTAATCGGTGAAGAAAATAATTTTAGTAAATTTTATTTAATTCTTTTTAATTTTAATTCCAAACTATGAATCTTATTAGACTAATTGAATATGAACTCTTAGATGTCCTCAGGACTTTATCAAATCCACCAAGAATTTGAAAGAAGTATCTTGTTCAAAGCCATGATTCTTATTAGACTAATTGGATTTGAATGAATAATCCATCTCGAAATTTTATCAAATCCAACAAGAACAGATCTTTGAAATTTGTTGATTTTCTCTCTAATTTCTAGGAGAAGGATAAATTAAATTATCTTGAATAATTAAGTGACTAGGCTAACAAACTGTTTCTATGCATTCTCAATTTTGGATGCATTGAGAGAACTAAATAGAGAAAACAAAATCTAACTATGCTAAAATTAAAATTAAAATAAAATAAAGATAAATAAATAAAAATTCTAGGTTATATTCCTAGGTGAATTTAATGGTTAAATTTAATGCATGGCCAACAAACAATAACAAAAAAAAAATAAACATGAAAGAAAAAAAAATAAACGTCAAAAGCTTGCTGTTAATGGCTCATCTGTAAAATAAAAGAACGTTAGCAACTTGGGTGAAAGAAATAAGAAAGTTAAAGACCAAACAGGAGTTATACCAAGACATATGGTTGACTGGGGTCCAAAAACGGGTCGTTGGTTTTGGTCCAGGTTTGTCTTCAATTTTTCCGGCGATGAGAAGCGGAGGGGCGGCTTGGGCCTTTCTCGGTGGCCTGGAACGCAGAGGATGAAACAACGGCGGTCTCTGGGCGAATGAATGATGTGCGGGCAGAGGGAGGTCACGGTGATTCGACGGCTAGACGGCAGGGAACGTCGGCCGATCACGCCGGCCGTCGATGGTGTCGAGGCACTCCAGTGGCAAGTGGCACGGCCAGCAACAGGATGATGGTCGAGGACAACCAGAAGTGGCAAAGCTGGCAGCTGTGCGTCGGGTAACCAGGACGAGACCAGGGGTTGCGACGGCAGCTAGGAGAGTTTAGGGGTACTAAAGTAGAGTGGCGAAATATCAAGGCGTTGAATCTGAAGTTAAACCTGTTTTCTGTGGTAGCTTAGGGTTTTCAAATTTCTCCCCTTTTTATCTCTGTTTTTCTTGAATAAATGACCCCTATTTATAATGCCTATGTCATGAAAGTGGCTAACAACCAAATTTGAGATTGAACGTTATCAAAAATCAAAATTTTAGGGGTTTAAGCCAACTAGGATGCAATCTGGTCTAAATACTAGTTTAAGTCCATAAAAACTCTCAAGCTGCTGATCATGCCCCCGGCTTTATGAGAAATTTCAAGTCAACCCAAAACTTCTAGGATTTGCCAAACTGTGCCCAAAAGATTGCAAAAAGCCAGATTTGCCAAGAATTTCATAATTTTCCCAGATTTGCCCCAAACTTTCCAATTTTACCTAGAACTTTCTAAAAACTCTCAGTTTCCACCCAAGCTTTTCCCTTCTGCCTAATTGACCATAAAAAACCCTTAGGACTCAAAATTAGTACCTAAACTAAATGAATTCCTATTTTGATCCTAAATAACTATTGACACCCAATTTCTTCCGGCCTTTTTTTTAAAAATTTTAAAAATTTTATTAAAAAAAAAAACTAATTAAAAAATTATTATTATTATTATTATTATTATTGCTAAAAAATTTTAATTATGTTAATTAGTTTAAAATATATTTTTATTTTGAGAAGATTTGATTTAAAATAATATATGTGTGAATATGTATGTGTTTGAAATAAAAATAAAATTTCAGAAAAAAATGACAAAAAATTAAAAGTTTGAGGTAAAAATGACAAAATTGAGAAGTTTCGGACAAAATTGACAAATTCTGAAAGTTTCAGGAGCTTTGGGTAATTTTTCGCGTCAATTTTGGGCCTAAACGGACGTTTCTGGCCCAAATTGACAGAAAACGTTAAAATTGTCAAAATCAGAAGCTTCTGAGCTTATCCAGAGCTGGAGTAACGTAAAGGACTGAAACTGTCATTTTACCAATTTAAAAGATAAGTTTGATATTTTTTATTAATTTATCCGTCCACAGTTCAGCTAAGCTCCTTCTATAAATACCCCCCCAAATTCAGTGCTGAAGACATAGAAAATCAGAGACAAAAGTTCAGAGCTCTATTTTAAAAAAGAGAAAATAGAAGCCTTAGTCCTAGCCTCTCCTCCCTCTGCCAAAACAGTCCCAAAAATTATTCATTTTTACGTTTCGACTACCTTCTTCCTCCGTTTTCTCTTTCTTTCTTTTGCCGTCGCCGTCCTATCCCGCTGCCGTCGCCCTGCCGCCGCCGTCTCGCCGTCGCCGTCGCTCCTACTCCGTCGCCGCCGCCGTCTCCGCCGCCGTTGCCATTTCGCCGCCGTGCCCAGCCGTCCTGCCGCCGTCGTCCTGCCGTCTCGCGCCGCCGCGTCCAGCCGTTCCGCCGCCGTCGTCCCGGCCGCCGTCGCCCCGCGCCCTCGTCGCCGTCACCCGGCCGCCCTGCGCCCTCGCAGCCTCCGCCTGCCCAGCCCGTCACCCCCCTCCTCCCCGTGTCGCGTCTTCTCTGTTTTGAAAACAGAGATTTCAAAATTTTAATTTAAAAAGGGTAAACCTCTATTCCATCCTTCATCTTTTCAATTTTTTTCAATTTGGTCACTAACGTTTTTATTTTGTTCTTGCAGAATTAATTACTAACCTTTTTTTATTTTTACTTGTTTGTTTATTATTTGTTTATTACTAACCCTTTTTTTTATTGTTGTTATTAACAACTAATTAATCTAACTTTACTAACTTTTTTTTTGTTGTTATTAACAACTAACAACTAACAACTAACTTACTAACTTTTATTATTGTTATTAACAACTAATCTAACTTTACTAACTTTTCTTTTTATTGTTATTAACAACTAACCATATTAACTATGCTAACTTTTATTATTATTGTGTTATTAAAGTGGATGGCCAAAAAGCCCCACTTTATTATTATTAATTTTTTTTTATGATTGAAAAAATAAAAAGGGAATTTTATGTGAATAATTTTTAAAGGCTAACAAAAATCACTAATAAAAAAAAACCAACTATCTTTTATCATTTTGAGACATAACTTTTATTCCTTTTAATAAACAAACATAATGAAATAATGAAAAATAAATAAATAAATAAATGAATATAAATCATTTTTTTCAATGAAATAATTTAAAAAATAAAAATAAATAATAAATAAATAAATAAATACAAATCATTTTTCAAATATATCTTTAAAAGTAATGATTTTTTTAATTAATAATTAATTAAATAATTAAAAAAATAAAATAAAAATTAAACTCCATGTCCAAATGATCCGCCAGGATCCATGGCTTGGAAAATATTTTAAATAAAGTATATAAAATATTTTTTTCCTTTATTATTAAAAAATAAAAACTTTGGTAATATTTTTACTTAGCTCTTTATCCAGAAAAATAATAAAATATAACTTTTTAGTTTCTTTATTAATAAAAAGAATAAAAGAGTAAAAAAAAATTTTTGGGCTAATATTTTACTTTTTTTTACTTATTTCTTTCAAAATAATAAAAATATACAACTTTTTGTTTCCTTTATTAAATAAAATTTTATCCAAATGATTTCAAATAAAGGTAATAATAAAAAAATTAAATCTCTTTACTTATTAATTAGAGGTATTTATAAATTAAAAAATTAAAAAAAATCTTTTAACAAACAAAAAGAACATAAAAAAAAAAATCATATAAATATCAAAAACTTTTCTTTATATACATATAAATCTTTGATTTCTTTAATCTTTTTTTAAAATAAATTATATAAATATCAAAACTTTACCTTTATTTTTTTAAAATATACATATAAATTTTTAGTTTCCTTATTAAATAATCATTTTTGCTTAATTTTTTTATATAAAAAAAATAAAACAAATAAATATTAAGACTTTTCTTTTTGAAATATACATATAAATTTTTGGTTTCATCATTAAATAAATAAAGTTTTGTTTACTTTTTGATTCACCTTTTTATCAAATAAAATATTAAGACTTTACTTTTATTTTAAAAAATATACATATAAATCTTTAGTTTTCTTCATTAAATAAATAAAACCTTGATTAAATAATTACTTTCTTGGTTCATCTTTTATCAAATTAAAAAAATAAGCTTAAAAATAAATATGTATAAATATCAAGACTTTTTATATAAATATTTTCTTGAATAATTAATTTTGGTTTATCTTTTATCAAACAACAAAAATCAATCAAATACATGAATATCAAGATTTTATTTTTAACTCTTTTGTTTTCTTTGGTAAATAAAATCCTGGTATTAAAAAAAAAAAAAAAAAGAAAACCTCTACTTTATTTATTGTTATTTAATTTTTCTTTATTTTATGGTTAAACTCATTTCATTTAAAGAAATTAGCCATAAAAAATATATATGTAAAATAAATCTGAACCATGTTGTTAAGTCAAAAAAAAGAATTTTTTAGTTCATGGTATATTGGCTGGAAACTGTCTCGTGCCCGCTTTTGAGCTGCTTCACCTGGTGAAGAGGGTCTGGCTGAGTAACAACGCCCCGTACCATGATCAAAGATTTTTTTTATTTTTAAACTCTTTGATTCCTTTAAATTAACTTCTTATTAAATAAAAAAATTAATTATTTTTTTAATTCTTTTATAAATTGAGTAATTCTTTAAATAATAAATATCCTTCATTAAACAAGAAAAATCAGATATGAAAAAGAAAAGAAAGATAAGAGAAAGATAAAAATCAAAAAGATAAAGAAAAAGAAAAGAAAAGAAAGAAAAGAATAATAAGATATAAAAAAGAAAGATTTTTTTTTAAAATCATTAACAAATTTAATAAAAAAGGACTTATAAGTTAAACTAATAATTAATTCCATAAAATAATAATTAAATAATTAACTCTAAAGTAATTTCCATATCCGCATGATCCGGCAGGATCTACGGTTTGGAAAATATTGACTTTTTAAAAAAAAAAAATTAAATAAATAAAAAGGTAAAAATCCATATTTATAATATGGATTAAATTGATTAAAATTTTGTCAAATTCCGTGTCCAAATGACTCGGCAGAGTCCATGGTTCGGAATCCAAATCTTCCGTGTCCAAATGACTCGGCAGAGTCCATGGTTCGGAAGTATAAAATTCTATACAAATTAACTTAAAAATCCACATTTTAACTGATTCAGTTAAAATTTCTAAATTAACTGAAAATTATTTAAAAGCAAAGTAAAACAAAAATTAAAATCAACTAAGGTGCCAATTTTGGGCGCTCTAACAATACTGTTTTAGCGTAACCGTACTCCCGATCCCCGAACTCTCGCAGACCAATTTTAAGGTGACCAATCGACCTAGGTAAACGGATTGGTGGCGACTCCAAAAAAAAACCGACGTTGCCACAATAACCATACTAAATTCCTAAGGATGCATAACACAAAATGACAACACAATCTAAATACACATAATCCTACCAACTTCCTAAGCTATAAAATGACAAAAAAAAAAAATCAAATTGCCCCCAAAACAAAAATGCATCCTAATCTAATTTTCCTAACTTAGAACTAAACTAATTTTCTCTTGTGTTCCTCATATTTCTTGGGCTTAAGTGCCTGCCTTTATTTGCATCTTATCATTAGGCATTGAGCTCACACAATCCCTTTTTGAGTTTGAGGCTTTAAGCCTCCATTTTCACATAAGTGCATATAAGGGTCCCCTTATGGCCTTCCTTGGTTCTTTTTTAGTGCTCTTGGTCCCCTTTGTAGTTTTTCCCCACATTATGAGTCTTCATTTTAATACCCAACATGGCACCACACTCTAGCCACTTTTGGCTTAGGAACATAGCACTTTTCTCTCATGTTCCACTGATGTGCCCCCAGAATGCCTTGTAGGTTTCTTTTCTCTTAATGTTTTATAACTTGCATTACCTATTCACATCTTTGATGTTGAACACATTCATATAAGAGTCACAGCCCATGGCCTACGCAAGTTATAGGCATAACAAGATTGGGTCTGGGTACATATGAGAAAGGAAAGATTTCCTGCCCAACAAAGGATCAGATTAGATCCTAGGGAAGATGGACCCTTTTAACTGATGGAAAGAATTAGTGATAGTGCTTACAAGCTTCATTTACTAGGTGAGTACAACATTAGTGCTACCTTTAATGTTGTTGCTTTGTCTTCTTTGACAATGTTTCAGATTTGGAAATGAATTCGTTTGAGGAATGGGGAGATGATGGGAATTTGGTCAGCATGGAGCATGGCATGCACAATGACACCTTGAGAATCCCTCAGGGCCCATCCTAAGGGCTAAGGCTATAGAGCCTACGATGGTGCTCGACGTGCTCATTGAGAACCTCTCAAAGGATTATAAAGTGTAGGGCATCACCAGGGGCTGGAACAAGTTAAAAATGAATGACTTTAAACCTTAGACCATTATACTTGTAATTCATGACCATATGCACCTTGGTGCACACATACACCCCAAGGTGGATACACCTGAGCCCCGCTGTACACCTTATCGGTTTTGGGATGTGCTTAAAACATAAGTGACCTAGGCTAATCACATTACTTTATTTTGTTGTTGTCTTAGTTATTCTACAGTTTTATAGGACAAAAGGGCCTAAGGCTTGCAAGTAAGACTAAGGTGACATGCTAAGGAGCCCGCATGCATGTCTTCGAGTCCAAGTAAGTGTCATAGTAACTTAAAGACTCCTATTGTTTTGTAGTTAGGTTTTTGTATATTCTATGGTCTAAGAATATTAATTGAGGTTGCAGCTTGTATTATTCTAGCAATGAGACTTCAGAACTCTCTTGAGTTCTGTGTGATCACTTGGCACATTAGTGAATTTAATCTCTTTTGTGTTGTTCCATATATTGCACGTTTTTAACCATAGTCTAGTTTGGCATAAGGATGATTATCAGTCTTTTGGTTGAAACCTTGGAGCTTGAAAACCATTCTGGGTGTGTTTCTTACAACTACGGGGTTTGCATCAGCAGAACTACTATGGGTATCACAAGCAAACAACAAATAGTAGAAGAATAGGTATACTGTTAGTGAACTTATATGTATCGAAAAAATAATTAAATTTAGCTATCAACAAGAACAATCTAACAAGGAACAACTTCAACATAACAAATAGGTATGACTTGGTGACTTTATTGTGATTTATAGGAAATTGAGAGGTGCTATATAATAGGAAGTTATTGTGGGGTGACATAATCTTACTTTATAGGAACTTAACATTGGGTGACAATTTCGTAGACAAAACAATGTTAAGACAAATATCTAAACACATAATATAGCTACTTGTTCATATCTTTGTATTTGTAGTCTTGTTCCTCAGTTAGATCCTCCTCCACTGTGTGGGGAAGTGCTTGAACCAACACCGCCTTGAGCCACCAGCACTCTAAAGCCTAAAGAAGAAGAAAAATTGCTTTGATTTTAGTTTTCTTCCCTAGTAAATATGGTAAATTTGTACTTTCTAATATTCATGGTATCAGTAGCGAAAATACAAAGGATAAATATCCTACTCACTGCTGGTGGGAAAAACAGAATTTCTCTTTATCAACTAGATCTGCATGTAAGAAACTGAACAAAGGAAAGGAAGTAAATTATATCTACATGTAAGTTAGAATTAAAGAGTTTTTCTTTACCTTTTGTGCAAGTGATGCCAAATTGTTAAGGTAAAACTGATGGTTGTGTTGATTGTTAAAATGTATGATTGTAAGTTAGAGGAGTAAATAGATAATAAGAATTCTCAAATATAAATGTTGGTGAAAGTCTTTTCCACTACCGGTTTGGATATATAGCATATCTATACAAATACAAATACAAATGAAAACATTTACACTTGACGCATTTTTAACACAGGTTATTAAAAACTATCCTTCTCTTTTGTTTTTAAAAACTATATTTTCCTCTATTTTATATCTAGGTCAGTCAATGACACGTTAATATATCCCTTAAAAGAAAAGTGTAAATGAAAAATTGGCCCATCCAAACGCATATAGAGAAAAATGTCCTAGAACATAAATTTGTAAATTTTACTTTTATAAACAATCTATATATTTAGTAGACTGAACTTGCTGTAACGTTTCGGTTCATTCCCTATGCTCCTTGGTCATTTAGTTCTTCATCTTTCTCATGCAATTATGTCTCAGAGTTATCTTAATTTATTTTTAACATTTTTTTGGCTTGGCTAATCAAAAGACTAACGTCTAAAGTAGCTTACTAAGCAATTGAAAGTTTCATGTGTACCATACAGATAGCTATAAGACATTAAAGATAAAGTCAAATTTTTTTCTGAAAAAAACCTTGTAAAACTGGGAAACCAATACCTATTTGTTATGGTTTTGTTTTTTCTTTATTTAAAGTTAAATTTTTTTTTCTGTTTTTGCTAAATTCTATCTATTTCTTGAAACTATGGGAGATAATCGTAAACAGATTGAGCTAATTGACTATATATAAGTATATATAGCTCTGGATAAATTTTTCTTTATTATATTCTCCCTTATTTCTTGTTTTTGTTTTTAACAGAAAAAGCTAAAACAAATAAAGGAAAGAAAAATGGGAATATTACCAGAAAGTAATTCACGAGCAAAAATTGCTCGGCAGCGATTAAGAGAATCACAACGAAGAGAATAAAACAGGCCGAGGAAGACTTGGAACTAATTTTTTTTTCTGTTACCTGCTTGTGTATATCCATCCTCAGACTATTTACGTTTTATAAACAAAATTCTCTAGGCGTACAATACACGCCCTTGTAAAATTCTTCACCAATCTAAATCACACTTTATGTAATTCCAAAAAATTGACTCGAAATGTCTAAGTCTATATACAGAAAATTCTTGCTTCCCTATTCATGATTTGGAAACACCTTGAAAGGAAAAACAAATAAGCATAAGTTACCTTAACGAGTGATGGAGTCTGGGATGATGGTGAATACGACCGTAGTGAATAGCAGAGATCCCGACAAACGGCAAGACGACCCAAGAGCAACTGGAGAGAACATGAGAGTTTTTGTAGCGATAATAGTGAGAGCGGTAATATAGAAAAGGTTAAAGTGGATTTAGAAGATGTACGTGGCCCTGATCAACTGTCGGCCTGTGTGCTGTTGGGGGTGTGCATTTAGAAGTTGTTGTTTCAGTTAACTTCCTTAAAAATGAGTTGTTTCACGATTAATAGGTACTGAAAAATGTAGGAACCCGTCTCCCTCATTTTGATAAAAGGGGACAAGTGGGTTGGTTTACACGGGAATCTGATTTGATATGAGTCTCAATCAAATAATGTATTTATTAAGAGAGTATTCTTATAAAGAATAGAGTCTAATTACATTTTAAGAAGGCCTCAGTTGTCACTCTCACCTATAAAGAAGACTTTCGCAACACATTCAAGGTACACACAATAAACCCTACTATTCCATAGTTAGTTCATTCGGTTTTGGAGGGTAAAATTGATTGTCAAAGAGTTTTTATTGGAGATACATCCCTAGGGCTTTCTAACATTGTCTGTGGAAGTAGATGGTGTGATTCTGGCCCAAGCCATTAGCATCCAGTAGTCTGGTTTATCAACTCCTTTGACAGTTTTGTTACCAATAATTAATGAAACTTCATTCATCCACTTGTAATGAAGTTTAAGATGCATTCTACTCCTAATCTATATATGTGAAGGTAATACCATAGAGGGCCGAATGGCTTGATAGTGAGCCAATAGATAAAAAGAACATAGGAATGTGGACTAAGGGCCCATGCTCCCTCCACGGGACCCAATATCAACAAAATCTCGGCCTGGTAAGGAAAATAAGTCATTGGTAAATATTGAGATCAGTGCATTCTTAAAGATAAGGCTTGAAATTTGATTCATTAATAAAAGGATTAGATTCTACAATGGGAGGATTTTAAGCATATATAAATGACACAATTTGGTTCGCAATCATTACAATTCGTAATAGACTCAAATCATTATAAATTAACAAGCTAACTTAAGCACTAGATTATTCTCCCGAACAAACAACTCAGTGTGCCTCTAATACATCTTTATTTGCAAGTCCCAACCATCGTTAAACTACTAACTCTAAACAGATTTGCTATCAAAGGTTAACAAATCTACTGAGATCATAGCACTTATTACTTATCTATATTTTACTCAGTACAATTCATTTCAAACAAGAGTATTAACTCAATCAAATAACTTCGTTAGTTGTCTGCATGTTCCCAATAGAAAAAATGACTTGGGCACCTAGGCCTTTTCTGTCAAAAGAGATAAATTTTTATTTATTTGTTGTAATAGATATTTTAACAAAACATGAGACCTTGCTAAATTTTTTTCTAGAAATTTATTTTTTCAGAATGCAAGAAATAAATTTTTAAAAAGCCTCAATTATGTCCCTAGTTGGCTTAATCTTTTGCCTCCTAAACTGAATTTTGGTTCTGAAAAGAAACTTTTCAAATGTCGTTCAACAATACTGAAATGAAGCTTCCAGCCCAAAGCTCCACTCAACCTTAGGGACATCATCTCTTCCCCCAATATTTGTTCAATTAGTTCAAATAAATTAATTTGGTATGTTAGCCTTTTGCTATCAAATGTTGTTCAACAATACTGAAATAAAGCTTTCAGCCCAAAGCTCCACTCAACCTTAGGGACGTCATATCTTTTCCCAATATTTGTTCAATCAATTCAAATAAATTAATTTGGTATGTTAGCCTCCTGCAATATTTTAGATGATAATGCAATTATAGGAGAAAGTATAACACCCACCTAGTCTCATTTTAAACTCATAAAAAAAATGAAAAACTACATTTTTACAAAATTTTCTATTACAAAATGATGCTGTAGAATATGGCTAAATGCAGAATTCTACGCATGATAATTGAAATTTTCCATCAATGGATTGACAAATCTTTTCATAAAAGGTTGATTACTTTTTCCCCTCTAAGGTTTAGATGATATTATTCTTTTCCTCTTATATTTCAAAAATATATACTTTAGATTTTCCTTACATTTTACCCTTTTAATTTTTTCTTTTTTTTTTGCATTTATGAAAAGAAAAAAAATGATAATTTGAAAGTTCTATTAACCGTAAAAAGAAATATCATACAGATTGAAATTACTAAGAGATAATTATTGTACAGTTTTGATTAAGATTTCAAAAGTTGCTACCAGACAGGCAGGGGGTAATGTATATATTTATGAAATAAGAGGGAAAAAGTGTAATATAATCTAAACATTGAGGGATAAATTGTAATTAACTCCTTTAAAAAGAAATTATAAAAATGTTAGTGTGTATAGGACCTCAAATCAACTGCCGCCTCGTGGACTGTTTCCTGGACTTGGTCGTGGATTACTTCCTCCAACCCCTCCAGCATTGTGCATTGTTCCGTAGTCTACAAATAATTATGTATTCAGTATGGAAAGTTATATGTTTTCGTATTAAAAGAAAGACCCCGAAAAAATAAAGAAGGAAAAGGATCAGTTTTGAACCATATAGTATTCGTCGAGCCAAAACTGCTTCTACCATGAAAAGAATCATGATGAAGATAAAACTTTGAACTCATCATTTCATCCTCTTCTTTCCCTCTCATTGGTGCCTGGAGTTCTTATCTATGTCCAGACTCTACGGCTTTATATAAAACAATCCGAAACATGTATTACACGTCTCTAGCTCTAGGATATAAAACTAGGTTTAGGGTAAGCTACAATAACCTCCGCTTGAGGTTTGACTTAACTTACACTTTATCTCCTCTAATTTTAAAAATCTACACTTTATCCCTCATTTCCTGTACACCGTCTAATAATAACTTTTGAGACCCTGATTTAAACCATCTAGTAATTATGTTTAATTAATTCAAAAAATTTTTGTTATTCTTTTCACATTTAACTGACTTTTGAAAAATTACTAGTTTGCATTTGCAAAAAGAAAAATTAATAATTAAAATTTTCTATTAACTTTAAAAAAATATTTAAGAGATTAAAATTACTGAAAGATAATAATCGTTTAGCTTAAACTAGATTTTTAGAAATTGTTTTCAAGCAGTATAAATAAGTAGGGGTCAAAGTCTAGAATTCAAAAATAAGAGGCTAAAGTGTAGCTTAGGTCAAACTAAAAGGGGACAATTGGAAGTTTCCCAATTAGTTATACAGTCTGGGCTGGTAATTGACCTAGAAATAGAGCACATGTTGTTTGGGTCCAGATTAGTCTGTCGTTTTGACAAACCATTTCGTTCCTTATTTATTTCCGATTTTGCGTTACTTGTAAATGAGCGTAACATACATAAGTCGGAGGATTTGAGCTCCAAAGATTATGGGTAGGAGTATAGTATATTCAGTACGTGTCTCAAGTATCACGGTATATCGCATAAAATATTGGACAGTGCATGTATCCGATATGCAATAATAAGTTTTCGTAATTTATCAGATTTTTTTTCTGTAAACATATTTACATACGGATACTTTTTTATGTGATTTTTCTATAAAATCTAGTTTGACACAGAATATCACTTATTGTAGGTACGTACATGCGATACATAAATTTTCATGATCTATTGAATTTTCTTGCAAATGGATTTACATTTTGATGTATTTTTATGCGTTTTCCAGATTTTGCGTGACACAAGTGGGTATGAGATACATAAAATTTCACGATTTATCTAGTCATTGTATATATGAACGTGTTTTGCGAACGTTTTCTTTTTATATGCGAACGTTTTCAAACTTGGTCAAAGTTATACTTGTAACCCTCCATATACTTCACCCTTTGACTGATAATGAAAAACAAAACTAAGGATCAATCAATGTTAATTAAAAATTACCAAATGAAACTAACTTGTTTAGTAAAATAGCATCCAACGTCCTCAACTTTTTCCAAAATTAAATCTAAACCTTAAACTTGCATACCAATAACTAGGGATGGGCATGGAGCGGATTGACCTGCTCCATAGAGCGATCCACCCTTGCTCCACTTTTTTATGAATCAATCCACAATTGCTCCACTTATTTATGGATCGATTCACAACCCGCCCCACTTAACTTGTGGATATCTATGAATATCCAATTCATGATATTTTGATAAATAATTCAAAAAAAAAAATTTGTAGCTATTTCAAATATTTTGTAACAGTTATTTTTTTTTGTTTAGTTTACTGTTGTTTAGGAAAACAACATACCTATTTTATTGTTGTTAAAAGAATTAGTAAATAATAACAAGATAAATATGTTTAAGTCAAATTTAAATTTAAAAAAATGAAATAAAGCAAGCAATTCAAAATAGAGGTAGTACTTTTGAAATAATAATATTTTATTTTTCTATAAAAGAAAGAATAACTTCAAGTAAAATGGTAAACTAAGTTAGTTGATCTAAAGCTTCCAGTTCAAAATGATGATATCGATGCCCGAGCAAAGGCTGACGGGGGGAGTAAAGATGCCACAAACGGAAGGGACCTTGAGGGCCTGTGAAGGTCGATGCTGATGCCGTAGTTGGAAGTGGTGTTCTTGTCCAGCAAGTAGCAGAGGCACTATGGGCTATTGTCCATCAGCCCTGCCAGCTTTGGGCAGCAATTCAGGTTTGGCTTCGTCGACTTGCCCCTTGCCGTCACATACGACAGGTGGTCTGTCAAGTTTAGCAGGTTCGTCATGTAGTTGGGCGTCGATGCCAGTGCCCTCGAAGACGACGACCCTATGACCACAACGAATCGGTGAATCGATGAACAAAACGAATCAACAAGGGGAGAAGATTAAGGATTAAAGACTTGTCTAATTTGGTGAAACACAAAAGTGGCAAACTGGTGAGTGAAGCACAAAAGTAAAATGATAGACTCAACCGGTGCTCTATGGAACTCCAATTCCAAACCCAACCCATTTCTTAAAACATCATAACTAGATCATGATCTGATCCACTCCAAAACTGGTGGATCATTTAAAAACCCTGCTCCATCGGAGCGGGTAAGACTGGAGCTCCATTAGAGCAAGGCTCCATGCCCATCCCTACCGATAACTACCCTATCCTTCTTTAGCCTCAAACGAACTCAAATTGCCACCATTGCCAAGCTGCCTGAGGCCCTGAGCAACTCCCAATGTTGATGACTAGCTCTCCTGGCTAGTGATCATTAACCAAGACTAATGTCAACCCAAGTTCGGCCACACCATGCATTGTTATGAGCAAATTTTTACTCAATATTAGTTGTTGGGCACTTTAATACAACAAAATAAACCAAGGAGAATGAAATAGGACAAAAATAAGTTGAGAACCAATGATGAATTTTACCTTATTTGTTTGGTAACTTTTCCTTTTCTTTTACTAAGAAATGCTTACAAATAAGGGTTTCTAGGTTATTGTCGAGACTTGGCATTGATGGGAAGGTGCCAAGGTAGGTCCATATTCTGACCATTCGGCCTTAGCTATTAGAACAATTGTCTAATAAGTTAGTTTGTAATTTTTCCATTGAAAATAATCTGTTATTTTTGTTTTTATTAATTTTTTTTGTCTAGAATTAATATCATTTTAATATTAATTCTTTATTTACTAAATAACCAATTAAATATTTTTATTAGAAATTAGTTAATTTTTTATAATTTTTTTGGTATCCATTTAAGGAAAACAAAAATCAATAGGAAATACTTAATTTTTTGTTTCAAAAATATTTTTTGAATTTCTCTGAATATAAAGTTTCAATTAATCTACAAGTTGAGGAAATAGTCATTATACATCAAAATAATCACTAGTAACTCATTTTTAAAAATTACTATTGTAGTTTTAAAATCTAGTAGCAAATTAAACCATATACAATTTTTTATATTATGAAATTTTTTATTTTGAAGGGTTAACTATTCTTCATTTATTATGGCAGTTTTCTTTCCACTAACCCGGTCTCATGTCTAATATGCCTAGTATGTCGTATTCCCAATTTCTCAACCAATAAAAATAATAAAGGAGATTTCGCCTATCGTGATCACTCACACACTAGGCAACTTTAGTTTAGAGAGTGAAACACTTCGAGAGCGATTATCTACCATTAGTGATAAGGTTTTTCTTTTTTTACTTACCTTAACTTTTGTTGAGTTGAAATTGTACTTTCGATGGCTTTATGATATGATATTGAGTATGCATTGATAGCTTCTATGTTTTGTTTGTTTTATATATTTAGGCTAGTGAATGCTAGGAACTAACATTTTTCTAAGTTTGGGGAAGTTTGATAGGTATTAATTTTGTGGTCAAACATGTTGACTTTTTATTAACTTTGATCACCATTTTCTATCTTATCACCCTACATTTTTTGTTGATTCTTGCTTTGTTCTTTCATTTTGTAAATTAGAGAAGTTGACCAAAGCATCAAAATGGCACCAGGATAAGCGAAACAGAAAACAAGCACGCGAAAGTCAAAGCTAGATTATAATTGTGAGACCTAGGGCCTACGAATGGCGCCACAATACAAATGCTGCTACCTAAAATTGTGCTTTCTGGCACCTATATGCCAATTATGCCCTATTTTTGTGCTTAGGCACCTCTACAGTAGGAGAAAAATGGTCCCGTACCTCAAATTTGAATCTAAGCATATTATTGGCTAAGAGATTTGATCTAAATGGGTAGGTGAATGAAAGAGAAATCTCCAAAACTTAGAAAAATCTAGAACCAAGCTTATAGATATTCATTCTTCTTCATCTTCTCAACTTAGGCTTAGGTTTTCATCTCCACATCTTGCATATTTCTTTATCTTCCTTAGGAGCACTTGTGGATTCTTACTTGGAGAAGGTTTGGAGGACTTGAAGACTTGTAGAAGCCTTGTGGAATCAAAGCATCTAGAGTTTGTTGGATTCTTTCTTTCTTTCGTTCTTGTATTTAGACATGGATACTCTTTTGTGTACAATCATGGTTATGTTTTATTTAAGTATAGAGTAATAGTCTTGACACTTTCTAAGGTTGTAACTACTTGGATTGGATAAGTTATTTGAATCTATGGCTATGCAATGTTAGTTTTCATTCTATTGCTTATTTTTTTTTCCTCTCTTGTGTTTGTTTTTAAGGTTGTAACTACTTGGATTGGATAAGTTATTTGAATCTATGGCTATGCAATGTTAGTTTTCATTCTATTGCTTATTTTTTTTCCTCTCTTGTGTTTGTTGTGTGTTAGCTAATTGATGACCACAATTAGTTACACTCTAGATTGCTTTTAAACTCATGCAAAATATTAACAGTAATTTGACCTAGGAGAAGGAATTAATGACATTGGACTTGTTGTAAAACTAGTCTAAGTCATTAGGTGAAGTTAAATTGAACACTAATACCTCTTTCTAATCTTGTAATCGGATGGGAATCCTTACTAAGCTTAGAATAGAAAGAGTCAATCTTTTACTTAGGAAAGTAAGGAATTGATTAGTTAACTTACCAATAAGTAATGAAAACCAAATCGCTAGCCTAAATTCATTAACTAACCAACCCAAGTAGTGAACCCATAGGAAGTGTGCTTTCAAAATTTGATAAAAACCACATTTACATTGCATTCTTACATTCTATGTGAGTAGCATTTCACTTATCTAAGTTTAGTTATTTGTTTGACTTGCTCAAATCTTCATTCAACTTTGATTGTTTAACTAAAATTATCCTAGAGTAAGTAGTACTTGGCAAGCAATTCAGTCAATTCTCGTGGGAACAATACTTTTTCTCATGTAACTTCAACATCTACTGTGCACTTGTGGTTAGGGTTTAAACTCACAACAAGACTCAGAGCTTGAATTCAGCAAGCTTAGTAAAGTGGGCTCATAGCTTAGTTGAAAAAGGCACATGCTTGAATCTCAGTTTAGAAGGTAGAGCCTGATTTAATCTTAATTGAGGTTGTTAGGCTCAATTAGAACTTGAGTAGGATTTTAAGAATGAGGATATTATTTATTTTATGAACTTAATTATACTCCCTACATCTTGCTCTAGTTGGCTATTTTACCTTTTTTTTTACTAAGTTATGAATTAAATATATTTATATTAATATATATTAAAAAATTCTTAAAAAATTATATTTAGAAACTATAATCTTCAAAGTTCTATTTTTATATAAAAAATTCATATTTTTATGATAAGTTTTAAAAGAAATAAAATTATGGATTAATTGCTATGAGAATAGTGAGTATTATATTAGGCTTGTTAAAGCTGATAAGAGTTCAAGCTGTACCAAGCTCACGCTCGATTTGTTAATAAATAGAACCTAAAATGCAGCTCGTGTTTGGGCTCAAAGCTCATTAGGTCTGGTATGATAATGAAGAAATTGAACTCTAGCTCGTACTGTTCAATAAAAGGTCATCTCATTTTCTACCTTATTTCACATAGGAGTATTTTAAGTATATATAAGCAGGTAACAAGGCGCAATTATGTACACAATCATTACTATTCAAAATACACTCAAATCAGTATTGAATAACACACTAACTTAGATATTGGACAGTTCTCCCCAGACAAACAACTCATTGTGCCTCTAACACCATCTTTACTTGCAAGTTCGAAAACATTGCCAAATGACTAAGCTTTAAACAGATTTGCTATCAGAAGGATTACATATCTATTGAGATCATGGTACATATTACTTCTCTATATTACTTATTACAATTTATTTTAGAAGAGAGAGTATTGACCAATCAAATAGCTTCTCCAGTTGCCTGCATGTCCCCAATAGAAATTGACTAGGGCACTTGGGGCTTTTCTGTCAAAAGAGATCAATTTTTATTTATTTGTTATAGATGTTTCAAGGAAAAGATTATATAATAGATATTTTAACAAGAACAAGAGGCCTTGCCAATGTTTTTGAGAAATTTACCTTTCCAGATTGCACGAAATAAAATTTGAAAGGCTTAATTATGCCAGTTGGCCTGAACTATTTTAAATTTAACCTTTTCCCCACTAAGCTAATTTGGTCTTGAAACAATTGCTAAAACTTTTAAAAGCTTGTCCAATAATGTTGCAGTGCAGCTTTTAGCCCAGGGCTCCACTTAGAGATGTCATATGTTCTCACAGTCTTCGTTCAATCAGTTCAAATAAATTAATTTGATATATTTGCCTCATACAATATTTTAGAGGATAATGCAGTTGTAATAGATAGTATAACACCCACCTAGTCTCCTTTTAAACTCGCAAAAGAAAGTGATAAACTACATGTTTACAAAATTTTCTATTACAAAATGATGCGGTAGAATGCTATATTCGGAATTATGTGCGTGATTATTGAAATTTATCATTCATGGATTGACAAATCTTTTTATAAAGGGTTAATTACAATTTTTTTTTAAAGTTTAGATGATACTACACTTTACCCCTCCTATTTTAAAAATATATACTTTACCCCAGTCTTATACTTTGCCCTCTTAAAGAAACTGTTTTACATTTATAAAAAGAAAAAAATTGATGATTTAAAATGTCTACTAACTAAAAAAAAGTATCATTCAAGGTGAAATTACTGAGAGATCATTTCTACGGTACAGTATAAATTGAGCCAATTCCTTTTAACTTAAGTCAACTGACTTATTTCTACTTTTATACCTTTTTTGCCTGAAATCAATTTCATTTGAAAGTCAATATTATATAGATACAATAATCCATTTGAAAGTAAATTTTCATGATATTGTTAAATTTTTATGAATTTTCTTTTTTAATACCTTAAATTAAAAAAATTCATAAAAATTTAGTAAGATTATAAAAATTTTATTTTCAGTGTATTATTACAGCTCAATAATATTGGCTTTTAATTAAAATTAGTTCCAAATAAAAAATACATAAGAATAAAAATAAGTCATTTTATCGTCAATTGACTTAAGTTAAAATGAACTGGATGTAAGATTTTAGAAATTGCTATTGGACAGTGTAAAAAAATTAAAGGCAAAGTGTATATTTCTAAAACAAGATAGACAAAATACAATGTCACCTAAAATTTGAAGGGTAAATTATAATTAGTCTTTTTATGAAATAAAATTTTATAAAAATGTTAGTATGTGTAGCACTTGTCTTTGTTTAAGATGAGTTCTCGTACCTCAAATCAACTGCCACCTCCTGGTCTGTTTCCTGGACTTGGCCCTGGATTACTTCCTCCAACCCCTCCAGCAGTGTGCATTGTTCCGGGGTCTAGAAAAAAATTAAATATAGATGCCATTTGGGAACAATTTTCATAATTAGTGTTAAAAATTTAGATAATTCATTTAATTGAAAGATAAAACGGTTGAAACTAATAATTAAAAATTACTCTTGAATTACTTTTTTTAAAACTTTAATGTTAATCGATAAGGATAAAGTCAATCAGAAATTGGTATTGAAAATTATATATTTTCGTATTAAATCAAAGACCCAAAAAAGAAAAAGAAGAAAATCAAAGGATTAGTTTTTTACCATATAGTATTCGTCGAGCCAAAACTGCTTCTACCACAGTGAAAAGAACCATGATGAAGAAGATAAAACTGGCGAGAGACAGTGGACTCATCTTTACGTTCTCTTCTTTCCCTCTCTTTGTTGCCTACAGCTCTTATCCTTGCCCAGACTCTACGCCTTTATATAAAATAATACGAAGCATAAATTACACGTCTCTAGGATTGACTATTGGGGTGCCTGTGATATTGACAAAGAGTTTTTCTTTTTCCTTGTTATTTCGGATTTTGTCCTAATAGTGACATTGTCAATGAGCGTAATGTAGATATGTAGGAGGACTTAAGCTTCAAGGCTCATTGGTAGAAATATGGTATACCCAGTCTCTCAAATACCACAAGTGTAAAATAATGCTTACTGCATGCAAGCAGTACACGGTATACAAGCATGATCTATCAGATTTTTTTGTTGAACATATTTGCTGGACGATACTTTTTTATGTGTTTTTTTTTTTATCAAATATAGTGTGAAGCACAAAATTTTATTTTATGTAGGTATGCGGTACATGACATAGTGACTGAGTTTTTTACTGTACATATTTGCATACCGATTATTTTCTATGTGTTTTTTTTTTTCAACTTAGTGTGACGTATAAAATACTGTAAGTATGAACAATGGCGGGCCAGTTAGCACTGGGCAAGGGCAATTTGCGCCTCTCCTCCTCTTAATTTTGGGAAGGCTACACATATTTGGTATAAGTTTATAATAATTGAGCATTTTTTTTGTATAAGTTTATAGTAATTGAACATTTTCTTTTTTTGTACTCAGAATTACATAGCTATTAAGTTAAGAGCTTAAAGATTTCAAGGAAAGGAGTTGGGATATCTCGAAGCTGGTGGCGTGGGAGGATAGCCTCCTTGCCACTGCACTGCGATGCGAAGATAATTGAGCATTGTTGGCCCTATGAAAATATCTAGTTATTTGTTTGCACTATTTTTAATATATACAATCCTTGCCCCACTTGAGAAATTTTCTGGCACCAGCTCTGGGTATGTGGTACGCTATATGCAATATATAACATTTCATGATTTAACAACTTCCTATGTAACCCATTTTGCCTACTGATGGTTTTTTTTATGTGTGAACTTTTTGAGACTTGGTCAAAGTTATACTTGTAACCCTACATATACTTCACCCTTGACTGATATTGATAAATACAACGGTCAATCTATGTTAAAATTGCCAAATCAACTAAGTAGCTTAGTAAAATTGCATGCAATGTCCCCAATTTTTTCAGAATTAATTATAAACCCTAAACTTCTGCATCTACCCATAACTGCCCCATCCTTCTTCAGCCTCAAACGCAACACATGCGGCCACCATTGCCAAGGTGACTGAACAACTCCCACCATTGACCACCAGCTCTCCTGACGATTGATCACCAACGAGGACTAATGTCACCCAAGTCCGCCCAGTCCATCAGGCATTGTTATTAGCAAATTTTTACTCAGTTTCAGTTGCTGGGCACTTTAATAACACGAATAAACAAAGGAAGAAAATAGGACGGAAAAGGTAGAGAACCAACAACGAATTTTACGGTTTGATTTTTAAATAGTTGTCGAGGGACTGGGGGTTGGTGGGTGGGCGCCGGGGTTGGTCCATGTTCGGACCACCCTGCCTAGGCTGTTGGAACAATTGACTCATAAATCGTCTTCGCCTGCCCAACATATCTGTTAAGGCCTAGTCGAGGCCTTGGAGGCATTCCCATGCTCAAACTTGCCAATAAATAGTTCAAACGAAATTTGATATTTTGTAACTTTTATGAAACCGACAACTTACCCTCAAAACATTTGTAACTTCTCCTACCTAAATATATACTTATATATGCTTCTAATACCAAAAAAATTGTCTAATAAATTTAGCTTGTACTTTTTCTACTAAAAAAATCTTTTATTTTCATTTTCGCTAATTTTGTTGCCTAGAACCAATATCACTTAAAACTAATACTCTATTTAGTTAATAATAAATTAAATAAATTTGTTTAGAAATCAGCTTTTTTTATAAATTTTTCCCTAACCAACCAAATAAAACAAAAATCAACAGAAAATACCTAGTTTTTTTAAAAAAAATTAAAAATATTTTTTTTTTAACTTCATTGAGTATAAAGTTTTAACTAACATACAAGTTGAGAAAATAATTATTGTACATCAAAATATCCACTAGTAATTTATTTTTTAAAAACTCCTTTTCTCCTATGAACATTGCCAACTTGGACCTTTTGCCTTTTAAGTTTTGCTCTGGTTAACTCGCTCCTCAAACTTTATAAATTGGTATCTTTCACCCCACTCTGCTTAAATGCAAGAATGACAAAATTTCACATTACTCGATGACCTGGCTTGACCTACCCAAACCAAAGCGTAACCTAAACTAATTTGATTAAAAAATCAATGACCCGAACAAACTGTACCCCAACCTAAACCCTGAACTAATTGAAGTGAAATATGAGAAAACTTAAACATGAGCTCAAACTCACCTGAACTTGAAATCACCCAATGCTAAACCTCATAAGACCCAATTTTAGCCCAAGTTAACATAAAATATATTGTCAGTAAAGATTTTAAAAATTATTATTTTAGCCCAGGTGACTAGATTTCTTTTACTCTATTGATTTGTTCTGCATTGCAGAACGAGTGAGTGAGAGTTAGGATAAGTGATTAATGAAAGGGAGAGAGATAGAAATAATTAGGTTTTATGAATTATAGTGTTTTATAAAAGAACTTATATATTAATATATCTTCATAAATTTTATATTATTTTTCATGTCTAGTTATATTAAATTTTTTAATAATTTTCCCTTCTTGCCCATATTACTAATAATCTTGCCATGTTTTGTTGGTAATGGTAAATAAAATATTACCATCTATTTTTTTATCTTTGATTTTGAATTTAGTTGTTGGAGAGAAATATTTTATTTGATTTTTTATTTGTC
Organism: Aquilaria sinensis; assembly: GCA_005392925.1. Classification (NCBI taxonomy): domain Eukaryota; kingdom Viridiplantae; phylum Streptophyta; class Magnoliopsida; order Malvales; family Thymelaeaceae; genus Aquilaria; species Aquilaria sinensis. The sequence continues at coordinate 69,578 of SMDT01000119.1, forward strand.
TCAATTGTATTCTAATTAGGAACAAATGTAATATTTGAGTTCAATTATTTGCCTAAAATTTGAAAAATCTTATTTCAGCTATCCATAATAATTTGAAGCAAAGGCAAAATTTCATTAACAAAAATACCTTAATACACATACTCCCAAGCATACCCAGGGAAAAACATCCAGAAACATCTCAAAGCGTAAGCATCTTATAGCACCAGCTAGAAGCTAACAAACGAGGTACAAGGATATTAATTAAACGCATACAAATATATCTCCTTAACAATATCCTCCATACACCTAGCCCAGTTGCTATCTGCCCTACAATTCCTTTCATGCCAAATATGATACATAGTAATAAAGAGGCCTACTTTTCTATTTCTTCTTAACAGATGCCTGCCTTTAAACTCCTCACATAATAATTACAACATGAGTCATTGAAATTTTTAAATCTTTGTATTTTCACTCAAAATTTTTAAAATTTTGCAATTTAGTTACTAATAATAAACTAGAGTTGCATTTGGTAGCAATTTCATAAAATATTCGTTGGACAGGAGCATAGTGAGATTGTGACAATGTGTGTCTGAATGATGGTTGGAAGAGGGTATCGATGGCCAATGTGTTGGAAGACAGGTTGGGGTTTGGGTCTAGAAAAACTGCCAAGTATTATAAAGTGTTACCAATTATATTAAATAACCTAAATATCCACTAAAATATAATCAATAAAATTTTTATAAATTTTATAGTTAAACATACTAATGAAATAAAATTAACCTAAATTAAATTAAATCCCTCCAAAAGAATTGAATTCTTTAATTTAGATTTTAACAAAAACCAAACAAAAAAGTTGAATTGATTTAGTCATTTTAGCTCATGCATCAGTGACTCAAGTAAACATCACAATAAACTTTAATATGGTCTGAAACTCAAATAATTTAACCTATATTGGATCCAAATATGAATAAACCTGCCCAACCCAACCCAAACCCAAAATCTATTCAACCAAAACCTGAATGGACTGCCCAAATCTTGCCTGACCCACCCAATTGTCATCCCTACATAAATGAAATGAAAATGACTCTTTGGGTTATATGAGAAGCACAACAAATATAAAAGGAAGTATAAAGGGTCACATAAAGCTCTAGTTTTCCTTTCTTGAACAGAAAACAAAAGGATATCCCATAATTATAGCAATCTTTTTAACCCTAGATCTGCAACCTAAAAAAATTAACTTAGGTATTGTTTAAAAAAATAATAGTTTAGCTTATAATGTTATCCTTTTCTTGTTTGTTCACTACTAGAAAAAATCGATTTAGTGACGGTCATTAGTTACAGCTGACCGTCACTAATATGGATTTAGCAACAACAAGTCGTTGCTAATATGTCCATTTCTAATTTTCTCGCCACTAATTTTTTAGTAATGACTATTGTCACAAATTAGCGGCACCCAACCGTTGCAACGCAGACCGTTGCTGCACTCTAGCAGTTATAACTCAAGTGTAGGTTGTCACAAGTAATAAAATCTCGAAAGTCCGAGTGTCGAACCATAAGGAAGTGAATTAAGAAATACAAATTATAGGTTTTTAAGAAAGAAAATATTTGGTGCAAAGTGTGAACAAGTATTGCTTAAAAATTGAAATTCAAATAAAATAGCTAAGGTTAGGGGATCCACTTTTAGTATATTGGTTATGATTAATTTTAGCCCATCTTACCACTCAATTGAGATCCACACATAAAGGAGGTCCCAATTGGAGAATTTAGTTAGTATTAACATTCAATGATCTTAAAACGCCAACACTTACTAATGGGTTCAAGTATCCATCATGCCAACCTTTGTCGATAATAACTCAAGATTTCAATATAGCCGGCAGAGCCATGTTCTACAGAGGGAATCAAGCAACTTTTGTGCCAATGATTTGACTATGATAAATCAAGACTCCTACTTAACAAGGGAGGAAGTTAAATAGGTTAAGAAAGAAAATACCGTTAACGTTGTGATCCATTCAAATTAATCATAACCTCTATACCAAAAGCTTCACCCTTTCACCTTACCAAAAAGAAGATTAGTTAGATATAATAAAAGTAAACAACATGTAGAAAGATGAAATAAACATAGATTAAAAGATTAAGAACGAAGAAGAAGAAGAACGAGAAAACAATTGGATAGAGCTTCGGTATTGAAAATAAGAACAAGAACAAAGAAGAAAATCTAAAAATGATACAAGAACATAAAACATGCCTAAGAAATGACATTCCTTCATCCTCCCCCAAGGTGCCTATTTATAGAGTTTTCGGGATGGTAGACTAGAATAGTAAATGGTGGACTAGAATAGTAAATGGAAGACTAGAATAGTAAATGCCGGACTATAATAACAAATGGTAGACTAGAATAGTAAATGGTGGACTAGAATAGTAAATGGCAGACTAGAATAGTCAAGGTTGTTGACTACAAATCAACAATGGCGGGCTGCATCTTCTTTTAATTTTTTTGACCATTGTAAACATCGAATCAGCTCTTCCTCAAAGCACGAGCTTGTAGATCTCTTCTCTAGCTTTGAATCGACAGCTTGCTTATTCAAATCGGATATCCGTAGCTCAAATTATGATTTTTCTACCGAAACTGCTCTTCAACACACGAAAATAATGAATTTTCCCAGCTATAATCAGATTTTAGCAATGAAAATGATCAAATTAGCTTGCAAAATAAAGCAGAGTTGAAGATCTATGTGTTGACTTTCAGATGAATTTGGAATAACTCAGTTCCGATGTCTACAGCTCCAGATATTATTTTTCTCATAAAGGGTCGCCAAGTGATGATTTTACCTACATAAAAAAATAATTATTTAATATATATATTTTAATATTAATGAACAGTAAATTACGTATGTACAGTAAATACTCATATGAACAGTGAGATGTGTGTATGAATAGTGACTCGGTGAATAGTAATAATGAATAGTAAAAAATGCGTGTAAATAGTAAAAATGCATAAATAGTAACCCAATGGAAAAATACTCAGAATATAGAAATTAATCATACTCAAAGTATATAATGATGATTTACACCCTTAATAATAATACACTTATGAGTATTCATCAACCGTCACATATTTACTGGTACTGGTAAGCTGTCGGAGATTTAGCGACAATCAGTTGTCACTATGTAGTGACAGTTAGCCGTCATTAGTTAGTGACCCGTAGTCGTCGCTAATAAGTGACGATTAACCATCGCTGCTTAGTGACTGTTAGCTGTCGCTAGTTAGTGACGTATAGCTGTCACTAGTTAATGACGATTAGCTGTCGTTAGTTGGTAACGGATGACCGTGGATAGTTAGTGATGCGTGACTATCGCTAGTTAGTGAGGTATAGCCATCGTTATCGGCTTATAATTTGTGACTAGTAGTCGTCGCTAGTGAAGGGAAGGCTAAGTGAAGGAAGAGGGACACATGCCATAGATGACATAGCATAACTAAAACTCAAGCCCCGATGAGGCAGCAAGGTGAACAACCATGTACATATGTTAAGAGCTGGAGAAATTGATCACGATCTATCATACCATTACAAACCCTACCACACTAGTCACATAGAAACAACTATTTGCCCCTAGTCAGTATGGCAATCCAAATACTATTTGTATTAACGAGAACAATAGACAAGCTTCCATCACAGGGGATAGTGCATTAAATTGAAACATTAAACAACCACTGGTACATTAAGAAATAGATGAGCCTAAACGATAATTAAATCTCTTTTAAACATTATAACAGTTGGGTTGCCACACAAACTACACTCTAAATGCACAGAAAGACACTGCAAAAAGGATTCTTATGACTGAAATCTAGCCAGTAAACAAAACAAGTAAAGAAGGTCACATTCAAGAATCGGCAATCGTGACCTCCACCTCAACACTAGGTTCAATGGTAATGGTGATGATCTACTTAACCACATCAGGGGAGTTAAAGAGATCAATCACTCGCTTGTGAACTCGAAGCTCAAATCTATCTCATGCATTTGTTCCTAGAGGTAAAAATAAACAAACTTTGTAACTTATCTAACAAAAGTCTCAGAAATGACATCAGGAAGAAAAAGAATAGCTAAGCATAGAAGGCAAACTTATAATACAATCTCGAACATCTAGTACTTGAGAACATAAACAAATAATCACAACAATAAAACTTCCAAAAAAGCTTCATGGATTCAAATGATCAATTAGGAGAGTTTAATTTAACAAGGAGAAAAGCATCAAAACTCAGGATGTCTTCAAGCAATGGACTCTACAGCACCAGGACATGAAATACATACATAATTGCAGTGTCAAAGTTCATCCTAAACAATCTTACATGAGAGGGTACAGATTTTGACTCTTTAGTTCAGCCCAGACTATCTATGCTTATAAGAAGCAAAATATTTTTCACTTCCACTTCTGCTAAAGTGAATGATGCATCAATGGTCTGAAGCAACACAAGTGTTCCATTCTCATTAGCATGTTCAATTTTTCCTTCAAAAGGCTGACCATCATGAACATTTAGTTGAGCATTTGACAAAAAAGCCTTAGGATTCGATGGGCCTGCATCAATTAAAGTCGGACAAAAAATAGAAGAAGTCAGACAAAAAAGCCTCAGGCATTTTATCAAAAAACATTTGCAAAACAATTAATCAAAAAACAATTCTTCCTACTCTTACACTTCACCGTTGTGCTATTACTTGTGAAGGTATAATGCATTTCCTTAAACAACTCAGAGACTCCCAGAACATTCAAATGCAAACCCAAAAGCACTAATTTCAGCTCATACATTTTTTATATTTTTTCATATTAATAACAAATATTATGATCACTAATCAACAAATTAATATTCACAAGGCTTAGTGGAAAAATCAGTTGGCATTCAAGAGATTCTAGCCACTTTTTTCTTTTCTAGAAAAACAATTGAGATGAATAAATTTTTTAATCTAAATTAAAAAAATTATTTTTTAACCTAAATTATAATCAGCTTTTAGAAAAGGCTACATGTTGCAAAATTTGGCTAAGATTTAGAGAAGACATTTTTGCTAATTTTTGGGATTCTAAAAAGGACAAGCATTCACTAATTTTAGTGACTGCCACCTGTTGCTAATGGAGTGAAGGCTAGAATTCGCTAAATTTAGTGATTGCTAGCAATCGCTAAATTGCCTTCACTAACCTGCACTAAATTACCATTTTCTAGTAGTGACGGCCAGCATTTACTAACTATAACCATAATAAGTTAGTGACTGCTAGCCTTCACTAATCACTAGTCTATGACCAATTAGCGAGAGCAAGCTGCCACTACCAATAGCCATCACTTTTAAAATTTTGTTCATTCATTTTTAGAAAAATAATTAAGATAATGAATTTTTAATGATAAAAATAACATAAAATGTGTAAAGCTTAGCAGTACATAAGTAATTGATAGCTTAATGAGATGAAAATAATTTTTAATTATAAAACAGAATTTAATTATAAATTATAATCTATATTTTTTTAATAGACATATAGATCCAATAATCCATACTTTTAGCCGTTACTATACTATGGCGAGCTGAATATAGCTGAGAATTAGTGACAGCTAACCGTTGTTAAATTAGCGAGAGCAAGCCGTCACTAAATTTGGCTGAGACTTAGTGATGGCTAACCGTTGCTAAATTAGCGAGGGCAAACCATTACTAAATTTAGTGATGACTATCTATTGCTAAACTTAGTGACGGTTAACCTGTACTAAATTAGCGACAGCAAGCCGTTATTAAATTTTAGCTGCAGATAGCCATCGCTAATTTTTCATAAAACCTTTTGCGATGGTTTTTTGCCGTCACTAATTCTACCATCACTAAATCAGTTTGTTCTGGTAGTGGTTTTACAAACTACTTTAAGTTATATCAAACATTGAAAACCCATTTAATTGGTGGCCATCTTGAAGGATATTTTTAGGATGATGATGAGGATTTAGAAGATCGTGACTACTTTGTTCGAAACAAAACCCCTTTTATTTTCTGTTCTAAATGACACAACCTAGCATTACGTATAGGACAACTAGTTGGTAAGCTTTCCTTTTATCTTTTTTTTCGGTCCTTATATAACCCAAAGAACCATTTTTGTTTTATTTAGGTGGGGTGAAGGAGTAAAAGGTACTCCCTCCGTCCCAAAAATTTTACTCTATTTATTTTTTGCCATTAATTTAGGATTTTTTATTTTCAACATTCTAATATGTAAATAAAAAATCTTTGTATATGAATGATAATTTAAAATATGTAGTTTATAAATATTTTTTAAATTTTTTCTAACAAACAATAATATGAATAAAATTAAGTCAAAATACAACAAAGAGTTAAATGTATCAAAACTTTTGGGACGGATGGAGTACCAATTTCCACAAAGTTTGAGGGACAAGTGAACCCGAATGAAAGTTTAATGGATAAAATGTCTAAGTTAAAAAAATTTTAGGGGGTAAAAGGAGCTTTAGGCCATTTTACAAAATACAATTCAAAGGAAGAAATTTAAACGAAGAGCTTCATATATTATGAATTTGTTTTCTTTGTTCTTTTTCATATTGAAGGGTTAAGTAGTCTTCCCTAATAGTGACTAAGATATTTTCTTATGACAGTTTTCATATTTTTTGGTACTGACCCGGTCGCATTTCTATTATGTCCAGTATGCTGTATTCCCAATTTTCCAGCCAATAAGAATAATAAAGGCGTCTTCAGCTGTGCTGATCGCTTCCACAAACGACGAGATGATGAAAAATTTATTTGACGAAGTCATAGAAAGTTTTCGTTTATTCTAGTGGCTGGTTTCAGAGTCAAATCTTTGCCACAATGCTCTAACCACTTCATCCTAAAACTCATAACAATCGAACATAATTTACTTTTCAAACTTTATTAATTAGAAAGTTATTCTTCACCCATAAGTTGTAGTGAATATTTTTTTAATAAATTTAGTACTAAAGAAAATGTAAATAATAAATAATTAAAAAAAATTTATAAATAATTTTATGTTAATAACTATGTTATATTTTTATGATTAAAATAATTAGTTATGATTGAAATATAATATTGTAGATGCTTTAGAACGATTGATATTTTTTTGTCATAAAAAATAATTCACTAAAAAGTCATTTCTTATCAACTCCAATTCCAATCTTAATATTAATGAGAAATTTATTTAGAAAAATCCAATTTCAAGTTTAATAATTATGGATCAATTAATTTATTAAATCATAGTGCTTTTGAATGAAATAACTTATACTACAAAACTCAATCATCAAGAATGAAAAGATATGACCAAAACAAAAATTTGTGTTTAGTTTATATAAATCGATAAACATTATAATCTTTAACTTAACAAAAGTTTGAAAGAAAAGAAAAAAAAAGTTTGCTAAAATGCTTGGGGACTAAAAGAGAAAATGAAAAAACTTTAAGTATTAAAAGTATAACAATTAATGTTGACCGATGTTTTGCTTTAAAAGATAGTACATAAAAAACCATTAAAGGAAGTTTGGGACCTTCTGGAGTATAAATACAAAGAATCTAGTTAACATGTTATTAAGTTTGTGGATCAAAATGCCCCAAAGGTCGAACTTAGCGACTAAAATAGAAAAAAGCATAAATTCTGGAACTGAAAATGTATCTCAACCAAAATGAAATGTAAAACCAGCTAAACTGGGAAAATAATAAAATATGCCCAAAACAATTGTGATCACTTGTGAAAAGGGGAGAAAGCTTCAAAAATAGTCAATTGCATTAGGAAAAAAGCAAAGACAGGACAAAAATAAGCAGAATTGTTCATGAACAGTGACTTGCAATGTTGATGAACAGTGGCCAACCCACACCACTTGGAATACTGTGCTAATTTGGAAATCTTATAAAAATTTTGGTATTATTTTGAAAACAATTTAAAACATAATGGATCAAATGAGAAGTTTTAAAAGGGGTAGGAACTAAATTGTATTTTTCTTAAAAAATAGTGATTATGTTATGATTCTAAAGTGAATATTGAATATATAAATATTATAAAGATTCAGGGACTAGCTAAAATAGTAATAGTTGTAATGAATTTAGATATCTTGAGTAGAAGAGATTTAGAAATCTTAAACAAATGATTCTTGATTCGATCTACGTATTGTGTACAGAAAAGAGTTGTTCGGTAAAATCTTCACCACAACGATTCCACTCAGCTTCTAGGTAGAGAAGCTCCACCTTTGTCTACAAGCTAAGGTTATAGCCTTCAAGCGAATCGAAACCTTATGAATGGGTAGTGAATGGAGATTAGCACTTGCTAGAACGTGAATGGGATTGAAGTTTCAACTGATAATATGAGAAAATATGTTCAATCACACTGGAACCACATATTGATGCCAGTGCTGCCAAAAATCAACTCAGAGTTATTCCTATTTCGGTTCCATTCGAACAATGACATGCTGAGGGTACTGGAGGGCACAATGAATTGTGTTTTCTGCAAGCCTCTACTGCTAAAGGAAGTGGAAACTGGACATGAAACTAGACATGGGCTTATTTGATGCTATTCAAATGTTGGTTCGATTGTCGGATCTGAAGCTTCGATACTGGCATCCTAAAATCATAAGCAGGACTTTGAGTAAGATAGGGAAGCCTCTGCTTGTGGATTCAACAACTACAGAGAAGACCAGATTATCCTATGCAAGGATACTAGTGGATGTGAAGAGGACTATAATACTGTCTTGCATAAGTGTTGTAGAAGAAACCAAATGGAAACCATAAAGCACAAGAAAAAAAAAAACAATCATTTATGAATCATGGCCAAATCAGTGTGGAAGTTTCAAGAAATGGGGCCATCGAGAGGAAGATTGCAATCTGGCGATGTGGAAATAAAAATAGAAAGAAAATACGGGGAGCAGAGAAGGTGTAACCTGCAACCTAGACTATATCATTTCTGGGTACTAGTGGCACAAAGAATGGTGAATTCCAAATAGTCTAGCTAAAGAAGAATATGCCAGAAGCTGGTTTAGAAAAGAAAACCAGAATTCATGACAGAAAGGGCAGAACACTGCTGGAAGCGATAGGCTGGAACTTGGAAGGCTGATTCATTCCAATGCTTTTGAGATGCTCTAGGTGGATATGCAAAACGACTAAAATAGACAGGTGTGAGGATCTAGCTCCCTTTATTCCAACATGATGATGTGGTGTTGTTGGATTGTGAGGGTGTTAAGTTTAATCCCAAAACAAAAAAGAAGAGGAAGAAAATAATTGATAAGACATAATATTAGTTTGTTTGCCTTGTCAGAATAAGGGTGAATATAGGAAGTTCAATAGTATTAAGAATACTACTTATACCATCTCAATATGGATGACATGGTTCTTTGGATATGGAGATTAAGATGTGGAGAATAAGATGTGTGTAATTTATGATATCTTTTTCATTTTACCCTTAAAGCTAAAATAAACTAAAAAAATATTTTTTGGGGGATTTGTGTAGTGAAAGTTTAAATGAGAATTAGAAAAAGAATATATTTTTTTTTGGGTTATGCGCAATTCTTAGATTTTATGTATAAAGCGTTTAAATATTTACTACTATGGGTAGGAATATTACTTATGGGTAGGAATACCAAAATATTTACTACTATGCAATAAATGGGAAGATTTTGTTGGAGTTTTAGGGCAATCATGATATAGCAGAAAATACAGAAACCTCCATGATCCATGTAAAGTGAGGTAAATCATATGTTTTAAAATTTTTATAACTTTCGTGTTGAGCTCTTTTACTCAATCTTTAAGTCGAATTACACAAATTATGTAGTCATGATCAAAATCTCTAAAATATCCACATGAGCCAGCAAATCACTAGTGTTCATCTCATAAGCATTGTCTGGAGCAATCCTTACTTGACTCACAATGCTAGCAACATCCTCCAAGGATTTGGCAAAGAGGAAATACACATTTAAAGCTTTGTCTCACAAAACATGCCAAAATCACTCTCGAGCTCTCTAACCCATGTATTATATACATAAGGCTAAGACAAGTTTCAGCGTTATAGCGCCAGTCTATTGATACTAGTGTTGCAGCCCTACGCCTGAAGCACGAGCGTCTTTCGATGCTCATGCTACAGCTTTAGACCACAACTCAAGCTTTGTCAATTTCAACTGCCCACTGGCAAGTTTGTTTGATTTTTAGACTAAACATCCCAAAATTCAAACACTTTGGTCCCTAAATATTCCACCTTTTGGTTGGAAATATATTTTGCCGTTTACAAATTTAGAAATTATAGAGTTTAGCTATCTCAAACTATTTTCTAACATGGCAATATTTAGTAGTAGGCTATTACAAATGGTTGTAGGATACTCATTTTTTGTTGTCTATGGTAGTGTCATAGATTTTTAGCAACATATATGAGCCTACAAAAATAACCAAGGCAGTAGTGGTGTTCTATTTAACCCTATCAATAAAATAGTGTTCCTATAGCAGACAGTTTTTTTGTGTAACCAATCCAGTTCTATTAAGATAATGATTTTAGTTTGAATCAATTCATTCCATCTTACAAACATCAAGACAAGGAATTCTAGCTAGTAAACTAGATCAATTAAGCTTAAACTGTATAAGTCAAATCTTACGTCAAACTTAGTAGGTTTAGTTTCTTTTCAGTAGAACTTCTTCAAATCCCATGTTGATGTGCTAACCAAAAACATCAAGAAACACTTAGGGACTAACCAAGAATTATGCATTAATTCATAAACCAATTCTTGTTCAAACTATGCACTTCATACACCAACTTTGGTTACCAACCACATAAAGATCTTAAAAGTCTTACATCTTAACATTTAACTTATACATATACATAGAAAAAACATATACATTGTCTTGTAGTCATCCAGTATAGGCTTACACAACAAAGGCTACACATAAAACACTAAGTCAGGGGCTTCTTAGCTCTCAAGCTGCCTCACTTGCCACACATTTCATGTTTACACATGCATTGCCTACTACTGCCAAAAGAACTTTCTTAGTCTCAGACTTGTAACCTAGTTAAACAAACTCATAGCCAAGAATGGGAAATAACTGCAATCAAAACCCCAAAACACTAGCACCAGGGTTAGTGCTTCTCTTCCATTTCCTCTAGAAAGTCAAATAGAAGGGGTAGTTTCATGTGCCATTGAATCCAGTAAAGGACTTTCTATGTTCTTCCCTAAAATCAAGACAAGTTAGGACATAATAAGCATAATATATAAAATGTAGACTCATATGATGCAAAGGTTAACACAAATATAACACACAATTAGTGAACCCTTAGGCCTCAAGTACAAGTAACCCATAATGTTCATTAATAAGCTTCAAAAACCTTTCATTATCTTTTTGTCATAACCCCAACATGTCGGCATAAATCACATAGCTTTTAGCTATCCTTGCCCTAACTTACTTTAGTCTTAAGCAATTCACCATATAAGATAGTCATTAAGGTAAATTAAGTTCAAAGTTAAAGAAGCAAGTCATAAAACCCCTTATCAATTAATTTAAACCTTTGTCAAACATAAGCAATGCACAAACTACTTGATCCTTGGCAGGCAATGGGCCTAGAAGGCCCAAATTCGGAAGTCTTAGGACTTGGTCGTCTCTGGAGGCTCAAATGGACTCCAAGGAAATCATATCAGTATTTCACAGAAATCATAAACTCTCTAGAAATTCAACTTCAGGGAACAACTGAAAAGACTGAAAGATAAAAGCAATACCTATTGGGAACATTTGGTTGATGTACTCTAGATTGCCCATCTTGTCTATGGCCGCAAAAAATTTAAAGAAACTAAAATAAGGAAGAAATGACTAGATAAACAAGATCCGAAGCTTCTAACGCACCTATTTAATTCGAGCCAATTTGGCACTGAACTATGAAAATCTGGAAGTCACAAAATCAGATCAAAGATAATTCTAAAATGAATGGTGGGGCTTTGAAGTCGTCTTTCAATTGGTTCGGTGAAAAAAGAGGATTGGGCTTGGGCACTTGTCAAGAATGGGGGCTTGAAGCTTTGGCGAGATAGGGGTCAGTGAGCTAGTTTAGGCAGCGATCTTGAGATTATGAGGGAATTGGAGGTGGGAAATGTTAGGTGAGAGAGTTTCAACGAGGTTGTGTCTGGAGAGGTCGAAGGTGATGACATGCCAGCATGAAAGGTCATAGGTGACAGCGAGCTATGCGCAGTGGCCAACAATGTTGTTCTAGGAGGAGAGGTGGGCTTGGATCTCCGTTATCTTTCCTTTGCAGAGAGAGAGAGACAGAGATAGAGAGAGAGTTGAGTGAGGTGAGGAGTAGTGAAGAGGATTATAAGAATTGAGCAGAGAGTTTAGGGGGAATTTGTAGTATTGAACAAAATTTTATTGGCTAACTTAGGTGTTTCCTATTGTTTTGTACACACATATCTCCACATCACCAAAATGTTACAAATCATCATAGAACTGAATAAATGTAATGGTTGTGGCCAATATCCGTTGATAATGCATTTGGATGGTAAAATCTAACCTGACCTGATAACCCGGATCAACCCATTTGAACCCAAGCCAGACCTGATCCGGTTTGAGAAAAAAAAAGTCAACGATCTGAACCCGACTATACCTAACCTAACCTGAACCTGAACCTGAACCTGATTAAAGGGAAACCCAAGAAAACCTAAACCTAAATGACCCAAACTCGAAATGACCCGAGCTTGAATTGACCCGAACCCGAAATGACCCAAACCTTAGATTAACCTAACCCAAACACAAGACAACCCGGTAACTGAACCCGACAAGACCTAATTTTAACCCTCACTCTAAGCCTTAATATTCCCCTTTCATTATTTTCCATATTTAGTAAGTCCTAAATATGAAAGTTTTCATTTTTAGTAACTTCCATTTTTGAAGCTTTTATATTCAATATATCCCATATTTAGAAATGATGACTTCCGTGATTAGTAACTTTCATTTTTTTGTATTTCCATATTTAGTAAGTTTCATATTTGGGGTGGGAACTTCTATATTTAGTAGTTCTATTTTTCTTTCAGATGTTCATGTTTAGCAATTCTCATATTTTGAGAGGGGATTTTCATATTTAGTAACTTCCATTTTTTGATGACTTATATATATTGCAAATATCATATTTGGAGAAAAAATTTTCATATTTAGTAAGTCCTATATTTGGATTCTTAAAAAAAATATATTTATATTTAGTAAGTTTAATGGTCTTAGTAGGCAATTGTTAAAATTACAACATTCATCCATAAACTTTTAAGTCTAGTGTAATAAGGTACCTAAGATTTAAAAAATTCATTTCAGTCACCCCTAATAATTACAACATGAGTCCTTGAACTTTTGAAATCTTTGCACTTTCACCTCAAAATTTTTAAAATTTTACTGTTTAGTCTCTAATAGTGAACTTGATTTACATTTCATAGTAATTTAAAAAAAAAATCATTGAAACATAAGCATAGCAAAATTGTTGTAGTGTATGTCTAGGTGATGGTTGGGTGAGGATTTGAATGGCTTATACAGTGATAGCTGAAGGGTATGAGTTAGAAAAACAATTAAGTATTACTAATAATGTTAAATTACCTAAATATATATTAAACTATAATGAAGAAGATTTTTATAAATATTTTAATTAAATATACTAAAAAAATATAAATTAATTTAAATTAAATCACATAAAAAATTGAATTCTTTGATTTAAATATTAACAAAAGTTGGAAAAAAAATGAATCGATTCAATCATTTTCACCCACACACAGTATTCCAAGCGAACACAAAAGTCAACCCAAATTTGACCCGAAACCTGACTCGAAGTTATTCGAGACTGAAATTAACCCAACATATAGTGAACCTGAACCCAAATAAACTTGACCCAACCCAACCTGAACCCGAAAATCAACTTAACCTAAAATCAACCCAAACCTAAATACCCGACATGAACCTGACCTGGACCCAAATTTATGCTAACTCAACTAGATCCGAACCTGAATGACCTGACCCAAACATGACCCGACCTACCTAATTGCCACCAATGTATTGTCAATAGGCGATTTAACTTTAAGAAACCAATGGTGGGCGATATTCATTATCATGAAAAGTTCAGTGGGAGATTTTTTTTTTAAATATCACATAATTGGAGTCAAATTACTTTACTCTTCGAAATTTTTGCAGGAGCAACTATGTGTTGTGCACAAGCAATTACTAGATTTGCCTTGTGATTTCGCCAATAGGCCAGTGATTGAAGTTCGATTTCTGTAGGTTAGCTTTGAAGTTTAAGATTTGGGGCATATTTTTAACACCTAAGGATTAACATTGACACGTTGCGTAAGTGGAATTGTGTTATGGCTTTTATGACTCATTGAAAATTGACTTATGTATTATCATCTTAGGAAACCTTTACTTATATCCTAGGTAAGTATTGTGTCATTTCTGTAGATAACCTTTTATGATGATTAAATATTGAGATTATAGGTTTTTAAACTTGTTTGCCAAAATAAAGCTAATAAGATGAATTGTGTTATAATTTTTGAGTTGTTGCATTTTATATATAGCATGAAATTGCATAACAAAGATACAGGTGCTAGGAAGGATGTTCGGTCCAGTTGTTGCGTCTTTTGTTTTCGTAAATGTTAGAAAGGTTAATTATTTTAAAATTTTCCAGGTGCACAAGAAGGGTTAGATTCAGAAGTTTAAGTGTGAGTTTTAAAAAGTTAATCATATTAGTTAAGCGAAAAATGCTAGCAAACTTTTGCATGAATGTGACATGCTAGTCTACATAAAGACTACATATGTAGACTACAACTTGTATTGTTGTGCTAGGTTTTATATGTTATTGCAACTCATTGTATAATAATACTCGATTAGGGATATTTAAGAATATTATTATTCTAGGATTATAATTATATTTTGTCTTATTACGCAGAAACAAAAGAACAAACATAACCATTGGAATAATGTCTCAATAATATATTATTACTCATGACAAAATATAATCATCTCATGATTAGTTTTTGGGTACAAAATTAACAAACTCGTTGCACGAACCAATTTCCATGTTTCTAATCTCAATGAATCTAGAAGAACTATCATGCTTTTGCTGTGTATGGGGTTCTATTAGTGAATCAGCAATGTTGTTGCTGGTTGCACATTGCCTCTCAAGGTGATCTCCCTATTGAGATGATAACATTGGGGTCAAATTACCCTACCATTTTAAACTTTTGTATGAGCAATTGTCTTGGACATAAGTGATTACTTGATTTGGCTTGTGAGTCTACCAACAAGCCAGCAATTGAAGTTTGACTTTTGCAGGTTAGTTTTCAAGTTTAAAATCCAAGCCATATTTATTGACACTTAAGGATTTATACGGCAGGTTGATCAGGCTAAGTATAACTGTTTTATGGCTTTTATGACATTGAAAATTGACTTATGTATTATCATCTTGGTTCCTAAATTCTTGCACCTTTACCATATATCCTGGGTTGGTATTATGGCATTTCTATTGATAACCTTTTATGATGATTAAATATTCAAACTATAGGTTTTTAAACATGTTTGCCAAAATGAAGCTAATAAGATGCATTATATTATAAATTTTAAGTTATTGCATTTTATATATAGCGTGCATCATAAAGTGGTAAGTTCTAGGAAGGATTTTCAATACAGTTATTGCATCTTAATGTTAGAAATGTTAATTATTTTAAAATTTCTCAGGTACACATGAAGGATTAGATTCAAAAGTTTAAGTGTGACTTATATGAGGCAAAAACGAGCTTAAAAAGTTAATAATATTAGTTAAGCACAAAATGCTAACAGGCTTTTGTGTGTATGTGACATTGATGCAGAGCAACAAGCAGAATTGTTTCTTAAAAAATATGAGAAGAATAAATCTAACAGGAAGACTAAATAAGTTCTAAGTTTGTGCCATATTATTTGGTCAAAGTCTTAGTCCTAGTTCTTTTAGGTTTTAGTTAATACTTTAATTGTTAATTCCTAACAGGATTATAATTAGAGTTGTTGCATGATTAGAGTGTTTTCCTATTTCTTTCAGTATTAGCAATAGTAGAAACCTAATAGGAGTATGAGTAGTATAGTCCTATATCTAGTTGAAGTAGAGATAGACTAAGCCTATATAAAGGCCTATTGTATAAGTCCCATACGCTAGTTTATCTTTTACACTTCCGTTAGTGTATCAAGTGGTATCAAAGAAGGATTCGCCTAAATCTAATGGCACGACATGACAATGGGAAGAATTAAACCTTGACAGTGATCAGAGGTTGGTTAGCAGATATAACAAATTATGGAACAGATGCTTGGACAATAAGCTGAGCAAACTACTAGGACATGGGGTAAGGATCAATAACCTGGGAGAAACTATGAACAGGTTGTTCCAAAGGCTAGATTTAACAATTGGAGCTACTGCTAGAAATCAACTAGCCATGCCCCTTGTACCTAGAAATAAAGCTGTTGCAACTATTCAAAGGAATGGTGTTATGATTTGTGAAGGTCCTAGACATGAATTTGATAAAGATAACAATGAGAACAGGGTTCTACAAGTAATTGTAGCACCCAACAATCACTTTGAGTGGAACAATAATTTTCAAAGGAAGGTGGATTTGCCATATTTTAATGACTTATTCGAGACATTGAAGAATTGTTAAACTGAATTGCGGAAGTCAAGAGATATTTTGACTACAATGAGGTACCTGATGACAAGAAGGTTAGACATGTAGCTATAAGATTAAAAAGAGGAGCCTCTACTTAGTAGAAATAAGAACAGGATGGAAGGCTTATAGAAGGATGAAGACCTATAGGAGGTTAGCCAATGATGAAAATGAGGTTGTAAGAGAGATTTATACTATGAACTATGAGCAATACCTGTATATATGATACCAAAAGTGTAACTAAGGGTTGAGGTTCGTCTAAGAGTATACTGTTGAGTTCATGAGGTTGAAAAAAAGAAACCACTTGTCTAAAATTGAACGATAGTAGATTGCGAGATTTATGGAGGGGCTAAACCTGATCATTTAGGATAGAATCGGAGAACACATGATATTAACTCTAAGAGAGGCACAAAATTTAGTAATGAAGGTGAAGCTACTACTCCAAGGAAGAAGTCACATCAACAATTTTACGCAGGAGAATTTTGACCTTCCTAAACCCTCATATGATGCAAGTAGTAGCAAAAACCCACCATACAATAATCATAGGAAGTAATCTTAGAGAAAAGTTACTTAGAATATGCCACCAAATCCTAAACCAATGTAATCAAGTGGTGGAGCAAAAGGCCTAAATAATTTTGAACCACCCACCATGCAAACATGCTACAATTGTTTAGAACTGGACATCATTCCAGTGATTGCCAAAAGCAAGTGATTTAATATATTGAGCAGTTTGACAGTGAAGGTGATAATGAAGAAATTTATTGCCAACCTGAAGGCAATGATGAAGAGAATGATGATGGGCAGTAGTGTTGTATGGTGTATAAAGTAGAGACAACATTTATACTTTGTCATAATGAATCAAGAGAACAACTAGGTGAATACTTTGTCATAATGAATCAAGAAAACAACAAGCAAGAGGCCTGGCATTAATTCCTAAGACATAAATTATTCCGTTCAGGTTGCATCATCATCAAATGTTAGTGTTGTGGTTTGATAATTGATAGTGGTAGTCAATCTAACTTTGTGGGATTAGCTACTATAAAGAAATTATAGCTGGAGTTAGAGCCTTATCTAGAACCCTATTCTTTAGGATGGGTTAAACTAGTGGAGGAAATCAAAGTGACTAAGAGGTGCAAAGTTCCTTTTTGTATCAGAAAGTACACCAATGAAACCTATTGTGACATAATTGACATGGCAGCTTATGAGATTTTGTTAGGTAGACCCTGGCAATATGATGTAAATTGAACGCAAGAAGTAGAAGTAGCTTAAATAGATTAATAAGGGAAGGGATCAAATATGCTTTATGTCCAAAGAAAAAAAGAGTCATGCCCAAAGCTTCTGAAGTAGAAGGGTAGTCAACACTAGCAATTAGCACATCGGAGGATGAGTTGGAGAAAGAACTTAAGAATTCCAAAATATGTTTTGTAGTCGTGTTAAAGGGAAAGATGAAGGATATAGCTCAACAAATCCCTCAATGTTCTTTGGAGGTATAACCTTTATTGTATGAATTTAAGGATATTATGCTTACAATATTCTTGTCACACCCCACATAAGCCCTAGCCTGTGCACTTATAGTGCTACTTATCTGTGCTACCAACCACTAACCTTTATGTTCAACTGATATACTTATAATGGTTTATATGTACCTTTATGGCTTGGCCATGATTCTTTTAGTTGTCCAAAACCATTACTCATATGGCTAAGGCCTAGGAGGTGCCCCGGGAGGCTAATCAATCAGTTTTAGATCATTACTTGCATTACAAGGCAAGGCTTATAAGGTTACTTGCAACACAAGGCAAGGCTTATACACTTTTAAGGTTAAGTGTTTGGGAGTGTGCTCATCAAGTGTGGCATTTCCATGCATGTCAACCACGAAGCCCATATTTTTCAAGTTTTGAAAACATAACTTTTCATGTATCATGCTAATTATGCATATCAAATCTAAGAGCAAAGTTCAACGCCATGTACTCATAATTAAAAGTACTTATAGCATAACAAGGCATTCCATCCATAGCACATATATACTAGCTTCCTAAGTGATCCGAGGCAATGTACACCAAAATATCCTCCATACTAGCACTTACATACTTGGAACCATACCAAGCGTGCTCAAACCATAAAATAACCATTGTTATGCATTACATACCCAAGTTCCTAGTAGTAACTGAAAGCTACCTTAAGGGTATAGTGCAAAATAATGGTTTGTGGGAAAAGCCCTACAACTACACCTATGATCAAAAAAGCCATCCACAATACTAGTGCCCATGAACACACATCCATAGTCCTAGACTTGTCCCACAAATCTATACAAGCTTGCAACACTTAAACACATGATTTTATGTATTAACTATAAGACTTGCACCATGTACTTATAAGCCAAGCTTTTGATTTAGTACATACCTTGGCAAACTGAGCACTAACTTAGCAAAAAATCAACTAACTAAACTCAATCAAGCTCAAGACCTTTTCCTAAAACATATACAAATGGGGCATGAGTTTTATAACTCAGTAAGGATCACTACAACTCCAAAGAGCTTATTTAGTTAAGCCCGAGGACTTAACCTCCCACAATTAAGCTTTACCTGCAAACAAAGACAAGGAAACACCAAAACAACATATACACATAATAACTACAACTATGAAAGGTTAGCAGGCACAACCAAGCAACCAAGCACACAACTCACACCACATATACATTGTCCTTCTCGGCCGAAGCCAAACTAGCTAGTACATGAGTAATTTGTCATCCAAGCTTCACCAATCCAACACCTATTCCGCTAGAGCTCCAAGTTTAACTATAAGTTGGCCTTCCTATAATGAACTTTAGGTACTTGCCATTAGTAACTAGCTAGCCACATACCACATAAACCCGAAAGTACCATGTATGCCCCAAATAGCATTCTAAGATCATATAGCTCAATTTACCATCACTTAAAAGCCCAAACACTACTTGAACATGGAACAATACCAAAATCAAGTAGTATAACATGATTCCTTACCAATTCCTTGCCTTGAGCTCTCGGTTACCCCTTGAACCTTCAAGTCCAGTCTTGAAAATTCAATCACAAAGTCACCTAAGGCCAAGAACAATAATGCTGAGCTTGATTCTTCAATTCAAGCTTCAATCAACAAGATCTTAGCATGAACCCAAAGCTTTCCACCCAAGAACAATGAAGAACTCGGTCAAGCTCAATAAGGAAGAACTTTGACTCGAAATCATGGCTTAATTTTTTTAGTGGAAGCATGCATTTCCGGATAAGTGCCAAATGGCACAAAAATGGCTCTAACGCCTTTCTCAGTCTCACACATCTTTGCATGGCTTATTGTAACCCTTCCATTCAACTTTGTATCATTATTAGCATCCGAAAGAATGTTCAATTTGGCCTTTTAGCTTTGTTTGTCACCACTAGTAGCTTAAGCCATTTTAAATGTACATTTTGAATTCGATAGTTCTCGATTACACATAGACATAACTTTCCTTATTTTCAATTAAGTCCCTCATTATTTTAATGTATTTTCCTTGGATTTTTGGCGTGGACCAAGCACTGAGGTAGGTTCCTAACAATTCCTACAGGGCTACCGCTAATGAAAGACATACAACACCACATTCATCTTATTCCTGAGGCTAGCATATAGAATACCCCATACTATCATTTGAGCTTAAAAAAGAATGAAATTATCAAGGAGAAGATTCAGGAGTTATTGGATAAAGGGGTCATTCGAGAGAGCATGAGTCCACATGTAGTTGTAGTATTATTAGTTCCCAAGACAGGCGGTTTGTGTATTGATAGTTGCTCAATCAACAAAATCATTGTGGGTTATAATTTTCTGATTCCAAGATTGGATGATATGCTTGACCAACATTGTGAGTTGATCATATTCACCAAAATTGACTTAAGAAGTGGTTCTCATCAAATTCAAGTTTGGCCAGAAGATGAGTGGAGATTGTGTTCAGGACTAAGGATGGTTTAAATGAGTGGTTGGTGATGCATTTTGGATTGTGCAATGCACCAAGCACATTTATGCATCTGATAAATCAAGTGCTCAACCCATTCGTGGGTAAATTTTTTATTGTTTATTTTGATTATATTTTGATTTATAGAAAATCTCCTAAGCAACATTTATTGCATCTTTGAGAAGTTCTAACCGTGCTTAGGAAATACTCCTTTCATCCCAAAAGTTTTTCTATATTTTTCTTTTTGGGCAGTCCCAAAACAGTTGCACCATTGCCCTTTTAAGTAACTTTTTACACCTTATTTACTATTTTGTCCCTGATTTAACCTATCTTTCTCCCTTTTTCCTCCCCACAAATCAACTCTTAATCTTTCTCTTTCTTCCCCTAATTTCTGTTCTTTGTCCGTCCAATGGATGGGTAACCAATGGAGGAGCGATTAAGTCGTGATTAGTGGCGATGGAGTAATGATTGAGTGGCAATTAAGTGATTGACAGATTGAGCGACAACCGGCAACTGAGCAATTGACGACAGTTGTCAAATGAACAATCAACAATAACGGATGATTTAGGAGGAGGGAAGGACAACTACAAAGCATCATTAAAGATAGTGGGTGCAGGTGAAAGGATAGAGATGCGGGTAGGAGGATGAAATGGGAGGGCAAAGTTGGAAAACACATGAAAAATAGTAGAATTTCTTAAATTACGTGCAAACCCAATTGGCACAAAATAAACGGGTGGAAGGAGTAACAATTATTTGTGAATTTCAAGCAGTGCAATTTCTTCACTAACAGTTTAGTATTCTTAGGCTTTATGGTAAACCCAAAGGGGATACATGTGGATGAATCAAAAGTGTAGGCCATTCAAGATTGGCCTACCCCTTAGACTATGCAAGAAGTGTAGAGTTTCCATGGGTTAGCAACCTTTTCTAGAAGGTTTATCCAACATTTTAGTACTATTGTTGCACCCCTTGATGACTGTTTAATGAAGGGTTGATTTCAATGGATGGAGGAAATAGAAAAAAGTTTTGTCTTACTGAAAGAGAAGCTGTGCACCACACTTGTTCTTAATTTTTTGTCATTTGAGAAGTTGTTTAAGGTAGAATGTGATACTAGTGGCATTGGCATTGGGGTTGTGTTATCTCAAGAAAAGCAACAAGTGGCTTTCTTTGGTGAGAAATTATCGGAGGCAAGACAAAAATGGTCTATATATGACAAAGAGCTTTATGCAATTTTTAGAGCTTTACAATAGCAGGGGCACCATCTCATTAGTGTAGAGTTAGTTATATACTCTGACTATCAAGCTCTAAAATATTTAAATACCCAAAAACACATAACTAATAAACTGTGTGCAAAATGGGTGCCATTTATATGGAAATTTCCTTTCAAGTTGAGGCATAAAATTGGTGACAAAAACAAGGTGGCTGATGCTTTTAGTCGATGAATGGAGTTGTTAGCAGCATTTAGTTTTGAACTTGTAGCATTTGATGATCTGAAGGAGCATTTTGCAGATGATCCTAACTTTTCTAAATCATGGGAAAAGTGTGAATGACTTGAGGCAGTAGAATACTTCCACATTACTAAAGGGCTTCTTATACAAGGAGACCAATTATGTGTTCCATCTAGTTCTTTGATGGAGCACTTAATCCAAGACCTATATGGTGGATGTTATGGACCTCCTAGTAGCAGGCACTCCCGAGAGAGGTAAATTGTTCTAAATTAAGTTTGGAACCTAATTTCAAGTTTACATAGCAAGCATAGGCACGTTTAGCAAAGTTCACTAAGTTCCAAGGAAGTTAAGGCACTAAATGAGGTTCAGGGGTAAAATGGTAATTTTACATCCTGAATAGCCAGGCGTGGTCTCGAGTGGTTAAAATGAGTTTTAATAACTTAACTTTCAACCTTAACCCAAACTTGGAAGAAATAAACAAGAATTTAATAAAAAATAACTAAGTACCAAAAGATGGGGCTTTAATTATATTAAGCTTAATACTTTGGTGCCTTGGAGGTTAAGTGAAGGTTTAAGAAGGGGAAAGTGAGGCTATGGTTGCCATAATCTCATTTCTAACCTTCTCACTCTCATTTTGCTCTCAATTTAACCTTGAAATCAAGATTTCTTGGTGCCAAGAAAAGCTATCAAGAGTATATAAGCTATGAGGAGCTCATTTCAAGCATTAAACCATGGTTTTAGAGCTTGGAAGTGTGTCTCTCACATCCTCTATTTTTGATACGAGGTAACCAATGTGTTCTTGATTGAATTCATGTTATTTGGTTAGTTTGGATCTTGGGTTTTGGTTAGGAAGCAAGGTTTTGATGATTGGTGTCTATGTTTTTGTTTGGAACTTAGGTGATACTTTGGTGAGCTTAGTTGATTGGAAAAGGGGTTGATTCTTGCTTGTTTCTTGGAGTTGAGGTAAGGGAGTTATGACTTAAAGGCCAATTAATGCTATTGACATGAGTTTGCTTGAAGAATTTGAGTGATTGTAGCAATAGCATTAGTTAGAGGATTTGGTTGAATTGTGGTGGACTATAAGGTTTGAGAGGATTTGGATGATGTTATGAGACATCATAGATTGGCTTGTGATAGTTGGTTATGTTCTATGCAACATGGTCTATGTGTGTGTGAAATTTGGAGGCTTTCCAAGCATGTTTACTATGTTTGCCAAGTGTCCAAAGTTCATAGCAGTAAAATGCGTGCCAATTCTATAGATTCGCAGATTGGCGATGCGTCGCCAATTTCGTGCACCAGTTCACGACGTGTCGCCAGTTGTGCAAATGTGGTCCGAACATTACCAACTGTGGTTGGTGACGCGTCGCCACAGGCAAGATGGCAGAGTTTCTCACATTCTTAGTGAGGTGGATGTTCCTGCCTCCAATTACTCCCACTCAAACTCTTAGTGATGGTGACACTTCAACTCCTTTGTTTTAGGCACTAGGGTGGGTGATGTGCCTCCACATCCTCTCCTTTGTAAGAATGCTTCCAATGCTTGGAAAGTCCAATATGCATCCAACAAGATGTGCTCCTCTCCATGCTTAAGTTCTTATTTCTTTCCTTTTTAAGCATTTTGGGATTCTTTACATTTCCATTCCTCGTTGCTACCCATTTCTTCTTCATTGTTTTCTTCTTCTTTTCTTTCATCAAAGAGTGTGTTGCCTCATCTTTTACTTTTTCCTTGAGATTTGGGGGCTCAAATTCATTGACTTCTTTTTTGTCACCACCCATAACAAAGTTAGGAGAATTCCCTTGGTTGGATTTTATGACTACATCAACGATGTATGCTCCCATCTTAGGAGGCAGAGTGCTAGAATCAAACATATTGAACTCCACTTTTTCATCCTCAACATTGAATATGAGCTTGCCTTCCTTCACATCTATAGTTGCTCCGGCGGTGGCCAAAAATGGTCTTCCAAAGATAAGGGAGACTTGGTTATTTTCTTCCATGTCAAGAATCACAAAATCCATGGGGAAGACAAATTTGTCAACTTTCACCAAAACATCTTCTATTACTCCCTATGGATACTTGATAGACCTATCTACCATTTGTAATTGTATTGTGGAGGGCTTTACTTCAAGCCCCATATTGGCAATAGGCAAGGGCATCAAGTTGACACTTGCACCAAGGTCACATAATACCTTTTTGAACTCAACTTCTCTAATTTTGCATGGAATAGTGAAGCTTCCGGGATCCTTCAATTTTGGTGGAAGCTTTTTGATAGCCTAGGTGCCCATCACTGGCCGAGCTCCTAGACTTGATGGAGTACCGACTTCGGTAAAGGGAAACTGCCAGCTGAGGTCAGAAGGATAAACGATCCCCCGGGCCTAATGTAGGGAATTCGCTTCCTTAAGAAATGGTATGACCAACCCCGGTAGAGTGATCGGACCCTCTTCGGAAACAGAAGTACCCCTCGGAGGAACCATCCTCGGGCAATATATTCCCCGAGACGTTAGAGTAACCTTGGAAGGTACGAACAAAGCATTTAAGGAGCCTCTGACACCTCCCCATAAAGTCGCCCCCCAAGTACATTCTGATACACTATCACTGGGACACGCCATCAGAGGGACACCTCGATACGACACTCTCGGAATGCCTAGGCTGTCAACCAGGCGACTTTTGCTGAGATAAGTGTCCCTTCGTTCTCGGAAAAGCAGGGATCGCATCCCACCGGACACGTGTCGTGATCTAGGGCGACCACAAGAGGAGAATGGCTTCTGTACGCCTCCTTTATAAAACACCCAGAAAGCATCCTAGCAGGGTAAGAAGAAAGTTCTATTTGAATACACAAAAGGGCACATAATTCAGTTATCTGAAAGTACTGACTTGGGCGTCGGAGGCTCCTCCCCGGGAATACACACCGGGGACCTCCTAACCCGCATTTTTTGGAGTATTTCAGGTACTCTCCACTGGGGAATCTCCTCCCAAAGTGTTCTCCTCCATCAGAAGTCTGCCCTACCCATACAATGACACACGATGAAGCCACCGCAGGCCATTATTTGGCGCCGTCTGTGGGAACTCTATCCCATGTCGCCGTCGTGGAGACTCGGCGCTCGAAGGACAAAGGGATTTCAAAATCCCCCTCGCACCTGAGACTCAACAGGCGACCACTCTGCCTATGGCAGAAACTTCTGTGATGGAGGACGATCGTCCTGTAACGGTAATGATGAGCTTCCTACGAGATTTCTAGCGTTCTATCGTTGCCGAAATCACTCAGCAGCTTGATTAGAGGTTGCCGCAACCTCCACCCACTCAAAGGGCTTCACCCCCGACCATTCATTGGGAAAGGAGCTCGAGATCTACCCACCGGAGTTCAAGGAGTGGGGACTCCCTTGATGCATGTTCAACGAAAAGTGAACCCGTTGGGGTGCGGCCCGCCAGAAGGGGAACCCCAAAAGAAACCAGGGCCTCCTGTCAACGAAGCGTGCCCCCTTACCAAAGGTCCCCATCTTCCCCTCGCTGGAGTCGTTCCCCAAGGCGAGGGAGAAATTCACCACCACCGGCGAACGCGCGACGATAAGAAGGAGCCAACACTGCCACCCTTATGGAAAGGATCCTAGGAATGCTGGAAAAGGTCGAGAAACAGATCTCCCGAAAACCAGTCTGGCCCCGGTTGTCCGACTCCAACACCGGAGATGAGTCGCCTTTCGTACGCGAGGTAGTAGAGGCGCCTATGCCCAGTGATTTCAGGGTTCCTCGTATGGAAATGTATGACGGGCGAAGTGACCCCCAGGCGCACTTGACAAAATATAAGCGAAGTATGGCGCTCCATGGGGCGGACGACGCCACGCTCTGTAAATGCTTTGAAGTGACGCTCTCAGGACCAGCAACAGCGTGGTATAGCTCTTTGGCCTAGGGAAGTTTGCTGAGCTTCCAAGAACTATCTACTTCTTTCACCTAATAGTTTATTGGCAGTAGGCCAACTGCCAAAATGCCAGTGCAAATGTTTGACATATCTCAGAAAGGAGGGGAAACCATCCGCGATTATGTTGAAAGGTTCAATCGAGAAGCACTGAGCGTACCAGACTTTCGACCGGAAATTCACATCCTGGCAATGGTCAGAGGACTGCGGAAGGACTCCCAGCTGTTTTACGAGTTCTCCAAAGACCCCCCAGAAACTCTTGGGGAATTCTACAGAAGAGCCGAACAACACATGACGGTCGAAGAACTCAGAATGGGAGGACCTAAGGGCGAACACCCTCCCGCCGAATGACCTAGCCATCAGCCGCACGAGCAGAACGAGGAAGAACGGCCCCGCAGCCAAAGAGGGAAGAGGCCCGCAGCATTCACTCCCTTGAACACCACAAGACATTCTAATGGCGCTAGAAAGGCAAGGGACCACAGTCCCAAGGCCAAAGGCCATGGCCCCAGAGAATAAAAGGAATATGAAAAAATTCTGTCAATTTCACCGGGATCATGGCCATGAAACTGAAGCCTGTTATCAGTTGAAGAAGTACATCGAGTCCCTGATCAAAGAAGGTCAACTTCGACGATATCTGCGGATGCCCTCTCCAAAAGAGAGAAAGGAAGAGCAGAGGAGAGTAGATGATGAAGAGTATGACTTAGATAGACGGCGGGACCGAAGCCCCCGGAAAAGTCTGCCACCCTCGGCAGGGATTATCCAAACCATCACTACTGGGATACCCTCAGCCGAGAGAAAAAGAAAAATGATAGAAGTCTCCGTCATGGAGTACGGGAGCTCCTCGCGAAGCCTCACCCGTAGGGATGGGTCTGTAATAAAGTTCCTTCACGACGACCCCCTCCTTGTCATGGCAAGGATAGGGAACTGGGACGTCAAGAGAGTGCGCCTTGATGACGGCTCGAACACCGACGTCATTTTTTCTCATCTGCTGGGTAAATTAGACATCTCAAAAGGTGACCTTAGCCCAGTCAGTTCCCCCACCTTCGGTGTCGGACCATCTGAACTTCCAGTCCTTGGGTACATCGACCTGCCTGTGATGCTGAAAGGGGTCTCGCCCAAAAGCAAAGAAGAGTTAATCACCTCCGGCAGGACAAGATTTATAGTCATTGATGTACCGTCAGCATATAACGCCATTCTGGGAAGGCAGACTCAGGGCAATTTTCACATTCGGCCAAACATAAGGTACCTGACGGTCACCTTCGCCATTGAAGACGGAGATGCTGAAATCTTCATAGATCAGGCCGAGGTTAGAAAAGTCTTCACGAGGGCTAGGCAAAGCCCAACCAAGATCCAGGTACAGACTTCGGCAGAAGGAAAAAAGGTCTTGATGGATGAAAAGGCAACGGCAGAAGAAACGGAAAGCCTCAAAAAAATAGAAACAGAAGATGTAGAATTGATCCCTGGCCGAAAAACCCGAATTGGGAAAAAACTGGCCGAAGGGGACAAAAAGAGGCTTGTATCCTTTTTGTGCATGAACAAGGATCTATTTGCTTATTCACCGAAGGATATGCCTGGGGTTGACCCCAGCATAATCCACCACAATCTTAGAGTGCAACCATATGTCAGACTAGTTCGGCAGAAAAAATGGAATCTATCAGCTCATAAAAACTCCTTCGTCAAGGCCGAAGTTAGTCGCCTCATTGAGGCCGGGGTAATAAGGGAAGTAAAATACCCCGAATGGCTCAGCAATGTGGTTATAGCCACAAAAGAGGGTAGTGAAAAGCTCCGAATGTCCATCGACTTCCGAAACTTAAACGATGCCTGTCCAAAAGACTCCTACCCATTACCGGCCATAGATCAGCTGGTAGACGCAACCACCGAGTATAGACTGCTTAGCTTCCTCGACGCCTTTAGCGGGTATCATCAGATCCGAATGAACCCCGAGGATGAGAAAAAAATGGCATTCATCACAGAGATAGGCACTTACTGCTATGTCAGAATGCCCTTCGGGCTCAAAAATGCAGGAGCCACCTACCAAAGACTGATGAACAAGGTATTTGACGCGCTGATCGGTAGGAACATGGAAGTGTACATCGACGATATGATAGTCAAGAGCAAAGTGCCCAGTAATCATATCACCGACTTAACCGAAACCTTCCAACCACTTCGAGAGTTCGGCATTCACCTTAATCCCGAAAAGTGTGTGTTCGGAGTAAACGCAGGAAAATTTCTCGGGTTTATGGTGTCAGAAAGGGGAATAGACGCTAACCCTGAGAAAATGAAAGCCCTGCTGAATTTCTGGACACCTACGTCTATCAAAGACATACAAAGGCTTACCGGGAGGATCACCTCCCTAAGTAGATTCATCTCCAGGTATGGTGACCGATGTCGCCCATTTTTCAAAGTACTCACCAAAGTCTCCAAGGAAGGTGGTACCTCCGGAATCCAGGAACATCCATGGAATATAGAATGCCAGAAAGCCTGGGGAGAGCTCAAAAGTTATCTAGCTCGCCTCCCAACACTTCGGCAACCTCGGGAGAGGGAACCTCTCATTCTTTACCTCGCAGTCACTGAAAAGACGGTGAGTTCCGTCTTAGTAAAAGAAGAGGGTGGGAAACAATGGCCAGTGTATTACGTAAGCAAGTCCCTGCATGGTGCCGAGACGAGGTACCCGTTGCTCCAAAAAGCTATCTACGTGTTAGTACTGGTGGGTAGGAGATTGCGACCCTACTTCCAAGGACATGCCATCACCGTACGAAGTAATTTGCCCCTGTGAGATGTGATGAAAAAAGTGGAGCATTCGGGAAGACTCTCAAAATGGTGCATCGAGCTCGGTGAATACGACATTACTTACGAGCCTAGAAGCGCAATAAAGGCTCAGGCACTTGCAAACTTCATAGCTGAGATCCCTGAGATTGAAAAGACCGAAGCACTCGCGGGAGGTGAAACAGAGACTGACCTAGAATGGAAGCTCTTCGTCGATGGACCGTCAGGCGCAGAGCATCAAGGAGCTGGAATAGTTCTTCAGGGTCCCGAAGGCATGGAAGCTTTTAAAGCGGTCAAATTCGGTTTTAATGTTACCAATAACATTGCCGAATATGAAGCCCTCATAGCCGGACTGAAAATGGCCAGAAAAGTAGGTGTGAAGAACCTTGTGGCCCACAGTGATTCACAGTTAATAGTCCGACAGACAAAGGGAGAATACGCGGCAAAGGACCGAATTTTGGCTAAGTATCACGACCTCGTTCAGAAACTCATTAAGGATTTCGACTCGGTGCACATAAAGAACGTGCCCCGAAGGGATAATACCCAAGTGGATGCCTTGGCCAAGGCGAAGGAACCCACCGAAGTGCTAAAACACCCCAGCACGGAGTTAATGTGCATAAAAACCTTGGGGGAGGGATGGCAAAGCTTCCTCAAGAGATATTTGGCAACTTCAGAGCTTCCCGAGGATCCTAAAGCAGCCGCAAAGGTCCGAAAGCGTGTAGGGAGGTACTTCCTTATTGGGGAAAAGCTGTACAGACAAGGGTATGCAAGCCCTCTACAAAGATGTATAGGCGAGGATAACGCCAGAGTAATACTTGAAGAAGTACATGAAGGAGTGTGTGGCTCCCATATAGGAACAGACGCCCTCGTAGGAGTAATACTCCGCCAAGGTTACTTTTGGCCTACCCTAAGGAAGGACGTAAGGCAATTCGTCCGAAGATGCGACAACTGCCAAAGGCACGCCAATATCCAAAAGCTACCCTCGGAAAGAATAAATGCAACAGACTATCCCTGCCCCTTCGCCATATGGGGCATTGATCTCATTGGACCTCTCCCAAATGCCCCCGGCGGAGTAAAATTTTGCATCGTCCCAGTGGACTATTTCACTAAGTGGATAGAAGCAAAACCGCTAGCATCAATCTCGGCGAAGGACGCTAAAAAATTCATATGGAAGAACATTATATGCCGATTTGGCATTCCGAGGGTGATAGTGGCCGATAACGGGACTCAATTCACGGACAAGGGGTTTCAGGAATTCATGGAGGACCTTGGCGTTAAGATACATTTTGCCCCAATGGCTCACCCTCAGAGCAATGGGCAAGTCGAGGTATCTAACAGAACAATAAAAGATGGCCTGAAGAAAAGGCTAAAAGAGGCAAAAGGGAAACGGCCAGGAGAGCACCCAAGTGTGCTATGGAGCTACCGAATGACTCCCCGAAGAGCCACGGGAGAGACTCCTTTCTCGCTCGTATACGGGACTGAGGCCATCATTCCCATTGAAATCATGCAGCCCTCGGTAAGAGTACAGGTGTTCGATGAAGGAGGAAATGATCTTGGACTGAGAGCAAAACTGGACCTCCTCAAAGCACACCACGAAATGGCTGAGTTAGGGAGAAAGGCCTTCCAGCAGCGGATAGCACGCACCGCTAATTTACATGTAAGAAAAAAAGAGATAAAAAAGGGAGACCTTGTTCTCTGGAAGGCTAAGTTCGAACAGCGAAGGCCATCGGAAGGGGTACTTTGGGCAAATTAGAGTAGACCCTATTTGGTCCTCGACGAAGTTCGCCCAGGGGTCTTTAAGTTGGGTAATATTGAGGGAGTAGAGTTGAAGAATACTTGGCATTCAGACTCTCTGAAAAAATTCTATACTTAGACATTTTTTCGAAGAAAGCCTGTAAGATACTCCTCCCCGAAGTCGTCAGTAAAAACACATGATGAATATGCCCTCGTTACCGAAAGAGTATGCCTTGACGATTCTTCCTTACGAAATTCCTTACTAAGCTTAAAAACCCGTCCGAACAAGAAAGGAGTCCAAAAAGGTTCCTTCCGAAAAATAAAGTGCAGGTGTTCGCCAAAAATGCACACTTAGAATCATACTAGCTTCTGATAAGGCATATTCGGGAGAAAGAATGGAGGATGGAGGAAAAAATTCTTCATTAAAAAATTCTAGGGCAAAAAATACAAAGAAGGAAAAAGAAAGCCTATGACTGAGCAGGGGTATCCAACGTTTCTCCAACATTATCATCCCCGGATGGCTCAGTCAAAGACACAGGCCGAGCCGGAGGAAAATTGAGGAACTCGACTTTGGGCCATGAAGATCTGGGCTCTTTTGGAAAATCTAAAGCAGACAAGTAAGAAAGGTCAAGCCTAGGGTGCCGAGTGAGGACCTGGTGATGAGCCAAGCAAAAACCATCTTGGTAAGACGTCTTCGACATTTGCTCGCTACGGTCCTTCTCGGCGCCAAGAGCCGCCAGCTCAGCTTTTAGCGCGACAATCTTCTCCTCCAGCTTCTTCTTCTTCCTGCTCTTCGTCTCATTCTTCTTCAGCGACGCAATATCAGCCTGGAGATCGGCATTCAAAGCGAGTGCCTTCGCAAGATCCTCGCGGTCTTGAGTGGTCTTCTTCCGAAGGGCCTCATTCTCTAAAGAAAGAGTCACGTACTTTGAGCCGAGGTCTTCAACCTTGGCTGAGAAATCGGTAAGAAGCTCCTGCTTGCTGGACACAACCTCGGCCCGAAGACTCCCAAGGTCCTCCTTCACGATTTTGTTTAACTCGCCATATTTTAGGGCATATTGGGCTAGAGACTCCTTCGTCTTGCGCAAGGAATCTTCGGACAGAGAGCGGGTCTCAATTTGTTTCGCTGACCAGGCGCGGAAGTACCCGCTATATTCCAAAAGTTGCAGAAAAACAGAGGCGCCAAATAAGTATCAGATGACAGTGATAGCTTAGAAGAACGATTTTCTAAAATACAAGAAAAGGAAGGATCACCTGAGCAGCGTGCTCGGTCATCCTCGCCGCAAGGATCTCTTCGCTGGGACATTCGGTGCTAAGGGACTGAAAGGTGGCGTTAGTCAGCACCCCCGCCGCCATTTGCGGAGCCATCAGTTGGCTATCCTCAGAGAACAAACCCATGTCCTCTGTGAACGTCTAGAAGGGCTCCCGTGGCACCTTGTCCCGCGGAATTCATCGGTCCCGAAGAGCGCTCCGACGGGCATGAGTCTCTACCCAGGAAGCAGTAGGGGCGTTCTCTGCAAGGTCACGTCGAAGTTCCATTAAGACATCATCCCTTAGCCATTCATCCAAAAAATTGTAGATACGAAAAATACTGAGATTTGTAGCGGAATGGCTAAGGAACCAACTTGGTGGAACTTCGGGGATGCACTTTTCAGAATCGACCTCCCGAACATCCTCAGTGAAATTCTTTCCCTTCCTCCTTCTGCCCTCTTCAAACTCCTGGGCAGA
Organism: Aquilaria sinensis; assembly: GCA_005392925.1. Classification (NCBI taxonomy): domain Eukaryota; kingdom Viridiplantae; phylum Streptophyta; class Magnoliopsida; order Malvales; family Thymelaeaceae; genus Aquilaria; species Aquilaria sinensis. Next base: position 101,729 of record SMDT01000119.1, read on the forward strand.
CGTTCGCTCTGCTGGAATCTCGGTAGCAGGGGCAGGACTCAGTGTCTTCCCGAGGATGTCAGGGTCCGAAGAAGGGTTCTCGGCGGTCGGAAGTTGAGCAGAGGACTGATCTTCCACCTCAACTACGTTATCGGGGGGAGGAGGAGTGGTAGCCTTGGCCTTCTTGGACTTAGAAGGGCCGGCAGTCGACTTCTTCCTCTTACCAGAAGTCTTCCTGCGTACTTGCTCCCCCCGCCTAGCCTAACTGTCGAAGAGTGATTTATAAAACTCGGCAGACTGATCGCCTATCTCTGCAAAAAGGAAAAATATCAGTGTAAGTCCAAAAGGAAGCAGATACCAAATCCTGGAAGATGACTTACTCTCGGAAAAAGCCTGGTAAGAAATTTCACGTCGAAGGAGCATGACTATCCAGGCTTTCTTCCCCGGAAGAACAGGCACGGGCATGCCGGGGTCACTCTTATGGGCAGTTATCACTCCTAGTTCCCGAAGAACTTCCTCTGACATAAGATCCCACTTAATGGGAAAAGGGTAGGGTGAACGTGACGGAGCCCCGGAGTCCTAGTCCGACACTAACCGAATACGTTTGTCGAAGTTGTCAAAATCAGCAAGCAATACCAGAGTGAGGAGCTTCCAGGGATCGACGATGTCGACCTTCAAAGTCCCCAAAGCTCATCTAATAGGCATATGTCTCCAAGACTCGGGAACCCGAAAAAAGAAAAACTTCTTTTGCCACCCTCGCCAACTATCCTTATTGTCAAAGGTAAACATAAACTTCTTACTCCCGAACCCTCGGGGAAGGAGGTAGTAAAAACCACCCTTCGGGACCGGGTGGAGTTTGTAGTATTGCATGAAGAAGAGGAAGTGGGGGTTTATGCCGAACACCCCGCACATGCAGAGGAAAGCATTAAAGTAAGAGTAAGAATTTTGGGGGAGTTGGTTCATGGCGATACCGTGGAATTTGCAGAATTCGCATATCATGCGATGAAGGGGATACCAAAGACCGGCTTTCAGCTGAGCTCGGTAAACGGTAACCTCCCCCGAAGAAGCAGCTGCGTAAGCGTAAGATCCCAGCAAAGGTAACCTCGGTGTGATGTAAGAAGGGAGGTAGTACTTGGCCACCCACTTTTTCATCTTTTCCAAAGTAGTGGAACAGGGGTAAGCCTCAAGAGAAGCAAGGTTTTCAGAAAGAGGGCGCACAGTGATCAATGGAGTCGGACTTAATGGAGTCGAATTTGACATTTTTCAAAAAGAAAAAGAGAGATGACTTTGGGAAAAATAGAGGAACAACGACAAACCACGAAAAGGAACACCCACCAAAGACTTTGCCAAAACCTGGGCTGCAAAACACCACTACAAGGAACCGCTGGAGGTCACTTTGTCGTAAGAATCGCTGTCGGAAAAAGGAAAAGGGCAAGAAAAGGCTCTAGAACAGACGAGAGCTAAAACAAAAGAGTGAGGCAAAATGGGATGGAAGGTGCTTATATAGACAGAAGAAGGATAAGTAAAACGTCGTCGTAATCATCCTTTGAAGATGTAACCGCCTCATTATTACTCATTGAAGGCGAACACGTGCAGTTGACATAACCAGCATAACTGTTTCGCCATCCAACGCGTCCACGTGTCACACGGTGCGAGGAACCAGGGCACGCCCCTCTAACATCACAAAAATCCAGGCACGGTTACCCATGACTGACACGCCTGGCCAAAGGACACGACGATTCACAGACCCGCGGCAGAAAAAGCAAAAAGAAAAAGTAACGTACATTCCGAGGACATCAAGAAAACTAGAGGAGGGTATCTCGGCTCTGAGGAGACGACTTCTGAAGCAAGGTAACTTTCCAAGAAAAGTTTCAGCCGCCAGATCGGCAAAGGGACCTTCTCGAAAACATAGCCGAAGCACCCGCTCCGGCTCTCCAGGAGGGGGCAGTGATTGCCGAGGTGCCCATCACTGGCCGAGCTCCCAGACTTGACGGAGTACCGACTTCGGCAGAGGGAAACTGCCAGGCGAGGTCAGAAGGATAAACGATCCCCCGGGCCTAATGTAGGGAATTCGCTTCCTTAGGAAATGGTAGGACCAACCTCGGTAGAGCGATCGGACCCTATTCGGAAACAGAAGTACCCTCGGAGGAACCATCCTTGGGGAATATATTCCCCGAGACGTTAGAGTAACCTCAGAAGGTACGGACAAAGCATTTAAGGAGCCTCTGACACCTCCCCATAGAGTCGTCCCCCAAGTACATTCTGACACACTATCACTGGGACAGGCAATCAGAGGGACACCTCGATACGACACTCTCGGAATGCCTAGGCTGTCAACTAGGTGACTTTTGCTGAGATAAGCGTCCCTTCGTTCCCGAAAAAGCAGGGATCGCATCCCACCGGACACGTGTCGTGATCTGGGACGACCACAAGAGGAGAATAGCTTCTGTACGCCTCCTTTATAAAACACCCAGAAAGCATCTTAGCAGGGTAAGAAGAAAGTTCTCTTTGAATACACAAAAGGGCACATAATTCAGTTATCTGAAAGTACTGACTTGGGCGTCGGAGGCTCCTCCTCGGGAATACACACCGGGGACCTCCTAACCCGCGTTTTCTGGAGTATTTCAGGTACTCTCCACTGGGGAATCTCCTCCCAAAGTGTTCTCCTCCATCAGAAGTCTGTCCTACCCATACAATGACACATGATGAAGCCGCTGCAAGCCATCACTTTTGTTGAACAATTGCACTACATTCTTCCGTAAGGCATATGGTCTCAAGCTCTTCAAATTTTCTTTTCTTTGCAATAACTTCCTTTAGGAATTTACCCCAATTTGGCATTTGAGTTAAGGCATCCAAGAACGGGATGTTGATGTGAAGCTTCTTAAAAATGTCTAAGAACTTACCATATTGATCATCAAGCTTCTTCTTTTAGAACCTTTGTGGGAAAGGTAAGGGTGGGTTTGGTGGGAGTTTTGCACTCTTTGGGGTTGTTTTTTTAGTAACTCCACCACTTCCTCTTCTTCTTGAACTTGCACTTCATCTTCCAAGATTGGTTTTCCTTGAGTAGGTGTCCTTATGTAAGGATCTTCAAGCTTCTTTCCTCCCCTAAGTGTAATTGCATGACATTGCTCCCTTGGGTTCAACTCGGTGTTACTAGGGAATTTGCCTTTTTGAGATGTCTTCACCGCCAAAGCCAATTGTCCAATTTGATTTTCCATGTTCTTGCTGCTTGCACTCACATTTGCCTCCATACTAGCAAAGTTAGCACTCAAGCTAGCCGTCTTGGCTTCATTCTTCTCCATTCTATCTCTTGTTTCCTTCATGAATTGTAACATAATTTCTTCTATAGAGGGCTTCTTCTCCATTGAGACTTGGTTGAAACCGGGAGGTGGTGGTGGTTGTTGCACATTCCCTGTGTTACCATATGAGAAAATTTCATGATTCTTCCAACTTGGGTTATATTGATTTCCCACTTGGTTGCCTCTAAACCCAAAATTCCGGTTGCCCATGAAATTTTGCTTCTTCAAACTCCATATCCATATGTGCACCATACATGTTGGAAGTAGAGGCAGCGGCTTGTTCAATGGTTGGCTTATTCTTGTTGGTTAGCTTGGATACTTGATTCATGAGAGAAGCCATTTGTGCCGACAAAGCGGTCAATTGATCAACCTCAAGTACCTCTATTCTTGGTTAAGCCTTTTCTCCCAGCAATTGCTTTCCATTTAGTGCCAATTGTTCTAGAATTTGGAAGGCATCACCTGCGGTCTTTGACATTAAGGATCCACCGGCCGAAGAATTAATCATAAATCTTGAAGTTGGTACCAAGCCTTCATAGAAAAGTTGGATTTGTTGCCAATCCAAGAATCTATGTTGTGGGAACTTCCTAAGCAACTCCTTGAATCTCTCGCAAGCCTTCAAAATAGACTCTATCTCATGTTGCTTAAATGTCACAATTGAAGCTCTTAAGTGGGTGGCCTTGGATGGAGGGAAAAACTTGCTCAAGAAATTTTTGACCATTTCATTCCATGTAGCAATGCTTCCCGGTTGAAGTGATTGATACTGCCCTTTAGCTTTGTCCCGGAGTGAGAAAGGAAACAATCGAAGTCTAATAGCATCGGTGGAGATTCCATTAGCCTTGAATGTGTCACAAGCTTCCAAGAAGTCCACTATATGTATGTTGGGATCCTCCAAAGCCAAGCCTTCAAATTGGTTTTGTTGGATGAGAGAAATCAAGGTCGGCTTCAATTCAAAGTTGTTGGCTTGAACCGGTGGCCTCACAATACCCGAATAATTCTCTGTCACCAAGGGTCGGATGTACTTCCTAATAGGCCTTTGTGGATTTCTTGGATAGACTCCATCTTTATGATCCATCCCTCCATTTCCTCTATTGCCACCATTATACACATTACCATTGAGATTATCACCTCCACCTTCCATGGATGAAGAGGTGGAGCTTGATTCTCACAAATTTAATGTTGCTCTAAGCTTTCTAAGATGTCTGTTGATCTCCGGAATAAATGGCAACAAAGTAGAGTGTTGGGAATGGGTCATACACCAATGTTACCTATCAAAAAAATATCCAAGCACAAAGGCAACAAATAAGCAAAGAAATAAATGTCTAGTCTAGAGTCAATCTCCTAGCAATGATATTGAACAAATCAATACAATCAAACCTTGGCAACGGCACCAAAAACTTGTTATGAGCTTTCCAACCTTAATCCGCAAGCGCACGGGACGTGTGTAGATAGGGTGAATGAGTATCAATCCCATGAGGATTGATTTATATTGTTTGCTAATTACCACTACCTTAAGCCTCACTTTAGCTAAACAAGCAACAATTGATGATTTACTCACTATGAAAATAACTAAGTTTGCAACTATACTTAAATTACTACTAAACAAAAACAACAAACACAATGCAAATTAGAGGTTGTCTAGTGAATTTACAAAACACACTTCCTATGGTTTTCGCTATTTGACTTGGTTAGCTAGTGAACTAAGGCTAATAGTTTGGTTTTTCTACTTATTGGTGAAGTTAATTAATTGAGCCCTTACTCTCCCAAGTGAAAAGGTCACTTTCCCAAGCTTAAACTACAATGAATTCCCATCTGAATTGCTAGTTCAAGAGGGGCATTACAAGTTCAATCTACCTTCACCTAGTGTCCTAGACTAGTCTCCCTACAAGCCCTTGGCCACTACAGTATTCTCCTAATTCCAATTCCTTTTAATCTTTTCCAAGAGTTTAAAAGAAATCTAAGGTGCAATCGAAAAGGGTCATTAATCAATCAACACAACAATAAGCTAAAAAAGAAGAGTAAACAAGCAATGGAGGAAAACCAAAGTCAAATAGCCACTAATCCAACCAAGATAACCAATTCAAGTAGCTATAACCATAGAAAGTGTAGAGAAAACTACTCCATAAGCAAACTAAACATAGACATGAAAATACATAAAAGAGCATCCATATCTAAATACAAGATAAAAGAAGGAATGAAGGAACCCACTAGACTCTAGATGCTTGATTCCTCAAGGCTCCTACAAGTCTTCAAGTCCTCCAAGCCTTCTTCAAGCAAGAATCCACAAGTTCTTCATAGGAAGATGAAGAAATGCAAGAAATGGTGATGAAAAACCTAAGTCTAAGATGAGAATATAAAGATGAAGCTCTCTTCTTTTGCTAGGTTCCAGGTTCTTCTACCCCTTGGAGATGTCCCTTTCACTCACCAAACCATTTGGATAGAAATCCTTGGCCAATAGCAAGCTTGAGTTCAAATTTGAAGTAAGGGACCACTTTTCTGGGTGACTGGCGCCTAGGCCTCAAGAGGGGGTGATTAGGCTCCTAGGCCTCCAGGCTTGAAGGTGCTCTGGCTCCTAGGCCTTTAAGGTGCATTTTTTCAGGCAGTAAGCTGAACTGTGGTGCCTAGGCCTTGCTCATGGGGCCTAGGCCTCACAGTTATAATTTTCCTTGACTTTTGCATTCCCATTTTTCATTCCACTCATCCCGGTGCCATTCTAATGCTACGGTTTGCTTCTCTAACTTACAAAATGAATGATCAAAGTAAGAATCGGCCAAAAATATTAAGTCATAAGGTAGAAAATTGTGGTCAAAGTTGACAAAAAGTCAACATGTTTGACCACAAAATTAACATTTATCAATTTCTTGATCCAAATTGCCTCATTCATAGCATTAAAGGAGGCAATGTACTAAACTTTTGTTATAGATTAGGCCATTGTTTCTTCCTTTGAACTCATACAGCTGAGAACATCAACACCAAGGCAAAACACATAACTTGATTATGATCTAAAATCATCCTTATCGGACTGGAAGCTAGCATCTGTGTAAATCTTTACAATCAGTTCATCCTTGCCTCCACAGTCTAAGATTGCATCCTTCATCCTCTTGAAGGGCATAAGATTATTTTAACACTTGACTAGTAACTCTCACCATGGTTGGACTCGTACCTACTTGTCATGCTCAAGGTATACAAGACGTCGGAATGAGGGCATATCATGACATATGTAATAGATCCAATTTGCGAGCCATATAGAATCTCACTCACGTGTCTTCTCTCATCTGGCATGCTCGAACATTGATATTTTGGGAAAAATCCTTTTTTGGAGTTTTGCATGATATACCTCTTTAGCACCTTATCATTGTATGTACTCTGGCTTGGACCAAATAATTTTCTTCATCTGTCTTTATAGATATTGATGCTTAATGCATAGGCTGCTTCACCTAAGTCTTTCATAGAAAAATATTTCTTTAACCAAGTCTTCACAAACTGTAGCTAAAAAATGTTATTCCCAATGAGTAGTATGTCATATACATATAACTTCAAGAAGAAAATAACACTCACACTAATCTTCTTGCAGACACAAGTTTCATCTTCATTTATGATGAAACCAACTTTTGGATTATTCCATCAAAATGAAGATTCCAATTTCAAAAAGCTTGTTTCAATCTATAAATGGACTATTACAACTTGTACAACCCATCAAAGTTTTTTGGAGTGACAAAACCCTTGGGCTGTGTCATGTACACATCCTATTTTCCCTATAAACATGATGTGGGTAAGGTTTGTAAGAAGTGCATACCTTGTAAAAGGGCTAGGTTAAAATGGACTTCTCATGCTTTGTATACTCCATTACCTATTCTTTCACACCTTTAGATTGACAATTCCATGGACTTTGTCGTAAAACTTATAATGCCAAAGAAAGGAAATATGTTTTTCTAGGGGTTGGTTCGACTACATGTGATGCTAGGAACCATTGTCTTGGATAAGGTCCTCAGCAACTTCTGGAGGACTATATGGGAGAGGTTAGGAACTAAGCTTCTATTTTACACAACTTGTTATTTATCAATAGATGGACAAACTGATTTAACCAATTGAACTTTGACTACTTTGTTGAGTGCCATTATCAAGAAAAAAATGTTAAAACTTGGGAGGATTGCTTATCACATATAGAGTTTGGTTATAAAGGGCTTTGTATTCTATTATTGGATTTTCACCAATTGAGATAGTTTATGGCTTTAATCCTCTAAAACCTATGGACTTAATGCCTCTGCCTACTAATAAATTTTCTAATGTTGATAGTACACATAAGACTGACTTTGTGAAGAAACTACATGAGGAGGTTCAAATGCAAATTAAGAAAAAGACTAAACAATATGCTCAATCAGCCAACAAGGCATGTAAGAAGGTAGTGTCAGAGCAATTTTATAGGACAAAGGGGCATAAGGCTTGCAAGTAAGACTAAGGTGGCACGCTAAGAAGCCTACGTGTTTGTCTTTGAGTCTAAGTTGAAGTTTTAGTAGTGTAAAAACTCCTATTATTTTCTAGTTAGGTTTTCATATATTCTATGGCCTAAGAGTATTATTTATGGTCATAAAAGAGTATTATTTATGGTCATAACTTCTATTATTCTAGCAATCAGACTTTAAAATACACAATTGCTATTAAGCACTCTCTTAAGTTCTTTAGGAGCTTCACTTGACACATTAGTGAACTCAATCTATTTTATGTTGTTCCATATACTGCTTGTTTCTAATCACAGGCTGGATAGGGGTAAAGGTGATTATCAGTCATTTGGTTGAAATCTTAGAGCTTGAAAACCATTTTGGATGATTTTTAGGTCTTATAACTAAGGGGTTCACATCAGAACACAACAACTACGGTTGTCACAGGTAAACATTACATAGCAAAAGGGATAGGTATATTGTTAGCGAACATCTATATGTTAATGGAACAACTAAATTTAGCTATAGAACAAGAACAATCTAACAAGGAACAACTTCAATATAGCAACTAGCTATGACACAGTGGTTTTGTTGTAATTTATAGAAAATTGAGACACGCTATTAAGTTGTAGTAGGGTGACATAATCTTTATTTATAGGAACTTAAGATGTGGTGGCAACTTCATTGATAATAAAATGTTGAGACATATATCTAAGCACATAATATAGTTATTTATTCATATATTTGTATGTGTTTTCTTGTTGTTCAAGGATATCCTTGATTGCACCAGGAATAACTTCAATTGACACAGGCTTTGCCTATCAGCATTCTAGAGTCTAAAGAAAAGGGAAAATTGCTTTGATTTTACTTTTCTTCCTCAGTAAACATGGTTAATTTTTATGTTCTAATATTCATAGTATCTTTAGCTAAAATACAATGGATAAATATCCTACTCACTTACATTTATCCTCCGGGGTTTACTCTAAATTACATTTTGCCCCTTCTATTTCAAAACTTCTTAAAAGCCCCCTGAGGTTTTACAAAACCTACACTTACCCTCTACGGTCATTTCTTTAATATTAAAACTAATGGATTAATTATACTTTGAGATCCAAACTCTAATTTTTGTTTAACTTTTCTCTTTAACATATAAATTATTTCATTACTTGTCTTTTTCAAATAATATAAGATAATAAATATTTAAATATACATTGTTTCTTTCAACTTACTATCTCCCAATTATTTTTTCTTATGATTAGATTTTTATTTATTGTTCATTATATTTACATTTCTTATGTTTATATTTTTAATTTTTAAAATATTTCTAACTAAGGATGCCATTTTTTATTTTAAAATTGACTTTATTTATTTATTTATATATTTCTATTTGGAATTTTTACAAGCATCCTCATTTTCTTTCAAAACTTATTATGATAGCTATTAAATCTAAAATTGAAGAAATGATTAGACTTATGTTTACAATGATATGAAAACTTCAAAATCAATTTCATTTCAATTAATACATAATTAGTCATTTTGTTAAAAATTTAGTTTTATATATTTATTCATTAACTAATTATTTTGTAAGAAGGTCTTATTCAACAAAATGCTTATTATTATTATTATTATTTTATTTTTATATATTTATTGATTAATTAATTAATTTTAAAAAAGATCTCATTTAGTAATTTGTTTCTTGATTTCTTTAACTAAAAAATGCACTAATCCTTAGAATAATGGTGACGGCTAGAAATTGTAATTCCCCCTTTTTTGACCTCCTAGTAAAATTACGAAACGTGTTGGTTGTTGAGGCTGGGAACAAGTTAAAAATTAAAGAGCTTTTCTTTATCTTTTATGCAAGTGATGCCAATGTGTTAAGGAAAAATTGATGGTTGTGTTGATTGTTAAAACTTAATATTGCATGTTAGAGGAGTTAAGTAGATAATAAGAGTTCTCAAATAAAAATGTTGGTGAATTTTTTTTTTCCACTGCTGGTTTGTATGTATAATATATTTATTCAAATACAAATAAAAATAAAAACATTCACACTTGATGCACTTTTAACCCAGATTATTAAAAACTATCATTCTCTTTTGTTTTTAGAAAGTATATTGTCCCCTATTTTATATCTAGGTCAGTCAACACTACAAGAGAACGGACAATTTTAGATTGCCGAAATCATAGTAGAATGGTAGGAAATGACCATTTTCTACCATTAAAATTGTTAGACAAAACCATAGGAAAAACTAGTATCGGAAATAAGAATTATTGGACAGTTGTAGATTCATCTGATGATTTTATGATGGCTATGGACCCCAGACCGCCCAAAGATTTTAAGATGCAATTTATCCTACGTTTTTGTGACACTCCCTATATCCTATGATTTTGTGACTCCTCCAATCCTATGATTTTGTGCCCTTCTGTGTCTTATAATTTTATGACTATTTTAGCTTGTCCTATGATTTTATAATAATTTCAGTCCTACAGTTTTTTCACACGGTTCTCCTAAGATTTTTTATGACATAATTCACATTTTTTTGTGCAAAAAATTTATACACACACCCACAAAAGGTAGATGTGTATTACATACACATAAATATATACACTAACATTATTTTAATAACTTGAATTTTAAATTACCACTAACATTTCAATTATCAGTAACATTAATTACAATAACAATTGTTCCACTATTATTAATTTCAATTTTGCTAAGAACATACATATTATATAAATTACATACACTAACAAAATTTCACATTAACATCATATTACTAACAAAACACATATTATATAAATTACTAAATAAAAGATTACACAGAACAATGCATTATTGAAATTACTAAAAAAACAAATTACTAATATTAATAATAGCTTAAAAAATAAAATTACTAGAAACCCTATGATATTTCTACTATTTTCCTACTATTTAAATAAACGTCTCAAAATCGTAGGAGAGGAAAATTTGAATGAATTTTAGTTTCCCATCTGCCTAGGATTGAAATTTAGTTTCCCACAAGTTACGTGCAATGATGCTACGATTTACAATCATAGGAAGTAACAGGTGCCTCAAAATCGTAGGAAAGCCATATGCCTCAAAATCGTAGGAAATGCTAGATATCTTAAAATCGTAGGAAATGCCAAATGCCTCAAAATTTGACGTTCCCTGCCTCCTAGGATTGAATTTTAGTTTCCCGCCTGCTAACTATGGTGGTTCAACGATTTCTGTAGTTTCCTGCCCCCTAGGACTGAATTTTTGTTTCCTGCCTGCTACCCACCATTAATTTGGTTTTATAACTAATAGTTTTATAATTGATTTGGTTTTATAACTAATGATTTTATAATTAATTTAGTTTTATGATTAATTTTTTCCATATACTTTATTGTCATAAAATCATAGGAACAACAGAGAGTATGAAAATCATAGGACAAGTTTGTCTTACAGTTTTGAGATGGCTATTTTGCTAAATATATCTTTGTCACAAAATCATAGGAATAGCAACCAGTAGCAAAATCATAGGATAAATTTTCTTACAATTGTCCTGTGCCAGTGGCCCCTGCCAGGTGCTTCTGCTCATTTCCTATATTTTTTTTTTGCATCAAATCACAAATTGTAGGAAAATTATTAGATAGGGGCCATATTAACTAGTCAATGCATTTATGTCCGACGATTTTCCTATAATTGCCTTTCCGATGATTTTAATCGTAGGCAGTGATGGCAGGAAATAATCTTCTCCCTTTTGGTGTAAAAGAAAAGTGCAAATGAAAAATTGGCTCATCGAAATTCATTTAGAGTGAAATGATCTGGTGAAATGATCTGGAACATAAATTTGTAAATTTTACTTTTATAAAACAATCTATATTTTTAGTAGACTCAACATGCTTTCACGTCCCGGTTCATTCCCCTATCCTTCATCTTTCTCATGTAATCATATCTCAGAGATATCTTAATTTAATTTTAACATTTTTTTTTTGGCTTGGCTGATAAAAGGACTAACGTCTAAAGTAGCTTGCTAGGCAATTCAAGTTTTATGTGTAGTAAACAGATAGCTATAAGCTAAGAAATTAAAGAAAAATTTAAATTTTTACTTAAAAAAAACTTGTAAAATTGGGAAACCAATACCTATTTGTTTTTTTTTTTGGTTTTGTTTTTCTTTATTTAAATCTAAATTATTTTTTTGCTGTTTTTGCTATTTTTGCTGTTTTTGCTAAATTCTATCTATGTCTTGAAACTTTGGGAGAAAAGCGTAAACAGATTGGGCTAATTGACTGTATATAAGTATATATAGCAAAGGATAAATTTTCTTTATTATAATCTCCCTTATTTTTTTATTTTTGTTTTTAACAGAGAAAGCTAAAACAAATAAAGGAACGAAAAATGGGTATATTACCAAAACGTAATTCTCGAGCGAAAATTGCTTCAGCGGCAATGAAGAGAATCACAACGAAGAGAACAAAACAGGAAGAGAAAGACTTGGAACTCATTTTTTTTTTTTAATTTCAATTTTGTGACCTGCTTTTGTATATCCATCCTCCTACTGTGTGTCTTCATGTATAAACAAAATTTTATAGGCGTACAATACACTTCACCAGCCTAAATCATACATCGTGTAATTCCAAAAAAACTTGACTTGAAATGTCTAAGTCTATATACGGAAAGTTCTTGCTTCACCATTCATGGTTTGGAAACACCTTAAAAGGAAAAATAAAAATAAATAAGGTAATCAACAAAATAAAAGAACCAAAAGTTTGGGAAAAAATACAGTTTTCCTCTTGATGTTTCAAAAATCTACAACTTTCCTTCCAACCAAAAAACACCAGAACACGTCCGCAACTAAGGTTCAAGTAATAATCTTAGACCGTACAAAAGAATGCCTATACAAAAAATTATGATATTATTGGGGGACGCCGAGTAAAACCAAAAAATTATGCTTGGCCCATCGTAACCTAGTCGTGTGTCAATCTTTACACGATTCGGCCTTACATTTTGTATTTGTTCCTTCATTACGTCCACGCCGCCCCAGTTGTGCGGCTTCTGCTCGAACCAGGAGGTCGCCCGCTGTTGGACTCGGGTGCTAAAATTGTTTTCACTGAACTGCAGCGGTTCCAGTAAGAAGCGACACCTCTGCTCGTCGAAGTCCCACCGAAATGGACAGAAACATGTTAAGCAATGATCAAAGGTTTGTGTTAGGCATGGAGTAAAATGTACACAAAAACGAGACACCCAACTTGCTTCCTTAGATTAATAGTAAAGGCGGTGGAATTCTGCATGAAGTAGCACATGAATGACCCACAATCCCATCTTAGCCGTATACCCGGTGAGAATGGACCCAAAAGGGTGTAGGTGTCCAAGATTTAATGGTCCTAAGTGCAACCACCTCATCCAATAGCTATTAGGCTTATAAGGCACACAAACCCAGAAGTTTGTATAAAGCAATTCATTATCATTTACTAGTTATAAGATCATTTTTTCTTAATATTCACACATTTGCTAGAAATTCTACTGATTTAAGCGTCACAGAATCTTTGACAGGTCTTCATTGGCCTCCATCCAAGGCATTCTCGAGTGAAGATCTACATTCCATAGTGTCAAGACCTAGTTCAAAGGTTAGTGTATCATCATTTTGCACCCACAACTGTGGCTTATACATGAGTACACTTGGACCTGATCACTCTTAAAAAGAAGATGCAACGTGTTGGCCCTCTTGACAAGACGGCGAGCAAAGCCCTCCTCATTAAGGAGGCAGATGGCAACACTTCAGCATTAACATCTCCAAACCATACCCACAGGGCTAGGGATGACAAAACAGACTTACAACAAGGGGAGTTAGCACAAGAAGTTAATTGCTTTACTCGAGTAGAATTGAGAACATGAGTACGCAACTCACAAGCATGTTGGACTCAGTCCACTACAAGAGAAGAGGGTACTTGAGATAGAAAAAATTGTAGGATAATCATAGAAAATGAATATTTAGTACGATAAAAAACATAGGACAAAACTGTAGGAAATGTCTGTGTCATCGGAAATAAGAACCGTGGGATAAGTGTAGAACTGTCCGACAAATCTATGACAGCCCTGTGTGTGATGGTTTTTATATGATTTTGGTCCTATGGTTTTGTGACATTGAGTTGTCTGACGGTTTTGTGACAGATTCTGTTCTATGCTTTTTTGACATCTTCCTAGTCCTACAATTTTGTGGTATCCAAGTTATTTTTGTTTTTTTGAAAAATCAAATAGTATATTTTATATTAATATTATATATACAAATATATTAATATTATATCTATACATATATTTTAGCTAATTTTCACATTTTAGCTAATTTAACTATTTTAAAATTTTAAATAATTTCCACTGATCTTCTTGTATACTTAACCAACCACAAAAAAAAAAAAAAACAAGAAACTAGCAGTAGCCAAAATCATGATTGAGAAAGAATATATATTGAGCCAAGAACTGCGAGCGATTGAGAGAGAGGCTGGCACCGCCGAGGGAGAAACGGAACTGCGGGATGAGAAAGTGACTGGTGGCGGCGAGGAAGAAACAGAACTGCGGGCTGAGAGAGAGACCGGCGCACCGGGGATGATTAAGGGAGAGAGAGAAAGAGAGACCGGCGGCTATCAAGGGAGAGATGGAGGCAGCTGCTAAAGATGAGATTTCCACTGATCTTCTTGTATACTTAACCAACCACAAAAAAAAAAAAAAAACAAGAAACTAGCAGTAGCCAAAATCATGATTGAGAAAGAATATATATTGAGCCAAGAACTGCGAGCGATTGAGAGAGAGGCCGGCACCGCCGAGGGAGAAACGGAACTGCGGGATGAGAAAGTGACTGGTGGCGGCGAGGAAGAAACAGAACTGCGGGCTGAGAGAGAGACCGGCGCACCGGCGATGATTAAGGGAGAGAGAGAGAGAGAGACCGGCGGCTATCAAGGGAGAGATGGAGGCAGCTGCTAAAGATGAGAGAAACCGAGGAGCAAATTGAGAGAGGAGAGGCTGAGTGAGACCGATTGAGAAGCAAAATGAATGAAATGGAAAGCTGGAGCTCCAACAATTTTGCCACCATAAGAGGTGCGAAGCAAAACTGTAGGACGTCTTCCTATGGATCTGTGACAAATGTGCTTCAATTATCCAAATAGTAGCAAAACCATAGGATGGTTTCCTACGATTTTATGGCATATGAAACCATTGGACTAGTTTTTCATTTCCCACGATCCACCTTCTGTGAAATTTTTGCAATTCCCGCTCATAAAAGAAACGAATTTGGGACAATTTAAAAGTGACATTTGTTTTTGCTACTATTTTAATCATAAAAAAATTGTAGGAATTAAGGATGCAAGAAAACCGTAGGAGTAGTTGTTGCCTCAAAACTGCAGGAAATAAAATTGTAGGATAAGTGTATGACTGATTTTGCCTTAAAATTGTAGGAAATAGTATTGTAGGAGAAGCGTAAGATACTGTTCCACCTTAAAACTGTCGGACAACTTAGCTTCACCATATATTTCACCTTAAAATAGTATTGTCTGACGATCTTGCTTTAATTTCCTTGTCTGCGATTTTTGTTGTAGCAAAAGGATGTAGGAAATACCTTACACTCTTGTAATGGTCACAAGTATCACTATAAGAATGATGTAAGATAGCAACTGAGTTGAGTAATAGAAAGTTAACTGTTAGACAACTAAGTCGCTATTTAGTCACTAGGTTAAATTAGTAATCAAGCTGGTGAATGAAAGACAACTGAAAAGGTTAGTGGGCCACACTACAGTTGCTTTTCAGTTGATAGAGGGGATACCCAATTTGACTTTATGAAGAAATTGCGTGAAGAGGTTCAAGTGTAAGTTGAGAAACAGACACAACAACATGTTCAATCAGCCGACAAGGAATGTAATAAGGTAGTCTTTAAGCAAGAGATTAGGTTTGAGTACTTACGAGAAAGTATAGATTTCCTACCCAAAGAAGAACCATATTACATCCTAGGAGAGATGGACCCTTTCAAGTGCTAGAAAGAATTAGTGAAAAAGCTTACAAACCTGATTTACTAGGTGAGTACAACATTAAAGCTACCTTCAATGTTGTTGATTTGTCATTGTTTGACAATGCTTTAGATTCAAGAACAAATTGTTTTGAGGAATCGGGAGATGATGGAATAAGGCCAGCATGGAGCAAGGCAAGCACAAAGATCCCTTGGGATTCATCTCTGGCGCCATCACAAGGGCAAAGGCTATGGAGCTTAGGAGGGCGCACCATGGGCTCATTGAGGGCCTCACTAAGGATCAAGAGGCTCAAAGTGTCACATGGAGCTTGAATGATTTGGAAATGAATGATTCTACACCTATAACCAATATACTTGAAATCCATGACCGAGTGGTCCTTAGTGAACACATACACCCCAAGGTGCATGCACCTAAGCCCCGCTATGCACCCTATGGGTTTTCAGATGTGCCTAAAACACTAGGTGACCTAGGCTAGTCACATTGCTTTATTTTATTGTTGTCTTAGTTCTTCTATAGTTTTATAGGACAAAGGGGCCTAAGGCTTGCAACTAAGACCAAGGTGACACACTTAGGAGCCTGCATGTGTGTCTCCGAGCCCAAGTAGGAGTCTTAGTAGCTTAAAAACTCTTATTGTTTTCTACTTAGTTTTTCGTATATTCTATTGGCAAAGAATATTATTTATGGTTGCAACTTGTGTTATTCTATAAATCAGACTTTAGAATACGTAATTGTTATTAAGCACTCTCTTAAGTTCTTTGTGAACTTCACTTGGCACATTAGTGAATTTAATCTCTTTTGTGTTGTTCTACATACTGCTCATTTCTAACCATAGGCTGGTTAAGGATGAGGATGATTATTAGCTGTTTGGTTGAAATCTTGGAGCTTGAAAACCATTTTGGACACATTTCTAGGTCTTACAACTATATGGTTCATGTCAAAACAACTACTGTGGGTGTCACAAGAAAACTTTAAATAGCAAAAGGAATACATATATTGTTAGTGAACATCTATATATGCATTGAAGCAACAATTTAACAAGGAAAAATTTCAATATAGCAATTAAGTACAGTGTCATGGCTTTATTGTAATTTATAGAAAATTGAGATGCGCTATATAATAGGAAGTTGTAGCGGGGTTACATAATTGTAATTTATAATAATTCAAGATATAGTGGCACAAATAATGCAATGTTGAGACGTATATCTAAATACATAGTATAGGTACTTATTCACCTCTTCCATTGTGTCTGGAATTGCTTGCAAAGACATTGCCTTTCATCAGCACTCTGGGGTCTAAAGAAAAGGAGAAATTGCTTTAATTTTAGTTTTCTTCCTCAGTAAATATGGTAAATTTTTGCATTCCAATATTCAAGGTACCAGTAGCTAAAATACAAAGGATAAATGTCCTACTCGCTGCTGGTGGGAAAAACAAAATTTCCCATAGTCAATTAGATCTTCATGTAAGAAACTGAACAAAAGAATGAAGGAGATTACAACATTAAAGAGTAGTCAATATATTGAACAACGTATATTAGAATTCAGATGCCTTTGATTTTTCCTTCCCTTTTAACCCCGTGACTCGATAAAAAATCGGTTCTTTTTTTTTTTTTGTTTTTGTTTTGCCCCCGATGAAATTTGCAAAACGAGTTACTGTTGAGGCTGAAACAAGTTAACATTAAAGAATGATTCTTCATCTTTTATGCAATTGATGCCAATGTGTTAAGGTAAACTAACAGTTCTGTTCATTGTTAAAACTTAATATTGTAAGATAGAGGAGTTAAGTAAAGAATAAGAGTTCTCAAATACAAATGTTGGTGAAATTTTTTTTCCACTGCCTGTTCCGATGTATAGTATATTTATCCAAATACAAATACAAATTAAAACTTTTACACTAGACGCATTTTTAACATAGTTTATTAAAAACTATCTTTTTCTTTTGTCTTTAGAAACTATATTTTCCACACTTTTATATCTCGATGTCAGTCAATGACAAGTTAATTTTGCCCTTAAAAGAAAAGTGTAAATGATAAATTGGCTCATCCAAATTCTTTTAGAGTAAAATGATCTTGAACATAAATTTGTAAATTTTACTTTTATTAAGCAATCTATATGTTTAGTAAATGGCCAAAATACCCCATTGGCCCCTGAACTCGGTTAACAAGGACCTTTACCCCCCTGAAGTTGAACTCGGTCCTGCTCACCCCCTGAACTTCACTTAATGGGCCGGTCCACCCCCTTGACCATACATGTGCGTGTCATGTGTTTCTTTATGACAGACGCCGTTTCCCCAAGCCGTCAACCAGCAACGACCGTCCCAGCAGAAATGGTAAACGTCGCATACTGAAGCGCTAAAAGCAGCCAGTCCTTCCCTGGAGTAGAAAAATTTGGGGATTAGGTATTTCGAGTGCCTTAGAACTCGAATCTCAGGTGTATCGGTTCCGTAAGAGATCGATTTTCTCCTTCAAGAAACGTCGCATAGTGAAGCACCGAGGATCAATCGTTTGCGGTGGTCGTTTGCGGTGGCTGTTGTGCGTGGTTCCGCCGAATTTGGTGAGTTTGTTTTATGTTTTAATTAGAGTTTGAAAATCTTCTTCCTCAGTCGTCCCTGGTTCTTGGTTTTTGTTCGATGCTGTTTAACATTCAACTATTGGTTTTGTTTTTAGTTATTTTTATACGTGAATTGATTGACTACGGTTTGGTTGTAGTTGAATTTAATTCATGTGTTTTGTATTATGAAAGGGTGGTTGTGAGTTTAAGCATCAATGTCTTCAGACTACTCTGGAGCGTCATCGTGGTTTGAGGAAGAAGTGCCAATTTGCAAATGCAAACATCGAGCGTCAAAAGGTACAACTAGACATGAAGGCGAGAACCTAGGAAGAAGATTTTTTCACTGTCGATTTAATGGTGTAAGTGGTGATTTTCATTGGTTTCTTAATAAATGTTGGTTGATTTTTGGCCTTAATTAGTGACTTGGAAGAGACATTCTGGCACTTGTGGTCTTTTAGTTTGGGTTGCTTTGTTGGTTTTGCTGGAGGGAAGATGAGTTTTTGATCTGTTGGGAAATTGTACTCACCTTTTATCTCTTGATGCCTTGAATGCGAAGCGAATGACATCCTTAGTGGGTACAATTTTCCATTTTGGAATAATTTCCTCTATCTTAGTCAATATATTCACAATGACTGGGTGGGGCTTCAACTTCTCAGATATCTAGCAATTTCAAGACCATTATTAGATTAACCAGTAGAGCTTTTGTTTAAGAACAGGGAACCAATTACAGAAACGCCATTCTCTTATTCACCTTGCACATGGGAGCAACAAAAACTGCACCGTTCCAGAAGGTGCAAACTTGCTTAGGTGGCATTTAGTTCTAGAAAATTATTTTTATCAACTGAACTGGATGTAGAAATTAGATACTTTAGGAGTCTGCAGGCAAGTGTTTTACGTATGTATTGTGTTTCAACCCATCTCATACCAAGCGTGCACATAGGGAAGATTCCCTATTTCTCTTCTCCAAATTTCCTTCAACAAATGTATTAGGGTCCAGGGAGGCAGAAAACCACATTCTGTAAAACAAGATTTTCCATTTCAACAGAAAGGAGCTGTACAAACCTTGGGAAAACAAGGTTTCCAAGTTCTTAAACATGCTAAGCACTCATACTTTTAGCTAAGAAAATTCAGGGGACATAAATAGAAAAATTGGTACACCTTAATGCTTTTTGGCTTTCTGTTTCTTCTATCTGATTTATAATGCTAGACTTGACAGTCTCTAAGTACATAGGATAGCATAGGGACACCACAGTTGAGGAGAAGCTATTGATTGTTTGCCAACCTAACCAACCTGATGTAGCTGACCCACTTCTTCACATTTTTTTGTGTTGATTTTAGTAGGATAGTTGGTTAGTAATCAAAGCTATTATTCTCGTTTTACTGGTTTTTACAGTAAAAGTGAATGACATTGTATTTGTTATGTATTTGTCTCTATTTTGAAGGACAGTACAAAATGTGTGATAAAGATGTCTGTTTTTTTTTTTTCAGACAAGTAAAGACTGCAAATTTTTTAGATGGATTGATGATGAGTTCCCAGAACAGGCTAAGGTGGTAATTGATGAATATTTTGCGAAAGGGAAGGCATTGGAAGAGGAAGTTCGTGCGCTGAAGGTGCAAGTTTCACAGCTCTGTTTTGGAAGGGAGCATACAACCGATGGTACAATTAGTAGCATTTTAGTAGGCTAGCTGGGGAATTTGGACAAGAAGCTGTCAGATTTAACAGTTTGGTGCACCAGTTTGTGTTGTATTTCTGTACTTATTTTATCTGTAGCAATCATGTTGTACTTCTTGGGTAGGTAGATGTTGGAGTAAGTGATAGAGCTATGAACTAGGTTTTCTTGGAATGGTAAGCATGTGTTGATACTGCCAAGTTGTAATTGACAGTTTATGAGGAAATGGTAATGCTATTCAACTTTGGTTAAGCAATTGCATTCTGGGATTGGAAATTGTGTTGTCTGATTGCAGGTACTTGGAATACTGGATTTTATTATCTATGATGTGTGCTCTTCTTGTTTATGAATTCTTGGAGGCAAATATTTGCCAACTAGCTCCATGTTGCAGTTCAGTGAAAATGTGTTTGGTAACAGGCAAATATTTGTGAAGTAGCTCCATGAACAAGAAAAGGTCTACTACCAGGAAAATATTTGTATAACTAGCTTCATGAACCGGATATGGCTCAATTTAGCAGAATTACATAAACATACAAACTTAGACAGTCATATGGCTCAATAGAGTTACATAACCATGCAAAGTTTTCAATACAGGCAGAAAATGCAGCTTCTACTGTGAAGCGGTAAAGATGAAATCTTCGCCATTTGAGAGTTGTGTTTCAGTTGGAAGTCCAGGCTGCAAACAAACACAACAAATTAATTCAATCACGTTGGTACACAAAATCCATCAATTTGGATACATTGCATTCACATTAAATATTTAAAAAAAATTACTCTTACATCTAATATTTGGGCTCTAGTGTTTGGATCATGAAATACTCCTACTCCTAGCACCTTTCCCATTGTAGCACCTCTAAATGATGTTGTAGCACTTGCTTTTGTCTACAATGCAAACATGTTTCAAACACCAACATGTTTAACAACTTATATTTATTGATATATAAAAACTACTGAAAACGTCCATCTTGCTAGTGTTATGAATGCATACTTCTGTTGGGGCCGAGGCAGGACATTAAAAGAGAGGGGGGGCAGGATAAACAGATGGTTGACTGTTTGGTGAACCATGACATTAAAAGAGCCAACTCTGCCATGACTGAACTCTCCTTACTAAAAAACAACAACAACAACCATAAATAAATAAATGACTCAACCTCGGCTTGGATTTAACACCCACTATCACCTTACCCCTAAAGCAAAACATCAAAGCCTGAGGCCTTTCGAGTTTCTGGAAACACACAATTTACTCATATTCATGACAAATTCTCCTAAATACTCTTACCTACTCATAAAGGTGCTTTTGAGTGTTAAAGAAAAAAAAAAAGTACTCACTGTTGGACTTCAAAACCAAGTATGACTTCAAAACCATCAAATGACTTCAAAACCATCAAACCAAGTATGACTTCAAAACAACCATCAATCCCAAGCCAAGTATGACTTCAAAACCATCAAATGAGTATGCATTCATAACACTAGCAAGTTGGACTTATATTTATTGATATATAAAAATTGAATATAGTTTGAATAAAAAACCTGTACGCCACATGTTTTCTTCGTATGTTCTTCACTGTTACATATTGAACAATGCATTTTTCTCCCATGCCTAGACATCTTCACCTTCCCCTTTTTTGGCTCATTCCTTGCTTTTTTTCGGCTAGTTTGTGGTCTACCTGGCATTACCCTTTGAAGGGGTGGAAGAACTTGACCCAGTCCACTTTCCTCCCAAAACGCTTCTCCAAGCATAGTCCCAATAGCATAGTCATATGCCTTTAAGAACTTCTCTTTCTTGTAAACTGAATCAATGAAAGCTTTGGGGTCATCTGCTTTAAAGTGAATAGCCCTAATTGCATGTTGGCATGGTATTCCAGATAGCTCCCACTCGTTACACGTACAGAATTTGGTTTCCAAATGGACCTCATATCTATTTCTTCCCAAAGTTACCTCATAACCATCTTGACCATTCCAATGCACCCTCCATCTATAACTGTCACCAATATTTTCTACCAGGATTTTTTGAATTTTCTTACCATGCTCTTCTCCGGGTGGCCATTTTGAAGCGAAATCCTTTTTCTCTATGGCTCTTTGCATCACAAAAAGTCTAATGTCTTCTAGCATAGAAATGATTGGCTTACGCCGAGCTCCAAGCAACACAAAGTAAAAGCTTCACAACTATTATTATCAACTGAATCACACTTGGTAGCTATTGAAAAATAAGCTCTGCACCATTTCCTTAGGTCTATATGCATGACAGCCTCTTTTGCGCCAGGTTTTAACAAATCAAGTTCATCTAGCCTTCTTTTGAGGGTGAACTCATTTGATGCTTTTGCTACTGCATAGAAAGCAAGTTTAAGGGCATCACCTCTAAATTTTGGATACCAATTTGCATAAATATGCCTCGCACATAGTCGATGTTCTGCTCTTGGAAATATTTCATCCACTGCATTAAGAAGTCCCTACAAGGAAAAATTAAAATGCAATTTTATATCATGAACTAAAGAAAATAGTTAACTGGAAACAATGACTTGTTTCTAGTAAAGAAGCCAGTCCTACTTCGAGGAAACCTATAAGATAATGTAAACCATAAATCATCCCTCACTCTATTCTCAAGAAGATAGACTAGAATAGAGACAGAATCACAGAAGCCGTATGGGTTTTTGCTGAAATAAATTTACAAAAGTGACATAAAGCGTATCAAAAAAGGGAAAGACAGAAAAATAAAACAAAGAGAGCATCAGCTTTAATGCAGAAAAGTTGTCCAAGTCTTTTTTCTTTTCCCCTTCTCCTTTTCTAAGGATTAAAAAAAGGATGAGCAAATTCACATCTTGTTGAAAGTAGCCTAAAAAAAGTGCCAACTTCATGAACTTGGTCCAAGTTTTCCTGCTGGAACCTCTCTGAGTTAGGTACATGTATTTATGTTACTTGGTACAAGCTTTAATGCAGAAATGTTCTTACCTTTTGTTGGTCAGACATAAAACACCATCCCATTCCATCTCTTGTTTTTATATCATGCCTCAAGTGCTCCAAAAACCAAAGCCAAGATGCAGTAGATTCAACTTCAACTATGGCCCATGCTAAAGGATACATCTGGTTGTTTGCATCTTTACCTACAGCAGTCAATAATTGGCCTTTCACCACCCCTTTTAAAAAGCAACCATCCAAGCCCAAGAACTTCCTACATCCCTCCATAAATGCATTTCTCAAAGCAGCAAAACATACATAAAATCGTTTGAAAAAATGTGGACAACCAGGTCCCCTGTGATCAAGCTCCATATCTATACTGTTTCCTGCATTTGATGTATGAAGGGCCTTTACATAATCATGTAACCTTGCATACTCCTCACCAATATCCCTCTCAAACTTCATCACTTTTCTCTTCACTTTCTTACACTGATTTCTTGACACTTCCAAGTTAAATTGTTCTCTAACTTGGTCTTGAATGTAATCAAGCTTCAAATTCCGATGGCCATATATCAATGACTCATATGACTTGGCTATCCATGGGCTGTCTGCTCTTGAAACTTTGAACAGCTTTGAACAATTATGTCTCCCAACATAAGTTTTTACCATGAAGTACACCTTCAATTTCACCTTCTCCTCAAAAGCAAAAAATAACCATGGACATTCATTCGCCTTACATTTGGCCCTAATTCTACCCTTTTCATTCTTGATGTAAACAAACTCTCTTCTTTCACTTATTTCATACTTTTAAAGTGCCCTCCTACATTGCTTTG
Organism: Aquilaria sinensis; assembly: GCA_005392925.1. Taxonomy (NCBI): domain Eukaryota; kingdom Viridiplantae; phylum Streptophyta; class Magnoliopsida; order Malvales; family Thymelaeaceae; genus Aquilaria; species Aquilaria sinensis. The sequence continues at coordinate 125,382 of SMDT01000119.1, forward strand.
CATCTGTGAAACAAAGACCAACAAAAAACTTAACTTCTTTGCATCTTTCATCATCCCTGGCATACTTACTTCGTCTTGTTACTGAGACTTTTTCACCGTCATCCCCACTTTCAGAAGAAATACTCCTAATGTTAGAGTCGTCTAGCTCATTTCCACCTTCATCACCACAATCTGAAATATTTTCATTATCATACTCCCATCTGCTTTGCCTGTGTCTAGCTTCATATTCCTTCTGTTCAGCATTGCATCCGAAACTATAAGGTTGGATGAACTCCTTTGCTGTTCAAAGTGCTTCTTCAAGCTCCTCATCTTCACCACACAATATGGTGTCAGCAATATTGTTCAGCTCTCGATCAACCTCCACTGAAAAATCTTCAGTCTCATCATCCGAACCATCCTTACCACCAGTCTCAGTTTCATTCACAATCCCATCACCTTTATTTTTGATTCCATCAACCCTTGTCTTATTTATATCTTCTACCAATGCCTCTTTATTGGTAATTGTTTTAGCTGAAAAGTCTTCAATGCCCTTGTGCTTAAATTGCTCAAAATGTTCAATGTAAACCTCAACATATCCACTTAAAATACCACATGCTACAATATCTAGTGTACTTGTATCATTGTGTAATTCTTTTAGTCCCACATCAAAACTCATATCAGGAATTTTATAATAAATCTTTTTCACCTCACTATGTTCATACCCAACTTCTTCTAACCAATCTAGAAACCACCAATATGTTACTAAGTCAGAGTCCAAACTTTTCTCAAACTTTTTCTCACCAATATACCTTATACTCGGGTGCCTTTTTAGTATTCCACCATGGTATATTACTATATTCAAATTCCCCATCTGCACCTGCATTTCATAAATAACATATTACTTTTTAACACAAAAACCATATTACACATTCACATTACTCATTAAATAACCAATTTATATCTCCTTAACTTGCCTACATAACCAAACCCCTTATAAACGAACTAAAACCATTTATTGCCTCACATTAATTTGTCCAACAATACTATTAATGGCCGGAACAATAAAGAGTAATGAATAATAAAACCAAAACCCACCTCTACTAACTGTAAGCAAACAAAGAATGGAAAACACGTGCCAATGAATAAATTGTTTGTTCGCACCTTTCTATGTGCACAATGAATAAAGCTGGATTGGATTCTTTGATTAATAAGAATCAATGCTTCTTCATGGACCACTTTGCCGAATAGCCAGAATAGTGGAGGGAATCAATTCTGCTCTGTTTGTCTTTTCTCCGAACCCTTGTTCCCTACTTGCCGCGCACTAACTCTCCCGCGTGCAACTTTCACGCTCGCTCCTATTCTTTCTTTTAGCGCTTCAGTATGCGACGTTTACCGTTTCTGCTGGGACGGTCGTTGCTGGTTGACGGCTTGGGGAAACGACGTCTGTCATAAAGAAACACGTGACACGCACATGTATGGTCAAGGGGGTGGACCGGCCCATTAAGTGAAGTTCAGGGGGTGAGCAGGACTGAGTTCAACTTCAGGGGGTAAATGTCCTTGTTAACCGAGTTCAGGGGGCAATGGGGTATTTTGGCCTTAGTCAATTCAACTTGTTGTCACGTCCCGGTTCATTCCCTATGCTCCTTGTTTATTTAGTTCTTCTTCATCTTTCTCATATAAGTACGTCTTAGAGTTATCTTAATTTATTTTTAACTTTTTTTTTCTTGGCTGATAAAAAAAATACTAATGTGTAATGTAGCTTGCTAGGCAATTCAAGTTTTATGTGTAGGTTACAAAAAAAAAAAATAGTTTCATGTGTCGTATACAGATAGGTACAAGACATTAACCAAGATAAAGTCAATTTTTTTCCTAAAAAAACCTTGTAGAATTGGGAAAAAAATACCTATTTGTTATTTTTTTTTCTTTATTTAAAGCTAAATTCTTTTTTCCTATTTTTGCTAAATTCTATCAATTCTTGAAACCGTGGGAGAAAACCGTAAACAGATGGAGCTAATTGACTATACATAAGTATATATAGCTCTGGATAACTTTTTATTTATTATATTATCCTTTATTCTTTTTCCTTTTTTTAGTAGAAATAGCTAAAACAAATAAAGGAAAGAAAATGGGAATATTACCTCGAGAAAAAATTGGTTCGGCAACAATGAAGAGAATCACATCGAAGAGAATAAAACAAGTGGAGAAAGACTTGGAACTCATTTTTTTTTTATTTTGTTACCAGCTTTTGTATATCCATTCTCAGACTGTGTAACTTTTATAAACAAAATTTTCTAGGCGTACAATAAAATTCTTCACCAATTTAATAAATCACACTTCGTGTAATTCCTAAAAATTGGCTTGAAATGTCTTAAGTCTATATGCAGAAAACTTTTGCTTCAGTATTCATGATTTGGAGACACCTTGAAAGGTAAACAACTAACCTTAAGTTACCTTAACGAGTGATGGGGATTGGGACGATCGTGGAACGCGACCGTAGTGAATGGCAGAGATCCCGACAAACGGCAAGACGGCCAAGGGCAATTGGAGAGAACATAAGAGTTTTTGTAGCGATAATAGCGAGAGCTGTAAGTGAAGATTGAAGACGAAAACGTTGCCAGACGCGTTTAATACGTTGACCAAGTCAAAGTTATTTGTTTTTTGGGTAAATTTCATATTTAGCCCTTAATTCTTTTTTATTTTAACCATTCAAGTCACTAACTTTATTTTCTTTGCAGATTGAGCATTAACAGCAAGCTTTTATTGTTCTTTTTTTTATTTTCTTTTGTTTATCTGTCTATACTGGCCATCCATTAAATTTAGCCATAAAATTCATGTATGAGTATAATCTGGAATCTTTATTTATTTTTATTTTATATATTTAATTTTGGGATAGTTCATTTATTATTCGCGATGCATCTAAAAAGAATTTATTTCGCTTGGATTTAATAAGACTCATAAATGAACTTAGTATAATAGTAAGTTATAAAATCCATATCCAGGTGGTTCGGTTAGAATCCATGGTTTGGATATTAATTGATTTTATTTAAAATAAAATAAAAAAAAAATAAAAATTAAATAACGAAAACCAGATCACAAAACAACCCGTTGTCGACCGGGATCTGATTTGAAAGTCATAAGTTTGGCATAATTCTTTTTTTTTTTTTTTTTTTTTTTTGCCCCTGGATTTATTTGATTTGTTTAATGTTGTTTTGATTTGTGAGTTAGTTACTGATTTATTTATTTTCTTTTTATGTTTTTGTTCAGTTGATTAAAGGCATGAATTATCTTAGGAATTAACATCAAGTTTAATTATGTGATTAGGTTATATAAATATTTTTAATAAATAATTTGTCCTCAGATTTAGTTGATTTGTTCATCTGAGACTTTAAGGTTGTTTTGATTTACAATTTGGCCATTAATGTTTATTTTCTTTTATGTCTTTGTTTTGTTCATTTGATTAAGAGCATGAATAAACTTAAAGAATTAATATTAAGGATAATTGTGTGATTCGGTTAGATAAATATTTTTAATAAATAATTTGCCTCTGGTCTTATTTGATTTATCTATTCGAGACTCTAATATTGTTCTGATTTACAAATTAGCCACTGTTTTACTTTTTTTTTAGTTTTGTTTGGATTATTAAAGTCATGAATTAGCTTAGAAAATAACGTTAAGCATAATTATATGTTTAGATTAGATATATTTTTTTTAAATGATTAATCTAAAATTAGTTTTGACATATTAAAAAATAAAAATCACATTTTAGGAAAATTTTGATCTGTGTGGGACATTTAATAATTAATTAAATAACTAATAATAAATTAAATTTAAATTAATTTCCATATCCGGATGATCCGGCAGGATCTACGGTTTGGAAAATATCAACCTTTTTAATTAAATAAAATAAATAAATACAAAGATAAAAATTCATATTTTACGGTATAAATTAAATTCTTTAAAATTTCGTTAAATTCCGTGTCCAGGTGACTCGGCAGAGTCCATGGTTCGGAATCAAATCTTCCGTGTCCAAATGACTCGATAGAGTCCATGGTTCGGAAGTATAAAATTCTATACACATTAACTTAAAAATCCACATTTCGACTAATTCAGTTAAAATTTCTAAATTAACTGAAAATTATTTAAAAGCAAAGTAAAACAAAATTAAAATCAACTAAGGTGCCAATTTTGGGCGCTATAACAATATTGTTTTAGCGTAACCGTACTCCCGAACCCCCGAACTCTCGCAGACCATATTTTAGGTGACCAATCGACCTAGGTGAAAAAGATTGGTGGCGACTCCAGAAAACCCGACGTTGCCACAAAAGGACTACATATACTATGACCACTATAAGAATCGCTTATGGCACTCATATAATGATCCGTGTAACGTTCTATTAGTGGGTTATTATAATACACTAGTTCTCTACCTTGTACCCATATGTAAACTATATATTTCATATGAGCCGCTACATATGCTTGTCTTTATGTATTATTACAACTGACCTCACAATAATACTAGACCAGACATTTTTAAGAATACTATTATTCTAAAGTTATAATTATATTTGATTATGTTATACAGAAATAAACAACAAACACAATTATTGAAATAATGCCTCAATAAAATATAACAGCTCAATATGTAAAATATAATCATCTCATGATTGACTTTTGGGCATTGATGATGCAACTTCCTCAGTAAACGATCTGAAGGTCTAGAAGCTTGGTTTATCACACGAATACACTTTTGCAAGGGAAGCGTAGAGACCTGCAAAAAATACTCCAACGCTCAAGTCAATAATGATATGGTGTGGTGCAAATACCAAGGAAAATGATTTCATACCTGAAATGTGATCATGAATACCTTTATATATGCTTTTGGGATAGTGTGCCTTGAGATTTAGAACCATTAGATGGAGTAGTTATCTCTTAAACCGTTAGATCTAGGACATCTGTCATTTGTGATCAGACTGGGCTTTAAACTCTTAATGAGCCCAATTTCTTTAAGATGATGTTTAGGCCCAATGGTGGCCCAATCTTCTGATATGGGTATCACTAGGCATGGGCATCACCAGGCATAACACTAACATAAACATGACGTACAGAAGGTTTGTGTGAAGTGCACACCTTGTAAAATGACTAGGTTAAAACAGACTTCTCATGCTTTGTATACCCTTTTACTTATTTCTTCATGCCTTTGGACTAATATTTCTACGGACTTTGTTGTAAAACTTCTAATGTCAAATGAAGGAAATATGTTTTTCTAGGCATTGATTTGATTACATGTGATGCCAAGAACCTTTGCCTCAAATAGGTCCTCAGCAACTTTTGAAGGCTATATGGGTTAGGTTAGGAATTAAGCTCCTGCTTTCCACAACTTGCTATACATAAACAAGTGGACAAATTAACCCAACCAACCAAACTGTAGCTACTTTGTTGAGAGTCAATATCAAGACAGATGTTAAAACTTAAGAGGATCACTTATAACATGTAGAGTTTGGTTACAAAGGGTTATGTATTCTACTACTGGATTTTTCACAATTCAAGATAGTTTATGGTCTAAAACCTATGGACTTAATGCCTCTACCTACTAATGAGTTTTCTGATAATTATGGTACACATAAAGATGACTTTGTGAAGAAATTGCATGAGGCAGTTCAAATGCAAATTGAGAAAAAACCCAAAAATATGCTCAATCAGCCAACAAGGTGTGTAAGAAAGTAATCTTTGAGCTAGGAGATTAGGCTTGGATACATATGAGAAAGGAAAGATTTCCTGCCCAAAGAAGGACCAAACTACATCCTAGGGGAGATGGACTCTTTTAAGTGCTAGAAAGAATCAGTGACAGCACTTAAAGACTTGATTTACTAGGTGAGTACAACATTAGTGCTAGCTTTAACATTGTTGATTCGTCTTTGTTTGACAATGTTTTAGAATCGAGAATGAATCCTTTTTTGGAACATGGAGATGATAGGAATCAAGTTTGCATAGAGCATGGCATGCAAAATGAACCCTTGAGAATCACCTCAGGTCTCATTACAAGGGCTAATGCTAACAAGCCTATGATGGCACTTCACAGGCTCAATGAGGGCCTCGTGAAGGATCATAAAGCTCAGGGTTTCATAAGAATCTGGAAAGAGTTGAAAATAAATGATTGTACCCTTTGGAGCAATATACTTGAAATCCATGACAATGTGCACTTTAGTGCACACACATACCTCAAGGTGCATGTACCCGAGCCCCGTTGTGTACTATATGGACTTTGTAATGTGCATAAGACACTAAGTCAATTAAATTGGTCACATTGCTTTATTTTGTTCTCATCTTAGTTATTCTACAATTTTACAGGACAAAGGGCCCTAAGGCTTGCAAGTAAGACAGAGATGGCACACTAAGGAGCATTTGTGCGTGTCCTCGAGTCCAAGTAGGAATCTTAGTAGCTTAAGGACTCCAATTGTTTTCTAGTTAGGTTTTCATTTATTATATGGCCTAAGAATATTATTTAAGGTCTAGCAATTTGACTTCAGAATAAATAATTGCTATTAAGTACTCTCTCGAGTTCTTTGTGAACTTCACTTGGCAAGTTAGTGAATTTAATCTCTTTAATGTTTTTCCATATATTGCTTAATTCTAACAAAACGCTAGTTAAGGGTGTGGGTGATTATCAATCTTTTGGTTGAAATTTTGGAGCTCAAAAACCATTTTGGATGCATTTCTAGGTTTTACAACTACGGGGTTCACGTCAGAACAACTACTATAGGTGTCACAACCAAACATTAAATAAAGGAAGGAATTATTGTATTGCTATCGAACATCTATACATTGGTGGAACAACTAAATTTTTCTATAGAACAAAAACAATCTAACAAGGGACAACTTCAATATAGCAGCTAGGTAGGGTGCAGTGGCTTTATTGTAATTTATAGGAAATTAGGATGCACTATATATAGGAAGATTTGGTGCTGTAGCATAATCATAATTTATAGAACTAAGATATAGTGGCAAAGATAATACAATGTTGAAATATATATCTAAACACATAATATAACTACTTATGTTTGAAGTCTTGTTCCTCAGGATCGTCCTGGACTTTGTTTGGGTTTGCTTGGATCGGTAGAGCCCCTACTCACCTGCCCTCCTGCATACCCTAAAGAAAAGGAAATATTGCTTTGATTTTAGTTTTATTCCTTAGTAAATATGATAAATTTTAACTTCCGAATATTCATGGTATTAGTAGCTAAAATACAAACGATTAATATCCTACTTACCGCTAGTGGGAAAAACAGAATTTCCCTTAGTCAATTAAATCTACATGTAAGAAACTAAACAAAGGAACGGAGGAGATTAGAACAGTAAATAGCAGTCAGTACATTGGACAGCGTATGTTAGAATTCATATGGCTTTGATTTTTCCTTTCCTTTTTACCCCATCAATTGAAAACCGGTTGTTTTGTTTTGTTTTTTTTTTTTTTGCCTCTGGTGAAAACTGCAAAATGAGTTTGCTATTGAGGTTGGAACAAGTTAAAATTAAAGGGGTTTTCTTTATCTTTTATTTAAGTGATGCCAATGTGTTAAGGTAAAACTGATGGTTGTCTTGATTGCTAAAACCTAATATTGTAAGTTAGAGGATCAGTTAAGTCGATAATGAGAGTTCTCAAATACAAATGTTGGTGGTTTTTTTTTCCATTGCGGGTTTGGATATATAGTATAATTATCCAAATACAAATACAAATGAAAACATGTACACTTGAAGCATTTTTAACAAAAGTTATTAAAGACTATCCTTCTATTTTAGAAACTATATTTTCCTCTCTTTTATATCTACGTCAGTCAACGACACGTTAATTTTGCCCTTAAAAGAAAAGTGAAAATGAAAAATTGGCTCATCCAAATTCATTTAGAGGAAAATAATCTAGAACATAAATTTGTAAATTTTTGTTTTATAAAACAACCTAAATAATTAGTAGACTCAACTTGTTGTCACATTCCGGTTCATCCCTATGCTCCCTGTTCATTCAGTTCTTCATCTTTCTGATGTAATTATGTCTCAGACTTATCTTAAATTATTTTTAACATTTTTTTGGCGTGGCTGATAAAAAAAACTAACTTCTAAAGTAGCTGGTCAGGCAATTCAAGTTTTATGTGTAGGATACAGATGGCTATAAGACATTGAAGATAAAGTCAAATTTTTTTCTTAAAAAAATTTGTAAAACTGAGAAAACAATACCTATTTGCTATTGTTTTGCTTTCTCTTTTCTTTTTTTTTTTTGTAAAGCTAAATTCTTTTTCCCTGTTTTTACTAAATTCTATCAATGTATTGAAACTATATGGGAGAAAAGCGCAAACAGATTGAGCTTATTGACTACATAAGCATATATAGCTTTGGATAATATTTTTCTTTATTATATTCTCCTTTATTTTTTTTCTTTTGGTTTTTAATAGCAAAAGCTAAAACAAATAAGGGAAAGAAAAATGGGAATATTACCTGAAAGTAATTCTCGAGCAAAAATTGCTTGGCCGGCAATGAAGAGAATCACAACGAAGAGAGCAAAACAGGCGGCGAAAGACTTGGAACTCATTTTTTTTTTTTTTAACTTCCTTGCCTGCTTGTGTATATCCATCCTCAGACCATTTACCTTTACAGACAAATTTTTCTAGGAGTACAATACACGCCTTGTAAAATTCTTCACCAACGTAAATCATACTTCGTGAAATTCAAAAAAATTGACTTGAAATGTCTAAGTCTATATATGGAAAATTCTTGCTTCACAATTCATGGTTTGGAAACACCTTGAAAGGAAAAAAAAATAAGTTAATCTACAAAAAAAATAGAGTTTGAATGAAAATACAATTTACCTCTTAATGTTTCATAAATCTACAACTTACCTCTAAGGGTATTTAGTTTAAGAATTCTCAAAATCTCTTGAAAGTAGGGTTATCCATTCACAATCTTTAGAAATTAATTTTGCCAACTCGACAAGTAGGAAAATGATTTTTCAATAAACTATGAAGATCGTTTTTGGAAAATGAGAATCTGAGAAATTATTCTCTCAATTTATGGAAACTTATCATTTGGATTTTCTCCTCCATCGTTGATGCTCAATATTTCTTATGCTTAACAAAATGGATTGTTATTTTTCAAAATATTATTCTTCTATAATTTTCTAATTTGAAACAAAATTTGATATTTTGAAGAATAATATTTTCTCCCCCATCGTTAATGCTCAATATTATGTTGTTAATTCTAGCAAGGGAAAATGAACGAACTGTTTAAAATTTGAAACAAAAATTGATATTTCTAATTGTCTTCTAACTATCAAATTATTATTAGAAAGCCTAATATTCGAAAAGAATATGAATTGGAAGTTTAAATTATGGTTCAAATTAAAGATGATTTCAAGTCAATGCCTTATTTGAATGGTGACTATCACATTTAGCTGATAACCACTCGAGTTCTGCCTCAAACAATGGGGTCACTTCCCTTCAACTAGGTATTTTGGTGGATTTACTACAGGTAGAATAAGTAAGCAATTGACCTTTTTATCATTTCGTATTTTCTATGATTTTGAAAATAAAAAAAATGATGTCAACATTGTTTAAACAAAGCACTCACATTTGAGGATTAAATTCTACGTTTCCAAAATGCTTGTGTTGTTAAAGTTATAGCTTAAATACACCCTTAAGCCATGGTGCTGCTTGTAGACTTGTAGTCGTGGTGAGTAAAGGATCATTTGTTAGATTTTTTTTTTGTATGGGCTAATATGTGAATAAATTATGCATTTTATATGTTATTATAATGTTTGGCTCAATTGAAAGTAATATAATAAAGTTCAAATTTGGGTTTTAGATATCTTATAAAGTTTGGACAATTTTAATATATATGTAGAGGCCAAAATGTAATATGGTCAGTATGTATAAGGAGATTATGATCCCCAAAATATACATGCTAAGGTTTTCTCTTTTCAAATTTCTACCTCCTCCGAGTCTTCATTGTTAAAAAAAGCAAACAGGAACTCGTACGTATTGATTTGGAAGACAACAAGCCATAAGGTCCTTGTTCTGGAATTCTTCAATAAATCCAAGTATGCTTTTGGTTTTACTTTCGGTTTAGTTTTGATGATTCCGTAAGGTCCTTATTCTAGAATCCTTCAATAGATCCACATACACTTTTGGTTTTACTTTCGGTTTGGTTTTGATAATTTAATATGAATGATCTTGGACATAATTATTTTGATTCAAAAAATTAAATTTATTTAACAAGTGGTATCAGAGTTTATTGATTGTGAATTATTGAAAACAAATTTTTTTGGGAATCAGATCCACCAATTTTTTGGCTTTTGGTTCGGCAATATCATTTGGATTTGGATGCTTTGTTTTATTTTTCCCCTTTCGGACATGTTTTGCCGCAGACCTCTTTTGTGGCAACATAGACGTACGCGCACGTGTGTCTATATATATATATATATATATAATTTTTGTTTTGTCGCAAAGCATCTGATTTAGGGGTGAAAAAGGGCCACACCTATTTCAGGTAGCTCTATCTCAAGCTCGAATTGAGGCTTTTCGAGCTGGGTATTTTTGAGCGAAAAACAGGCTTGAATAAATTTGGGGCCAAGCTCGAGCCTGAACATATCTTGCCTTATGGGCTTGAGGGCCTATTGGGTTTGAGGGCCTATTGGGCTCAAGGCCCCCTAAGTACTAAGTCCTTTTTAGTCCTAAATCCTAAAACTCCTAACCCTTAGTTATTACTCCCAGCCGCCTAAGCCTAAGTGCCTATTCTTCATCTCAGCTTTTACCAATTTCTTTGTTGACAAACCCACAGCCCTACACAATCGGTGGCCACCACCAAGATCAATACTGGCGACAACAATAGCCTTCATCTATTAATGAACTCCACCGTTGTCACGCAAGGTTGAGCTCCTCCAGCAATTCAAGTCCATGAATCTGCAATGATATCCTGCACCACATAAGTCCACGATGATAGCCCCACGTTGGCGCTGAAAAATTCACAATCGGCAGCCAACAAGTTGGAATCGGCTCCCAGCTGCAACTTTGCAGCTCTGATTGAACAATCAACTTGAGAGTCAATGGGATCTTTTGATCGCCCATTCTTTGGTCTTATGCCATTGAGGGTGGCTGAGGGATGAAGCTAGAGGTGTCTTTCTAAGGCCAAAAGATGACACAAAAATGGATGGAGGATTCCGGTGGCTCAGTTGATGTAATAAGAAAGATGATGGCACATTCATCAAATTTACAAAATCAAGGTAGAATAGAAAAGGATTAAAAAGCTTGGAACAAGTTATAAAATTTTACCGTCTCTAGTAAAAAATTATAGATTTAGTCCCCATATTTTACCTAAATTATAATTATAATGCCTAAAGATCTATATGTATTATTCGAGGCTGACAAGCTTTCTAGCTGAGCTCGAGCCTACCTCAAGCTTGGAAAAATTAGGCTTGAGCAATTTGACTTCGAGCTCAAGTAGTATCGAACTACAAAGAGGCTGAGCTCAAGCTCAGTGGGCAATGAGCTCGAGCTTGGCTCAGCCCATTTTCACTCCTAATCTTATTTACCCTATGAAAATTTGTTGCTGCAAACAAAAGCAAAAGAAATCAGGTGATTTTGGGGTTTTTGCGCATGGCTATATTAGCTGCTGTAGTAGGGCATTTTTCTTTTACTACAAATTTTAGCAATTAAGCAAAATTATTTGGCTAATTAAATTCAATTTTAATTCATTTTGAGGAAATCTTATGCTTAAATTAATTAGTTGAAGCAACATGTCACCAAAGTGAGCTCTCTTTTGTAGATTAATTAATCTGAATATCTAGATGATTGAGTGTTTGAGTTTTATTCAAATAATGACCGGCCCAAAGGAAGGTCATTGTTTAGTTGAAGTTTATACATGATTGTAATAATAAATATGTGATCATTATTAGGTTATGTTTATGCGAACAGTAAGTTGGTTTTAGGAAAGACTTATTATTGCCACACCAAGAGTGCTGCTCATAAGTTAATATTAAGGTTTCTGCTAAGTCTCTTGTGAGGGGTTTTGTGTACCAATTTTGAATTTAATAAAGTAAGATATGGAAATTATGTGAGTTTGATTTGTTTTGTTTCTTTGTTCATTCTTCATTTGTGAGTTCTGCTACCAATATTTGTTCTAGCATCAATTCAATTCTTATGCCAAATAGTACAAATAAGTTTTTATTAGACCTTTAGAGTGGTTAAGGTTTAGCTTAGAAGGTTTAGGATAGCAAATATGTGGTGATTTATTGTTGTGGTTTAATGAACGATGCATCAATGCTTAGAAAGATGATCAGTTTGGGGCATGAGGGCTGACTTAACCGTGTTGGTCATAAGTGGCACTTGGAAGTATCCTGCATGTAAGGGTGACTTGCATGGAGAAGTTGGTAAGTCATGCTATGAGTTGAGCCTTATGTTGATCAAATTATTACCTATGGTTTAAGGAGTGCTTTATGCACTATAGGGACAATTTAAGGAAGGACAACTCTAAGGTAGTTATGACTTGTCCAGTTCTGAGCAGTGTTACACACTAGTTCATAAAGGTTACCAAGTAAGGCGACATTGAATTCTCCAAGCATTCGTAACTAGGGTAAAAGGGCTTATAAGGCCAAGAGTTAACTTCATGAGCCTTAAGATGTGAGTGAATAAAAAACAAGTGGTACCTTAAGGACTTGTGTTAATTCCAACAAGGTGGTTAAGTGAATGTTAAGAATCACAACCCATAGGTCTCAGAACTATGAAGTTGTCCTTAAAGGTGTGGTTGCTTAAGGAGGGGAGCCCATTTGTTTTGGTTAGTTGGTCGACATTTAAGAGCTAAAACAAGCCTTAATGACCAAAAAGGTAATATCTAGATTCCTAAGAATTTACAACCCAAGATAGGAGTATAAGGAGGAACCGTGAAAGCACCGATAGCCATGAGGTTTTAAGGACAACCTTAGTGACTTAAAAAGGAGGACATCCTAAAAGGCTTCAAAATTAGGACCTAATAGCTGTTAAGAATACGCTAGATGGCAAGATGAACTCCAAGTAATAGTCTTATTCTTAGTATTCTTGTTAGGGGCCATGTTGACCCAAGGCTATTCATGAAGAGTGAAAGTGACATGAGCAGTGTTCTAAAATGTTTAAGAGTTCAACCATTTTAGATAGTGGGGCTCTTTGTAAGTTTAAAAGAGCTAACAAAGCCTCAAATCAAATGGCTAAGATTGCGGATCTAAGTTAACTTAAAAGTACATAAGAAAGAAGACCCCAAGATCCAAACTGTACTTCATTATCGAGGGGTCCCAAGTATAGCGAAAAGAATTAGCAATGGTATAGATGGTGCAATTGCCAAGTTAGGGTCTTAAATACCAAATGGCGCAAGTTAGAGCTAAGTGTGAGTTGAGGTAATATCCTTACTAGTGGATTTAAGGCAACTAAAAGCTAAGATTTGATGGAAAATTTAGTGACCTTGCTAAGCCTAAGAAGCATATGGGATTATTTATTGTCATGAGAGGTAAAAAGGTACCAAAGTAGTTTTAGAGTCTAAATGTGGTCAGGTGATGACTAAGAAAGACTCATGAACAAATAGGTGGCCAAGAAAAGAACTGAAACCCCAATATAAGATTATTGAAGCCAAGGTAGTTAGAACTACCTAAAGAGTCCTAGAAGTTGAGCCACTGAATGATGGCCTTGAATCACTAAAAACCCATAAGAATGAGTCATAGTAAAGGCTCTAGGAGATTTTAGTGTTCGAAGAGACTTCAAGTGCCTAAGTGAAATGTGAGCCAAATAGGTGCCAAGTAAAACTTCCCTGGGGCATAAGAAGGTTGTAGGCTTTAGTCAAGCCTAAAGGTGTGCACATCATGGGCTATGGGTATGTAAATCACACTAACTAGCCATGGTGGTTAGTGCATAAGGATGAGCTAATGAGGCACCGATCTATGAACATGCCTAAGTATCAGGAAGCAAGGTATAGGTACTAAGGTGGCCTCAAATAAGGCATAAGATTTGTAAGTCTTATTCAAGCACAATTGTATGTTGGGAGCACTTGTGGGAAGTAGTCGGGTTGTGTTAACCCGATGGGTTTTGGGTGTTAAGAAAGACTTTTACAGATTCTATAAAGAGGTAGGATAAGTATGAAGGCCATAAATGTTGATTGATAAGTTGAAATAATATGAACCGAAATTCCTAAGAAAGGCTAAGGTGTGGCATGAGTTGTGGGACATAAAGTGTACCCAAGTGTAGGAGCTAAGGAAGGACCGTCAAAGGGTGAATGCCAATAGTCCTAAGGGATTCCTAAGAAAAACTAAATAGGGTCATGGAGCCTAAGAGAACTCAGTGCCAAGTTTGCACCTAAGGTGGTCGAGTAGTCAGGGTAAGGCCTATGAGTCACAGTAGTGAGATGTTTGACAACGAGGTAATCAGAACACCTAAGTAAAGTTGAATAAAGGTGCCAAGGATTGGTCTTTGGTAATATTAAAAACCTAAGAAGAAGGCTTGTAACAGCCAAGTAAACCTCACTGTCAAAGAAGGCCGAGCTGGTTAAGTAATGGTTTTTAGGTAATAAAAAGAAAGTGAAAAAGTATGCTAAGGGTACCTTAAAAGTTGAAGGCCAAATAATTGCTAAGTGGTTGGTAAATGGCTGAGGACCCTGAGCACGTTAAGTGATCACCTAGAAGAGTTAAGGGTTAAAGAATTAGGTTGTTTCTGGCACATTTAAAGACAACTAAAAGATGAAAAGTCTATGTGAATCAGGGCACCTATACCATGCTTAAGGGTGTCAAGCTTGTAGCTGCCTATATTGCCTAAGAAACCATAAAGTAGTAAGTGTGAATAGCTACCTAAGAAAACTAAGGGTAAGTTACCATAAAAATGGTACCATACTTGGGCCGCTAAAGTGCAATGAGGCCAAGGGTAAGTTATCATGAGAAGTACGTGCCCACGGCATTAAGAGGCAATAAGGTTAAGGATGCACCTAAGAATTAGCTTGAGTGCCTAAGTCAGGTGCAAGAGTTGCTAAGTCAAAATTATGTCTTGAGGACTAAAGAGCACTAAGTGACATTAAGATTTTGATGTACCCAAGGTGGCTTAAAAGCCTAAGATGGGGGTAAGTGTTGCCAAGTTGAGTTGTACCAAGAAAGCTAAGTGGTGGCGGCTAAGAAACACCAACGTTAGGCTTGAAAGCCTTGTTGTTGTGGGTGATTATGTTAAATCCCACCAATAATAAGGACTCAAGTAAAAGGCTAAGTACTTCCAAATGTACCTTAACAAGAAAAAAGCACCGACGAAGAGTAAGTTTGCTCCAAGTTACAATGGCCTAAGTGAAAATTGGGAGTATGGGGAAATGCCTTGTTAGCGAAAACAAGTGTTTGGGCCATAAGTAATGTCTCCAGGAAAAAGGTTTCTTAAGGAAAACCTTAAAAAGTTTCTTCATCAGTAAGGCAAGAGCCAAGAATATGAAGTAAGCTTATGGTTTGGTTGCTATGGGTAACTTTAGTTAGAAAAAGACCATGAGTAAGAACCAAGCGGGATGCAAGAGAAATAGCATCCAAGTGTACACTTGGATAAAAATTAGAATTTGGAGGATCAAATTTTTTAAGGAGGGAAGAATGTAAATGCTGTCCAAGTACTTTCCCTAATTCAGATGCCAAGGTATGTAAATCCTAAGTTATTTTCCTGAAATAAGTTTTATTAAGAAAGGAAAGCAAACTAAGTAAGGTTAAGTTAACTTCCAAAGTGTAATTGGCACCTACAGGGCAAAAAGGAAAAAATAGTAATTTTAGCCCAAGTCAATGGCGTGAATGTAATTTCATTGGAATTAGGTTCATGCAAGTTTTTTGACATAAATAAGTTAAGACCATAGGTGTTTCTAGCCATTTGAACCAAAAGTGGAAGTTAGGGGTTAAAAATGCACTAAGTGGGAAATTAAGCTATTATGTGTTATAATGACTTAAATGACCTAAGGGCAAAGTTTATGGATGACAAAAACCTTTCTATAAGGCCAAGGAGAGATGTTTTAGGAGGAGTTTAAGTGGCCTAAGTGAATTAAAACTAAGTTTGAGGGTCAAAATGACAAGTAGAAAACAAATGGGCTAAGTGGAATAGTTGTGATACTTTTAGGAAGAAGGATGATACTATTCATCATCTCTTTCATTTGGAAAATTATAATTCCCTCTCCATCTCCAAGCCTCCAAATCTACCCAAAATTTTATGAAAATTAAAGGTCCTAAAGCCATCCTAACAAGGCCCTAGGTCATCTTTGGAGTATTTGGTGCATTTGAAGGTAATCTTGCAAGTTTCTGGTTTAAACCCTAAGGTAACCTTCTATGATCCTTTTGGTTTAGTTCTAGGCTTCTCAAATGGTTAGAAATGGTCTTAATTTCATGCCCTTGGTGTCTAATTTGGTTGAATTCAAGCTTAGAACTGAAAGGAACTCTATTAAGCTCATGTGTGCTTGTTGCTTGCTTTTTACTTTAAGGGTGATTTAAAATAAGGGATTTAGGTTAATTTAGCTTAAGTAGTGCATTTAAATGTAGTATTACTTGATGGAATAAAGTAGAAATAAGACCCATGTGAATTGGCTTTGGGGATTGAAAAATTGAACAAGATTTGTTCAAGATAGCATATGGACGCGAAATGCTAGAATGTCCATGGAGACACGTCGCCAGCATTTGGGATGGATCACCAGCTGGGTTTTAGGAAATTTGAAGGTTGTTTCCCTTGATGACACATCACCAACAGCATCATCTAGGCTTAATCCTCTTAAGCTCAAGGCACTCTAAGAAAGTCTCAATCTCTTGGTTATCATTCCTAGGCTATTTAATGATCTTCTATAGCTTTGGTTAGGTCTAGAATTCATTCCTAAGGTAGGGCAAGGTACGGTGGCTAAGCAAGTTAGAGTGCTCAACTAGTTAAGGGAGTATTAAATGGGTCAAGGTGGGTTTCAGATTCTTCATTGGCTCAATTGTGAGGTCTTCGACCTTCGGGCAATGAAAAGAAAACTTAAATGGATCCCAAATCAACCTTGTGCTTTGGTAAGTAAGTCACTAAGGAGCCCAATGCTAAGCTCAAAGGGCTTGGAAAGTCGAACGACATAAGATGCTACCCTGCATAATAAGTTAAGAGGAAGAGATGGATAAGAGGTGAGTAAGTGAAGACTTACTCTAAATAGCTCGTCAGATGCGAGCAAGGTTTGATGTAGGTAATGGCTTACTCTAAGGCACCCGTAAGAGGACTTTATGGGGGTTGGTTAGGTGCTAGCATAGGATATGAGAGCCAATATCCAAATACCCCAACTGTATAAGCTTTTGGCAATTTAGAGCACCTTTAGGTGTAAGGAAGTCCTAGGTGCATTTGCATGTGCATATTTCATTCATTCATCCATCCATCCATTATTTGTATTGTTTGTTGTTCTTATTCTTCTTATCAATTGTGTTGTCGATAACATGATTGTTCTGTATGTTATATGTATGTTTGTTGGGCTTTGCATACTACATTTTTTTCCCTTGCAGGTGCCGAATCCCTTACTGAGTTCTTTTGAGTGTTCACCCCTTAAGTTCTATGTAGGTATTAAGTGGGCTAGTCAGGCTTAACAGTTTCATAAGGGGCAGCTATTAAGGCTAAGTTTTATTGGTTTAAAGGTACTCTCTAATTAGGAAACTTTACATTTCTAAGCTACTTGTAACATAAGTTAGCACTGACCAAAGTGTTTGTCTTTCAATTTGAGGCTAAGTGAGCAAAAGGAAAGTATGGCTTATCACTTGAAGCTAGTTTGCTTAGGTGAAAAACTAATGATTGATCTTAGTAGATATATGTTGTTTCTTTTATATGTATGGCATTTTTATACAAAGAGATTGCCTCTACATATTTCCATTGGTGTGAATAAAACTAAGATTACATTTGGGTATATATAAAATTGAGATGTATGCATAGAGTTGTTACTTGAAATTAAAGCAACTAATGTTTTTATGTCTTGGCTTGTATTAATTTTTTTCTTAAATATAAAGGCCATGGCATTGTTTTATTATTTTTTTCTTACTTAATTGTCATTGCAAGCCAAGATGACGCATGCATGTCTTCTGTGCAGGGTAGGCCAAAAAAACTAGCTGCACGTAAAAGTTTTAAGATACTTCACAAGTAATAACTAGCCAACTATAACATAAGTGGGATCATAGTTCCCAAAGAACTTGCCAATGTTAGTGAATCTGGGAACTAAGACCTTATTTTGCCCTATAGCCCAACTAGCTGCTTGTAATTTTGAGCTTAATTTGGAGGATTCTTGGTGCAAGAGGCTTTCTTGAGTTTGTACAAGGAACTAGCCATAGTTTCTTCTTTAGAGAGCCTTTTTTTCTTGGTGTTTGGTTGTTCTTATTGTTGTTAGCTGTTGCTCAAGGCTTGGGTAAGCTAAGAAATCAATCTATATGCTAGATTCTTGCTCATAAAGGTGAATTTTAAGCTAATTTAGCTAGTGTGCAAAGATGGCCCAATGAGGGGTTTAATGTCACACACAAGTAGGGGTAAGTTGAATATGCTTCTTTTTTATTTCTTCCTAGCTTAAATTTGGATCATATTATGTGTTCTTGATGCATTGGCAATGCTTTTTGTAAGGTAAAACAAGTTTGCTACACTATGGTGCACGTTTAAAGGATTTGAGCTTAAGTGTGCATTGTGGATTTGTGGCTTGTGATCTTGGTTTAGGTGATGGATTTTTTTTTTGTGTTTTCAAGTTTCTAAATGATGATTTTACATGTTGAGCATCAATCTTGAAAAGTTTCGAAGTGATTTTATAGTGGTTTGGGTCATGACAAGTAAGAAGGATACAAGAACTGAAAAAAAAAAAATGAAGTTGTACAAGTAGGTAGGCCCCAGCACTGGGGCACTAAGTCTGGATGGATTAATATGGTCATACTTGCCACCCTGGTGCCGTGGCATAGGCCCCTTAAGGCCTGACATTTGAGGGTTTTTACGGATTGCCCGATGCTTCAGCTAGCTTCCCCACACCTTTCTAAGAAGTGTGGGACTTTGGAACAGACCGTAGAACTAGTTCTAAAGAAATATTAAAACATCTATTAGGTGAGTTAAAATGTGCACATTGAAGAGACTTAAGGCCTAGGTTAGAATGTGGACCTTAAGTAATATTGTGAGTGCTAAGTAAGATAAGTTTTATGCTTTTAAGCCCATTGATTAATCTATTTTAGTTTAATAATATGGGCCACCAAGTTAAGTAAACTCCTGTACAATGTGATTAAGGGTAAGAAAGAACAAATTAAGTTTGTTAGAGCAATAACTTATTCTTGTTAGTAGGACTAGGTTGAGGTAGGATCATACAGCAGAACCTTTCCTAGTGGCCATTAGTTAAGACCTTTTTACATTGGAGCTCACGTTAAGATGTATATATTTGTTGTATATATATGTCTAAGGTTTTGTTTTTCAGGTATTTAAATCCCTTGCTAAGAATCTATGAATTTTCACTCATTGAAGGGTCACATTTGTGTAAACTATGATATTGAGGAGCTTAGCGCTTGCTGAGGGGTTGTTAACAGGTTTTTGTTTAGGTTATAGTTTAATATAATCTTTACTGGTTCTAAGTGTTTGGCTTGAAAATGTTAAAAGTACAAATTAAGTAAATTGTTGGCTTGATAGTTTTAGGCTGAAGGTGAACAAATGAGTGGACACTTTCCCACTATTATTGTTAGCAAGCTAAAGGCAAGTAGGAAAGATTTTTTTTTTTATTTCAAGCTTGTTGTAAATATATGGGAATATGTATGGTTAAGAATGCCTTTAGTATGACCATGTTATGAAGACTCACTAGCATTTGTAAAAACTAGAAATACTTTTGGTTTTACATAAGTTAAATATTTGTTGTACATAAAGTTTGATACTTGAAGTCTAAGTTACTTGTTTTTTTGACTTCAATGTGTGATTTAAGATGTTTTATAAATGCAATGGTGAACCCTAAACTATTTTTTTTCATTACTTTATGCATGCCAAATTGAATCATGCATTCTCATTGATCACGGTTAATCAAATAATTAGATGAGAAGTTTTGATGTAACTGAAATATTGACTTAGCGAATTGTATTTATGGGCAGGATCACCAAATCCTTATTAATTAAAGGTCATGGGATATCCATACCAGGTTAAGCAAGAGGCATCTTGCAGTCAGCTTTTTATAGGCCACTCATTGTCCTAGTTCTCACACGAGAAGTCACCCTATGCCTAGCGAGTTCTAGCCTCTAATTTTTTACTATCAAGCCTTGAGTTCCAATGAACTCACTAGGTTTAATAGCTCATATTGAGCTTAGCTCAGAACTTTACCTTCACTTTGTTGTTGCATAGGTGAACATGGCAAATGCTCATTACTTTGAGTTTCAATGAACTCACTTGGTGTACTAGGCTCCTGCCTCACGGCTTAAGCCATTGGCTTATTTAGGACGCTATAGTTCAAGCTTCCATCCAACTAGGTTTACTAGGCTCCCACTTGGTATCCCTAGTTATTAGGCTCACCTAGATCACTAAGGTACTAAGCTTCTACAATATAACTAGTTAAGGACTACTACTAGGCCTTCACTTGTCCCTCAAGTCATAACTTTTCAAGGCTAAAACTGCATTAGATCTTCATCCAAGTTGCTTCACTATCCACCATTTCTTGGTTCACCCTCTCAGCTAGAATTGCTTTGGATGGACTTAACTCACTAGGTTCTGAAAAACCACTCATTTACCCTAGGTTTTACATTGGTACCTTAAGCTCCAAGGCTTACCTAGGCGACTAAAGGTCACTAAACCCCATAGCATGCCTAATGGTACTTGTTGTAGTGCTTGTGCTCAATCTCCCTTGTGGTTGAACATGCTACCCTTGAGGCTTACTTTACATCTTTGAAAAACTTGACAATATTGCCTAGGTCCAAGGAGAAAATGGGAAGTCCCAAGGGCCTATTAGGCTTCATCTACCTTCAAGTATCCTTAAGACCACTTACCCCCACTATCAAAGTCCATGCTTAGAAGGCCAAATGGCCACCCGGTTGAGTTCTGGTGTCATGGCATCACTGGTGGCGCTGTAATGCCCATTAATATTAACTCGGATAGTAGCACTCCAATAAATATTTCCTTGGCATCATAGCACTAGGCCCTCTTGCTTAGTAGCCCTAAAATGCCTCCAAAGCCTCCTGAACCTTCATGTATTCCTACCATAAATTTTAAATCCCTTTAACTATTATAATAGGGCTTTTCCATGCCAAAAAAACCAAGCAACAACTAATCAAACACATTATACCAAAACTTGATTTATGCTAGTCCATCACAAGGAATTCTACCACAAGCTATACATATTTTCCAAGCTACTTATAATCATTCAACAAGCAACTAAGACAAGCATTAAATGAATGTAATAACAATATCTCTTACCTTAATTGTGAGCAACAAGCAACAATGAAGCATCCATACCAAGCAAATGGGTTCCATTAGGGCATTCTATAATTCCACAGGAAATTCATCACAAATGGGTACCTTATGGCCCTTTGATTTCCATAAAGAATTGATAAATTAGGTGAGATTTTCCATGGATTTCTATATTAAAGAGAGAACTATACATTTAAGGGGTTGGGGATGATCAATAGTGGCTTTGAACCTACCCAGATTGGTTTAAAAATCAAGCTCCCTCCGAGTTTCCTCCAACTTCTTCATTTTTTTCCAAAAGACTCCATGCTCGGAATAGTGTCAATAGGCTTAGGCAATTTGGTTCTACACCTTAGTTTTTTGACACTTGGGTTCAAAAGAACAACTTATGAGCTTTAAAACTGACCTATCAACATGGGGTGAAAAATTGATCGTTTTGCCTTTGGTGACACTTAGATGCCAAAATAACCTAGGAAAAATTTAACCTTTACTAAAATTGCTTGACTTTGCTAAATTATACTAATTGATTTGTTTAACAAGGTATTTTTACTTAATTCAAAGTCTTACTTGACTGTTGCAGGTCTAATGCCCAGGGATTTGTAACATGACTTATTCTACTTATGACAAGGAATTGTATGCATTGCTGAAGCCTTTGGAGACTTAGCAACATTACTTGTGGCCCATGGAATTTTTAATTCACACTGATCAACAATCACTCGAACATGTAAAGGGTCAAGGAAAATTGAATGAGAGACATGCTAAGTACGTTGAGTTCATTGTGTTTTTTCGTCATAGTACCAAATACAAGAAGAGTAAGAAGAATATGGTGGTAGATGCCTTGTCACTAAGGTATGCTTTGTTTGCTACTTTTTCGTGCTAGATTACTTGGGTTTGAATTCTTAAAATAGTTATATAAAAAAGCTCTTGATTCTAGTGAAATCTATACCCGTTGTGGTAACATAGCTTTTGAGAAATTTTGTCAACAAGATGGGTATCTCTCAAGGAAATATAAATTTTATGCACCCCAAGGTTCCTTCAGGGAATTTTTTGTAAAGAAGGCATACTATGGGAGGCTCACGGGACACTTGTTATCACTAAAACTCTTGAAACCTAGAAGGAACATTATTATTTTTCCTATTAACGTTATGTAGAGAGGGTTTGTGAGAAGTGCAAACCATACAAAAAGATTAGGTGAAACTGAACTTCTCATGATTTGTATATTGCATTACCTATTCTTTCACACCTTTGGACTGACATTTCCATGGACGTTATTGTAAAAATTCCAATGTGAAGGAAAAGAAATATGTTTTTATTATGGTGGACAAGTTTTCTGATGGTTCAGTTCATTCTATGCCACAAGACAGTTCAGTTCATTCTATGCCACAAGACAGATGATGCAACTTATATGGAGCATTTATTTTTCTAGTTGGTTTGATTACATGTGATGCCAATACTCAATGTCTCGGATAGGGTCCTCAACCACTTATAGAGGGCTATATGTGGTAGGTTAAGAACTAAGCTCCTATTTTCTATAACTTGTTATCAGCAAACAAATGGACAAAACTAAATTAACCAACTAAACTCTATGTACTCTGTTGAGGGCCATTATCAATAGAAATATTGAAACATGGGAGGATTGCTTATCATATGTTGAGTTTAATTACAAAGGGCTGGGCTGTATATTCTAGTACTAGATTATCATCGTTCGTCATAGTTTGTGGCCTTAATCCTCTAAAACCTGAGGACTTAAAATTTCTTCCTACTAATGACTTTTCTCAAAAGTTGATGGTACATATAAGGTTGACTTTGTGAATAAATTGCAATGAGGAGGTTCAAATGAAAACTAAGAAAAGGATCCAACAATATGCTCAATTAGTCAATAATGGGTGTAAGAAGGTATTCTTTAAGCTAGGAGATTATGTTTGGGTATATCTGAGAAAGGAAAGATTTCCAGCCCAAAGAACAACTAGATTACATCCTAGGGGAGATTGACCCTTATAAATGCTAGAAAGAATTAGTGACAATGCTTACAAACTTGATTTACTGGGTGAGTACAACATTGTGCAACATTTAAAATTGTTGATTTGTATTTGTTTGAAAATGTTTCAGATTTGAGAATGAACCCTTTTGAGGAATAGGGAGATGATGGGAATCGGGATAGCATGGAGCAAGACATGCACATGGACCCCTTGAGAATCACCTCGAGCCCTATGACAAGAGCTAAAGCTAAAAAGCCCATGATGGCACTCCACCGGTTCATTAAGAGCCTCGTGAAGGATCATAAAGCTTAGGGTGTCGCAAGGAGCTTGAACAAGTTAGAAATGAGTGATTTTACACCTTGGACCAACATAGTTGAAATCCATGAGCATGCGCACCTCAGTGCACACATACACTCGAAAGTGTGTAAACCCAAGCTTTGCTGTACACCCTTCGTGGTTGGGATGTGCCTAAGATAATAAGTGCTTGTTGCCTAAGTTATTCTACAGTTTTATAGGATAAAAAGGCCTAAGGCTTGCAAGTAATACTGATATGACATGCTAAAAAGCTTGCGTGTTGTGTCTCCAAATCCCAGTAGCAGTCTTAGTAGCTTAAAGACTCTTATTGTTTTCTTGTTAGATTTTCATATATTCTATGGCCTAAGAATGTTTTTGGAGGTCGCAACTTGTATTATTCAAGCAAATAGACTTTGGAATACACAATCACAATCAAGCACTGTCTTGAGTTCTTTATGAGCTTTACTTGGCACATTAGTGAACTTAATCCCTATTGTGTTGTTTCACAGGCTGGTTAGGGTTGAGGGGTGATTATCTGTCTTTTGGTTGAAATCTTAGAGCTTGAAAACTATTTTGAACATATTCTAGATCATAGAACTATGGGGTTAGCATTAGAACAACTACTACACGGTGTCATGAAAAAACTTTAAATAGCAGAAGGAATAGCTAAATTGTTAGCGAACATCTATATATGCATCGAAGGAACAACTAAATTTAAATAGAGCGGGAACAACCTAACAAGAAACAACTTTAATATAGCAACTAGGTGTGGCGCTGTGGATTTTTTGTAATTTATAGAAATTTGAGACGCGCTATAGAATAGGAAGTTGTAGCAGGGTAACATAACCATAATTTTTAGGAACTTAAGATGCGATGGCAGTTTCATCGATAAATCAATGTTGAGACGTATATTGAAACACATAATATAGCTACTTGTTCATATTATTTTTATTTGTAGTCTTCTTCCTCAGGGATGTCCTTGACTCTCTGGAGAATAGCTTGCACCGACAATGCCTTGACTCATCAACACTCTGGAGTTAAGAAAAGAAAAAATTATTTTGATTTTTGTTTTCTTACTAAGTAAATACGGTAAATTTTTTACTTTCTAATATTCATGGTATTAGTAGCTAAAATACAAAGGATAAATATCTCACAGCTGGTGGG
The DNA here is from genome assembly GCA_005392925.1 of Aquilaria sinensis. NCBI lineage: Eukaryota > Viridiplantae > Streptophyta > Magnoliopsida > Malvales > Thymelaeaceae > Aquilaria > Aquilaria sinensis. Next base: position 150,193 of record SMDT01000119.1, read on the forward strand.
AAAAAAAAAATTTTCCTTAGTCAATTAGATCGATGCGTAAGAAACTGAACAAAAGAATGGAGGAGATTACAAAATTAAAAAGCAGTCAATATATTGAACAACATATGTTAGAATTTGATATTTTGAATCCTGTCTTTTTAGCTTGCTGCCATAAATTGCTTTTAGATTTCATATTTCATATGCCTGGTGAACTCTAATTTTGCCCAAAAGTGTGAACGAAAAATTGTTGGCTCATCCAAATTCATTTTGCGCTTGCCTTTTATACGTTCTCGTACCTTAAATCATCTGCCGCCTCTCCCTGGACCTGGCTTTGGATGACTTCCGTTAACCCCTCCATAACTGTGCACTGTTCCATGGTCTACCAATAATTATGTAATTGGGTAAAGTTTTAGAAAATTTATTCAACGTCTAAATAACTATTTAAGCAATTCAAGTTTTATGCGTAGTATATTGATAGCTACAAGACATTAAAGATAAAGTCAAATTTATTCAAAAATTAAAAAAAATTTATAAAACTAGGAAACCCATACCTATTTGTTATTGTTTTGTTTTCTCCTTCTTTAAAGCTAAATTCTTTTTCTTGCTTTTGCTAAATTCTATCAATGTCTTGAAACTATGGGATAAAAAACAGATTGATCAAATTAACTATATACAAGTAGATATAGCGCTCGATAAAGTTTTTATTATATTCTCCTCTCTGTTTCTTTTGTTTTTAACAGGAAAAGCTGAAACATAAAAGTAAACAAAAATGGGTATAATACCAGGGAGTAATTCTCGAGCAAAAATTGCTTCGGCGGCAATGAAGAGAATCACGACGAAGAGAGCAAAACAGGCGTAGAAAGACTTGGAGCTCATTTTATATAATTTTATTACCTTTTTTGTATATCCATCCTCATAATATGTGACTTATATAAACAAAATTTTCTAGGCGTGCAATACAAGCCAATTCTTCACCAACCCAAGTCACAGTTCGTTTAATTCCAAAAAATTGACTTGAAATGTCTAAGTCTATATATGGAAATTCTTGCTTCACCGAACTTCCAGCGTGCAATTGAGGGTGTGCATTAAATAGGTGTTGTTTCACTTAACTTCCTTTAAAAGGAGGTGTTTCATGATTGAAGGGTATTGAAAAATGTATGAACCCATCTCCCCCCTTTTGATGGAAGTGGACATGTGATGACATGGTCTGGATTCTTTGTGCCCATTTTTAATAAGGATAGTAGGTTAGTTTACAGGAGAATCCGATTCAATAGGAGTTACAATCAAATCATGTACTCACTCTGTCTCGTAAATATTGTTCTTTTTATTATTTACGGTAATTAATTCATAATTTTATTTCTTTAAAAATTTATTATAGAAATATAAATTTTTTATATGAAAATGGTACCACATTAAAGACTGCAGTTTATAATTTTTAAAATTTTTTTACAAATACAAATTAATATAACTATATTTAAGTAAAAATTTTGTTAAAAAAGAAAAGATAAAATGGAAACCTTTGCAAAACAAAGGAAATTACTTAACAAGAGAGTATTCTTACAATGAACAGAGTCTAATTACATTTCAAGAAGACCAAGGTTGTCACTCTCACCTATAAGAAAAGACTTTCACGACACATTCAAGGTGCATACAATAAACCTTACAATCTATAGTTAGTTCATTCAGTTTTGGCGGGCTGACTTATTCACTAAAGGGTTTTGCTTGGAGATACATTCCTGAGGCTTTTAATTATACCTATACTCTAAAAGGCATGAGATGTGCACTATTCATAAACAGTGAATTTACTATTTATGAACATTACTCACTTTTTTTTTTGGATGAGGTTGGCTGTTTTTGAATGTCAATTCCCTTTTGCGGGATGGCCAACTTTTTGAGGCCCTATTTCTCCATTTATCTAGTTTCAGCCTGCCTTTAAAACGCATTTTCAATCCCTCAATTTCTAATCCTTTTCATTTTAGTTCTTGATTTCGGTCCATGTGGTGTTTTGGTCCCCAAATTTAATACCTACGTAGCTTGAATCTTTCTATTTGCACTTTTGGTCCACAAAATTTTTTTAGTTGCTTTTTTATGCATTACTTCTAAAGCAAAATATTGGAAACTATGATATTTTTTTTTTAGTTAAAACATTTCATTTTTTTTAACCTTTATTAAGTCAATTGTTAAAACCTTAATATCTAAAATTTTTCATTTTCTTTCTTTGTACCTAAACTTTTTGGCCAATTTTTTCCCTTTTCTTTTCTTTTTACCTTTATTAAGTTAATGATTAAACATTTGATTAATTAACATAAATTAAACATAATATTTTTTTTCAATCACATCTTCTCCTTTTTGAAGATTGAAATTTTTAAAATGAGTTATTTACTTTGAAAGCTCTATGGACTGTGATTCAATGAAGTTCTTTGGTACATAATTGCTAAAATTGAAGATGAATTTTTCTAAATAAATTTATGATAAATATTAAAATTAGAAATTGACTTAATAAGGTATGAAATTTTTTAGTGAATTATTTTTTAATGAAAATTTTATCCATCATTTCAAAACATGTACAATGTTATCCCATTAAACGCGGGTCGGGTTGGATTTGTTCGTTGGTCAAGACAACTCGTCATTTTCAGCGTATTTACAATGTTATGCCACTCATCACCATCGCCAACGCTCACAAGTGCTGCATTGTGCACACCAACCGCATCGCCATCGACCCACAATCCATGGAGCTATACCGTCACTCCTTAAACAAATTTGCCCTCTGATCTATCTTTCACCCTACATAGCTCGCAAACAAACCTTTTCTATTTGGCCACCGATCGCATTCTTCACCCAACCTAGTTGTGCCACCAGACCTGTTCTACTTGGCCAGATCCGGCCGATTAGAGTTATAACTGAATTGATCTATTCAGCGAACGCGCACCAGGACTGATAAGTCGAGAACAAGTGCGCTGTATATGAAGAGGGTGGGAAGGGCGCGAGAGGAACCAGAGGCAAATCATGGCATCATCTTGCCATATTCGAAGCCAGAGCACACCGTGGAGCCAGAGCAACCAATAGCAGACCAAATTGGACGGAGAATTAGCGTGCGGACTTCATCCTGCCTATTTATCTTGGCTTCAATAACCGATAATTGATTTGGCCCAAATTCATTTTAGGCAAACCAAGGCATATTAGCTGTCGGGGACGTGAATTTGAGGACGGCGGAAAATGAATTGAGGATGGGGAGGTTAGATAGGTGAGACCCGAGAGCATTGGAGATAGAGTGAGAGTGATGGAACTTCTTCCAATGGCAACCATTGTAATTAAAACCAAGACCATTCCCTATTTAATGTCCCATCTTTAACCCCCATTTGACCTAACAAATAATCCGACCCGACCAACGTTTAATGGGATCTCATTAATTTGGTTTAAATGGAAACGAACTCGCCCTCAATTTTATCAATTATTGATCGATGGGTTAAATTACTTTATTAAACCAAAGATCTTTTGAGTGAATTTTACTTAATAAATTTGTCATCAATATCAAAAGTTGGAATTTGAGTTAATAAGAGATGAAATTTTTTAGTGAATTATTTTTTAATGAAAAAAAAAATTCATCATTTCGAAGCACATGCAGTATTATGTTTCAATCATAACTAACTAATTTAATGATAAGAACATAACATAAATAGAACCCAATCCAAAATTAAAATGAAGCAAAATTTAATTGATTAACATAAAATTTTGAATGAAAATTTTTTAATTATTTATTCTTGACATTTTTTTTAATCGCAAAATTTACTAAAAAAAAACCCACTACAAAGTGTGGCTAAAAAACCTCATGTTGTTTATGGGAAGCTGATAGTGCGATTCCGATCCAAGCCATTAGCTTCAAGTAGTTAGGTTTATCGACTCGACTGACAGTTCTGTAATTAATAGTTAATGAAACTTCGTTCAGCGACTTGTAACAAAGTGTAAGCCGTATTCTACTCGTAATGGGTAAATATTTTAAGTTTTCCCTAAACTATGCCCAAGTTGCTTATTCATCCCTCAACTATTATGTGTTGCACTACTCGTCCTGAAGCTATTTGATTATTGTTATTTCATCCTGATGTCAACGAAACCGTTAAATATGGACGGAAAAGTGCTGCTACATCAGTAGTCGCATTATTTTTCCATACTACATCAGCGGCCATGTCATATATATTAAGGGAAATACTATATAGCGCCAAATGACCTGTCAGTGAGCCCATTAGGTAGAAAGAACATAGGAATGTTGACTAAGGGCCCATGCTCCCTCGACGAGAACCATACTAACTAGATATTTGCCAGGTAAGGCAAATAAGTCACAGGCAACTATTGAGATTAAGGCATTCCTAAGGGTAAGGCTTGTAATTTGATTCATTATAAAGGGATTACATTCCACAATGGCAGTATTTTAAGCATATAAAAGGAGGTAAAAAGACAATTTGGTACACAATCATTATTATTCGTAATACACTCAAATCATAATAAATTAACAAGCTAACTAAACACTGAATGATTCTCCCGGAACAAACAACTCAGTGTGGCTCTAATACATCTTTATTTGCAAGTTTCAAACCATCATTAGACTACTAAGCTCTAAGCAGATTTGCGATTAGAGGATAACAAATCTATTGAGATCATAGTACATATTACTTCTCTATATTTTACTTAGTACAATTTATTTCAAACGAGTATTGACCCAATTTAATTGCTTCTTTAGTTGTCGACATGTTCCCAACAGAAAGTGACTTGGGCACTTGGGGCTTTTCTGTCAAAAGACTTCAATTTTTATTTATTTTCTATAATAGATATTTTAACTAAACAAGTGACCTTGCCAATTTTTTTTCAAAAATTTATTTTTTCAATGTAAGAAATAAAATAAAAAAGGCTTAATGACACCCCTAATTAGGATAAGCTATTTTAATTTTAATCTTTTGCCTCCTAAACTAAAATTTAATTCTGAAACAGTCACTACAACTTTTAAAATCTTGTTCAACAAGACTACAACGAAGCTTCCAGCCCAAAGCTGCAATTAACATTACGGACGTCAGATCTTCTCCCAAATTTGTTTAATCAATTCAAATAAATTAATTTTATATATTTGTCTCTTACAATATTTTAGAGGATAATGCAATTATCGGAGATAGTACAACGCCCACCTGGTTTCATTTTAAACTCATAAAAAATGAAACAAAAAATTTACAACAGTTTTTATTACAAAATAGTGTGTTAGAATATGGCTAAATCCACACTTCTATGCAGGATAATTGAAATTTTCCATTAATGGATTGACAAATATTTTTTTAAAGGGGTTAATTACATTTTGGCCCTTGTTGTTTAAGGAATATTACACTTTACCCATTATGTTTCAGGAATACATGCCTCGCCCCCTGTCTTACACTTTACCATCTTAAAAAAAATATTTTGCATTTATAGAAAGACAAAATTTATAATTTATAATGTTTACTAACTATAAAAAGAAGTACCACATAGATTGAAATTATTGAAAAATGACCATCATACAGTCTAAATTATCCGGTGCATGACCTAGAGTTAGTGGGGCGGTTTTCCATTGAAGCTTTGGAGGCATTATCTCCTAGGAAGGTCTCTTAAGTTCTTTTCAAACCACAAAAGTTTAAAATACTTGTTTACTCAAAAAAGCTCAATCAGAGACAAAGGTAATAGTTTGAGTATATCAAGGACTATATTTACACAATTGATTATTATTTTGGGAAAGGTAATGTAGTGGCTATTCCTTGGGTTGAAAGTACACCAGTGTGATTCTTTCATTAGATGCAAGCCTCACTGAGCAGTTTTCAATTTTGCAACAAGTTTGGAAAACTTTGGAAAAAGCCTCACCGAGCATGGATGATACGTTTATTGTAAATAATGCTAAGTTAAGTTGCAAGCAATTACATTTGAATAGGTGATGTCGGTATATGCGCATGTGTTTAAATATAGCCAATACGATAATGCCTTGGATTTGTCGGTCCTGGTCTAAAACCATTGTGTAGTCTCAAATTTTCGTGATAATATGATGTGTCATGATTTGCTGTGCCTCTCTTGTTAAATTACTAATCTATTAGCATGGCTAGACCTCTTTACTTTATTTGGTTACGTGTTTTGTTTGATTACCAATTGAACTAACTTATTCAGCCAGCCCACAAACTTGCTAAACCTTTGCAGATTTGCTATAAATGGAGGGTGGGACAAGTACAGGTCAATCGATTGATGACTATTGTGATTACAATTGGTCCCTCATTGCCAACAAGATCAATAAACCAGTTATCAAGTGGCAGTTCGAGGATGTTGAAGATGTTGAATTTGACACAGTTTCTGAAGTTAAAAAGTTCTACTAGAATTATGCGTGTGTTTCGGGCTTTCGTGGTGGAAAGATGAGATATGGATGAGCACAAAGGATGTGGTGCCCTAGCGGAGGCGGTGGGTTTGTGCAAGAGAGGGCAAAGCTACAGTTAGACAAATTAAGGATAAGCAGCTGGCTAGGGAGCCCCAGTGTTTGTCACGGTGTAGCTACACTGTTGCATTCTACGTCCACTATTCTGCCGCTTCATAGAATTACCATGTTCTAACTTCAGAGCTAGAGGCCTATTTCCTATGGTTGTGTCATGGGTTGGTTGTTCTTTTGAATAAAATGTTGTTTTTTCACCATTACTTCATTGATCAAACAAGATTAGCTAAGAACTGTAACTTCGCAATGAGAGGAGTAAAAAACAAACAGGTAGGAAAAATTACATGAAGTTATTATATTTATTCTTTAGCTTTGTTTTCATATTCCCAGCTTTAATCTTCGTTGTGTATCTTGGTAATACCTGAAACTTCTTCCCTTTCCACGATACCCTACAAAACCAAAACACTTACTTAGCTGAGTTATTTGTTAAGTTGTACGAGGTTCGTCAACCGATACAAGTTAATTGACAATAAAACAGAGAAATTACACAACCTGGGAGTTTGAGTTAACTATCCAGTTTACAGCTGAATTTTCAATAACAGAAAACAAATGGTAAAACCAATAAATGAATGACGGGATAAACAAAATATTGCCCACCTTTTGGATGATGTCCTTGTCAGTCATGACTCAAAACATGCTCAACATCATCACATTCAATTCAAGCCAACAGCTACTATCCTTCAACCCTATACTACCAACTGTTATTGTCCACTACAACCAAGAGACTGATGGCCTAAGGACAAAGGCCGTTAGATGTCTTCCAAAATGACAAGTTAACTTAGCTTTGAAAGGCCCCTGAACAGAGGTCGATCAGACATGGAGAAATACTTTGGCATAGATATCACATGTCAGCCTAGGCAATAGAAGGAACCTCATGTGTGACCGATAGTCGAGGTCTTTCTGCGTAGTTGATATGACCTCCTCGGGGCCCTGATGATGGGGTTCCTTCTCAAATTCCAATGCACCATCGTGATTGAAATCACACAGCACTCCGAGCAATGTATGCCACAAAGGTCGATTAGAAGGGATTCCTCTCTAGAGAAATCTGCGAGCCTGGCGAGGGCCTCCTCTCCTGCGTCCAAAGAAAGTACATAAGATGAGTCCATCTCTAAAGAGTTGCCACCCCATGGCTGGAAGAAGGACCAGAGAGAGAAGGATCCTGTGTCATCGGCAAGTTTCCACATCGGAGTACCCATTCGCCCTGTTGACGTGAGGAAAGAGTGTTAAGTTTTCTTGCAATGAAACTCTTGGAGAGGATGGAAAGGATGAAAGAGCAAACGGCACAAAAGTCAGTATCTAGGGTATCGGTTGGAGATGAGGCCCCCTTTGTACCGAGGATTAGAGATGCCCCTCTTTTTGAAGACTTCAGGATCTGACGTCTAAACTCTTACAATGGGGGAGGAGATCCTTAGGCACATATCACAAAGTACCGTAAGAACATGATGCTAGGTGGAGCTGATGAAGCAACAATAGGTAACCTTTTCCACTACCTGGTATAATTCCTAGCTCCCTTCGTCCATTTCTTCCACTTAGGAATTGTTCACTACCTTTCCAAACTAGTTCATTGGAAGTCGCACTTTGGCAAAAAAGATCACTCAGTTGTTGAGCGCAAACCCAAAGGGAAAAAATGTCCCTCCGAGATTACATCGGCCAATTCAACTAGGAAGCTCTAAAAGTCATTGACCTGTCTCCCTAAGTCTGAATCCTACTTTGGAAAAGGTTCTAAGCCTTGCTTAAGGTCCTCTTCCTTTCTTGGACCTTAAATTACTTCTTTAACCAACCATTAACTCTTATAATAGATGTTTTTAACTCACCTTATAAGTAGTTTTAAAATCCATTCAAGGGTTCTAAACACCTTAGGAAGTTTGGATAAGCTAATCAAAGTATTAGAAAGTCAGTAACAAGCCTTAAACATTGGACCTTAAGGGACCAATGTCGTAGTGCCAAGGGCGGCACCATAGGCCAAACTACTCTATCCAAGCTCGGCCTCTTGGCACCTTGATGCCCTTGACCTTGCCCCTTTTACTTAGTTCTTGCCCTTTCCTCTTTTGTCTCACCCCAAATCACTCCTAATCAGTTCCAGTTGACAAACAATATATAAAAAATTCATTAAATACTTGAAAACAAAAAAAATCCTTTACCTAAACCAAGATCACATGCCTTAAATCTAACAAGCGCGCACAACCACAATGTTCTTCAACCTACACCATAATGTAGCAGACTTGTTCTAACCTAGTAAAATCATTCCCAATTTATCAAGAGTACATAATATGATCCAAATCCAAGTAAACTAAAAACAAGCTCAATCACTTGACCCTTATTTGTGTGAGACACTAAACTCTTTCTTGGACCAACCTTGCACACAAGCCACATTGGCTTGAAATTCTCGTTCACGAGCAAGAATTACAACTTAAGGATTGATTACCTAACTTACCCAGGCATTAGAAAACTCTTAATCAACAACAACATAAACCCTAAGCCTAGAAAAAAGCTCACCAAGGGGAAATGTGGCTACTAGCTTTTTCAAGCTCAAAAGAGCTATTTACACTAAGAATCCCTCTAGTTTGAGCATCCAAATTCAAGAACTTAGTTGGAGATGAGATTTCACTCTTTTGGCTGGGAAGTGGCATGGGAAGAGAAGAAACAAGGAAGAAATTCATCTCTTCAAAGTTTATTTCTTATTCATTCTTCAAAACAACACACTAAGGCCCTTAAGAACTTAACTTGTGCTAATTTGGTCCTAGTCTCACACACTTGTTTTATTTTCACTTCCTATACATAAATTTGAACTAGAAATCATAAAATAATTAATCCTTTAGTCCAAATCCATTTATGGAAAAAAAAATTGTGGTTTTCTTAACAAAGTACAATTTTTTCCCTTTTTGACCAACTTTGCTCAAATGATCATCTTACTTATTCGATACTATATTATTGTGCTATAATCACAACTTTGTGTACAAATAAGACTTTTAAGCTAAAAAAATATCACATTTACCTCATTAATCCTGGTTCAAGTCTAAGTGAGCCATGACAGTTTCCCCACTTTCTGAAATTTGGCACTCCAAATTTTGTTGCAACTAAGCAATTCTTTTGGATATTGTTCCCACATTCTTGGTCAGTTTCCTAAGTGACTTCCTCTTCCACAAGGCTTGACCATAGAATGTTAATCATAGAGATCTATTTGGTTCTTAACTTTCTTACCTACATATCCAGAATTTTAGCAGGAAACTCATCATAGGTTAAGTTTTCCTTTATCGGGGGCTAAGGATGGGGATATAACTTGTCCTAGGTCTAAAAAACACTTCCTTAACTGACTTACATGAAAAATATCACGGTCATTGCAAAACTGAGGCCGTAGAGTTAACCTATAGGCCATTTTCCCCAGTTTTTTTAGGATCTTAAAGGGGTCTACATATCTTGGGGCTAACCTACCTTTTTGACCAAATCTTGACACCCCTTTCATAAAAGATACTTCCAATAAAACCTTATCCCCTGCATCGATGCTTAGCTCTCGCCTTCTTACATTTGTATACTTTCTTTGTCGATCATTAGCAGTTTCGATCCTTTTTTGGGTTATCTTGATCTTGGCCATAGTATTGGCAATGATTTCAGGTTGAACATGAATTTGATTAGTTCAGTTCAGCCAAGAATGGGGGGTTCATGCATTCACCTATAAAGAGCTTCGTATGAGGCTATACTTATAATTGCTTAGTAGTTGTTGTTAGAAGTAAACTCAATAAGTGGCAAACGGCAGTCCTAATCACCTTTAAAATCCATGGCACACATTCTTAACATATCTTCCAAGGTTTGTATTATTTTTTTGGATTGACCATCGGTTTGAGGATGGTAAGCCAAACTTAGGCTTGTGTTACTACCTAATGCTTTTTAGAACTTTACCTAGAATATTAACACAAACCTTGGGTTTCGGTTAGATACTATCTGATTAGGTATGTTGTGTAACCTTGCCACGTCTCATATATATAGCTGGGATAACTTCTCCATTGTGTAGGCAATCTTAATCAGTATAAAGTTGGCCAATTTCATCAACCGGTCAACTATTACCCACATAGAATCATGTTGGTCCCGAGTATTCGACAACCTCACTAGAAAATTCTTTGTAATGGACCCCCATTTTGTTTCCGATAAAGGAAGGCTTTGTAATGTACCCGTCGGCTTTTGATGTTTTTGACTTTTACCATTTGACAAGTTAAACACTTACTCACACATTCGGCTATATCCACTTAAAGATAGACTACAAAAAGTGAGTCTTCAAATCATGGTACATCTTATTAACACAAGGGTAAACATTCAACCTATTATTATGTGCTTCTTAAAAAACTTATTTTCCTAGTCCTTTCATATGAGGCACATATAACCTCTCCCCACAGTGCAGCAATCTACTATTGTATCAAAATCCATCTGATACTACTCTATGCTTCTCTTCCTCAGAAATATTCCTTAGATTAGGGTGTTTGTCTTGAGCATCGTTGACTTAGCCATGCCAACTTTCTTTCTAGAGTAAGCACTTAGGTGTTTTCCCAAGATTGCCAAGCCTTATGTAACACCGAAAATCATTCCATGGTGCATTCTTCTAAACTACTTGGCACTTGATCTCTTGAAATGATCACATCAGTATACTTTTTACTCAAAGCATCGGCCACTACATTGCCTTTCCCAGCACAATAATAAATTGTGCAGTCTTAGTCCTTGATATATTCAATCAAATACCTTTGTCTCATATTGACCTCCTTTTGAATAAACAAGTACTTTATGTTGGGTTTCGGGAGCCAAACAGCGCAATGGAATTTAACTGAAACCCTCTAGAATCCAAGTGAAACGGGGTAAACCGGGTGTTCGAAAATTTTCATACTTAATTTTCGATTGAGATCTCTCACCAAACTGTAGAGTCGAATCATAAAACCTGAATAGTTAACATGTTCAAGCTCTCTATGGTATCCACACGAGCCTCTCGGGACCACCACGCTTTCACGATGTCCCGGCAAATGCGTTTCTCTTGCGCTCGCAGTGCTAGCTTGCGTCCTTCAAGGAATTGCAAGAGAAGAGTGCGGCTGTCCTTTTTTGGGAGGCTAGGGCAAGAAGCCACGAATTTCTCACTAAAAGTTATATTTATAGTGAGACGCAACTTCTAGGCCTAATAGGTTTCAAAGTCCTAATCCAATTAGGTTTTAATTTCGGGCTTAATAATGGCTCAACTCTTTGGCCCATTATTAATATGAAATTAAAGTGAAACCATAACCCAAATAATTAGCCCATACACTTTAATGATCCAAATAGCTCTATGTGTGCGACCCAATAGGCTCCTACCATGTTGGCAATGATCATAAATCACATTTATGATCATAAGCAATGAGCGGTATCTAGCAACACATCATTGCTACCCAAGTGACAAGATTGTCGGTAATTCGACTAAACCTTTATGATCATCACCGATATATGCCATTGTCCCTTTGTCCAAGATATCAAGACTAAGCACGAGACATGGAATGTGTCACTCTTGTATAGACTAATCTTTGGTTTCTTGATTACTGAGTAGACCAACTTAAACTGATGACATTGATATCGTATATCAACTCATCTGAGCATGGCCATGCGTTTTTCTAAGTCTTACTCTATCAAGGGGCCTAAAGATATCACTCCCGTTACATAGGAGGGACAAATCCCATCTTGATCATACAAATCCCTTCGCATGATATGTGACATACCCAATGACCTCCTTCAAGTTCACTCAGTTACGAGCAACAAAGGGAAGTATCAAAGTATGTGACTCACATGTAAGAAACCTTGATGACCTTAGGTCAAAGGACTACATATACCATGATCACTATGAGAATCACTTATGACACTCATATAACGATCTATGTAGTGTTCTCATGGTGGGTTGGTCCAGTACACAAGTTCTCCAACTTGTACCCATATGTAGACTACATATCTCATATTAGTCTTCACATATGCTAGTCGTTATGTATTATTGCAACCCGCTCCACAATAATACTATACCAGGGACGTTTGAGAATATCATTATTCTAGGGTTACAATTATATTTATTACGTTACGCAGAAACAAAACAACAAACATAATTGCTGGATTAATGCCTTAATAAAATATCATGACTCAATGTGCAAAAAAAATACAATCATCTCATGATTAGCTTTTTGGGCACAACACTAACACTTTAAACTCTTGCGATCTGTAAAGATCTTAGAGGACCTTCATAGGAGCTAGAGCCTCTAAAGCTTCAGTGCGAACATCATCGCCACCAATTCTAGGTCATGCACCATATAATTTAGCTTATTAGGTAAAAGATGCCTTAGTGAATAACCTATCACTTGTTTTTCCTATGTAAGCACACATCCTAAACCTAACCCAGAAGCATTGGTGTAGATTTCAAATGTTTTATGTGGTTATGGGAGGGTTGGGATAGGCATAGGAGTAAGTCTCCTCCTAAGTTCTTGGTAACTTGCTTCACACTTGTTCAACCAATCAAACTCTCGAGACTTTTTAGTCAAGGTGGTTAGTAAGGATCATAGGAAAATTTTCTATGTATCTTTTATAGTACCTTGCTAAACCAAGAAAACTCCTTACTTCCCTCACTGTAGTTGGCTTGTTCCATTCAACTTTGGGCTTAACTTTCTCAGGATCTATAGAGAGTCCCTAGGCACTAATTATATGCTAAAGTAATTTGATCTTTTCATCCCAAAATTGACATTTAGATAACTTTCATAATACCGATTTTTGTTTTGTACTTCAAAAACTATGTAGAGGTGCTCCTCATGTTCTTGTGAGGATTGAGAATACACCAAGATGTCATCAATAAAAACCACGATGAATTGATCCAGATATGGCCTAAAAATTTTATTCATGGCATCCATGAACACTGCTAGACCATTTGTAACTCTGAATGGCATCACGGTGTCCTAAATGTCTATATTGAGTCCTGAACTTAGTCTTTTGAATATTTTTCTCCTTTACACTTATTTGGAAATAGTTAGATCTCAGGTCAATTTTTGAAAAGATCCTTCCACCCTTCAATTTGTCAGACACATCGTCTACTCTTAGTAACAGATACTTATTTTTCACTATTACTGCATTCAGTTTTCAATAATCAATGCACAACCTCAATTTGCCATCCTTCCTTTTCACATATAACATAGGCATACCCCAAGGTCATATGAACCTCTTCTCAAATAATTCTTTGAACTATTATTTCAGCTTATCCATTTCAGGAGCTGATATTTTGTTTAGGGCTGGCAGAATAGTTGTACACCTGGCTGTAAATGAATAGAAAACCCAATATCTCTCTTGGGTGGTAAACCTAGTACACTTCGGGAAATTGGTTGGCCACCAGAGTATCCTTAAGTTCTTCTTTAATAGCCACTTCATTTAGGGCATACTATTTTTTCCCTTTCACTATGTGAATGGTATCCATGATGTTAAGACATAAGGTCTTCACACTTTCTACCAAACCTCTTATACAGACCACCTTCATCCTCGTCTCACCTTCAAGGTTCACTTTATGGTCCAAATAGTCATTTGAGTCATAGGCTTCAATAGCCAATCCATACCTAAAACTATATCATAAGATTTCAGGTCTGCAACCCACAAACTACAAGAGAACTTATTTTAAAACAAATTCATTAGTTAGAATCAATATCTTTTCTACAGTTCTAATAAGTCTCATTTCTTCCAAAAATTCTCTTTCTAAGTTTAACTTATTCACCAAAGACAACGATATAACAGAAATAATAGCACTAGTCTAAAAAAGAATTTTAACACTACTATTTTGAAACATAAAATTACCTTGTAATGCAGTCGGCTCTTTGATCACTTGGCTTGCTAATGCAAAAACTTGTGGTGCAACTGTGACACCTACCGGTGCACTCCTTATACTTTGACCAGAACCACTTTATTGCCTTTGTCCGAGTAAGTTCCTTAGGCACTCTCTTGCCCAATGCCTTTTTTGCTAATAGATATGGCGTTGATCAGTCCCAAAATTTTAAGGCTTAGTGCCATAATACCTGTAGCACATAGGGCATGCTAGCTTCTTGTCTGTCTTGCCCTTCTTGTTTGGGCCTTGACCTCCTTCAACTATGGGCTTCTTGTTCGATTCTTACCTTAGGCAGCTCCTAAGGACTCGGTGCCCTTGTTCTCAAATCTCGACTCACCCAACTATTGCTCTAGGTCCAAAGCCTTCTGGACTACTTGATGGTAGCTTTTGATTCATACCGCCTCAATAAACTTTTTCGGAATAGATTTTAAAACATGCACAAAATTTTTTGCCTTTAGTTCCTTTTTGTTAAAGACGTAAAAAGCATACCTTTTCTGAGAACTAAACTTCTGTTCATAATTGGTCACAGACACATCCCCTCAGTTCAGTTCCTTGAACTTAACCCTCTTTTGATCTTGGGTAGCTTCATTTATGTACTACCTCCCAAACTTCCTTTCAAAGTCTTCTTAGTTAAAGACCTTTCCCTAATGTTCAACCACCTTCAACCTGTTCTTCCACCGGATGAATGCTTTACCCTTCAAGTAGAAGGATGCCAACTTAAATCTTCCATGGAAGTGTCAAGTGCTTGGCATGTCTATCAATTAACCCTTATTTGTGTACTTCATAGCAATAATTGTTAGAATTTAGTGTCCTTCTAGTGTTATTCTTATGTTTTTGTAGGTGAAGGTGATTGGAGCAAAAGAGGGGTAATTTGCAAGCAATTTTTGGACCTTTTCTTGGAAGATTCAGGCTTGGGTAAATGCATAAAATTTGTATCCCTTCTTCTTAGCTTCGAGTGGGCTATTAAATCGCCTCAATCGGACTCCTGTGCGCAAAGTTATTGTCAAAATACTAAAGAGTATCTATGCTGTTGAGTATTGGCGACGCGACGCCGAGACCTGCTCTGTTTATAAAAATCCTCAGCGAAAAGTTGCAAAGCAGGATTCCCTTCGACCCCAAACCCTTCAGACTCATTTTTTGGCTAGCTTTCTTAGGGTTTCCATGGATTAGGGAGCTAGGAGGCTAATTTGATGGAGATTCTTGCTTGGATTGGAGTGGAACTTCTTCTACAACAAGGATTTCTGCTTGGATTTGGTTCTTCTAACCCTAACTCCTCTTTTTCTTTAGTTTGAGATTCTTGTAAATATGTGTAGATTTGTTGTTTCTATGGATGTTGTGGACCATTTGGGATGATTTGATGCTTGTAAATACATAACCCATTGAGTATTTCCATGATTTGTTGGCTCTTTTAGCTTATGCTTAAATGTGTTCTTCATTTGTTGGCTACTTGTGTTGAACAACTTTCTAGACCTAGGAAAGGCTCGAGAGAGGTTTCTAAGGTTGGAAGGGGGCTAATAGAGCATGGGTAATGGGTAGATTCGAGGGAACTATCGTTCCTACGAGGCCTTAGAGGAGAACTTGAGCTTAATGGTTTCTAGGACAACTAGTTAGCATGAGAATGTATAACGGGGTTCTAAGGAACTAATTGGCCCTATCTTGAGAGAGAAGGGTTGATACTGTAGACTTTTCCTGCCTGCAACTCTTAGGAAGCATGATTTGGGTTAGGTAGGTACTTGTGTCAAAGTTATGTCTATGTAGTAGCCCATTTGGTTTGAATTCCTTAGAAACTTTCTAAATATATGTTTAGGATAGTTGTTATGTTTGTTTGGTTTAGTAGTTGGGTGATCCACAATTTTGATAGTTTAGCTTCTTATTCCTTGTTTTCCATGGTTTGCTTGCTCTAGCTAAAGTGAGGCCACCGTGCTTGGTATTTGATGGGATTCTTTGTCATACAATTCTCTATGGCATCAACACCTGACTCACCGCTACTACAATTGGCACCGTACGCTTGCGGGTGAGATTGAAGTTAAGGTTGAGAAGGTTTTTTATAAACTTCTGTCTCGCAACAAAAGTTTTGGGCGCCATTGCCGGGGAATTGTTAAAGAATTCCATCAATATTCTTATGGTGATTTTGCTTTAGACTTGATTTATGTTTGTTGTTTGTATATATTCTCTCTTTTCTTTTATTTTAGTAGTTTAAGCTAGAATTCTTGACTACTTTTCTTAAATTGTAACGCAAATGATGGAACAACCTAATGTTACGCACATAACTTGTTTTTTTTTTTCCAATTAACCAAAACTTCATTCCTTGCACTATATGTATCAAGTTTTTTCTCCTCTATTTGAAAACCATCTTTGCAAGTGTTTCAACTCATGCTTCATAAAGATTTTTTTTTTCAAATTCATGCTTTGAGACATCTTAGCTTGAATTGTGATTTTTTATTTTTATGGAGTGTGAAGATGGATTCTTGCTTGATGGATGAATGTACTTTGTATGGTAAAAGAGTTATCTTGGTTTTGATTTCTTGAGTTATATGGATATGCATGGTTTGATGTTATGAATTGTAGGGAGAATAAAGCGATGTTGTGTGGTTGCTTCACAAGTTTGGATGAGTAGTCGAAGGTGAGACTACCTCGCCTCCTAGGTAAGATTCCTATTCTCTTCATTGTTTGTAAACATTGAGGGCAATGTTTATTTTAAGTTTGGAGGAGAGAATCCTACTTGAAAATTTTATTAGGAAGTTTTCTCTTTTTCTTTATGTAGTTTGCTTAGGTTTTAGGGAGTTATAGTTTAGCTTTTTTTTCTGTAGTAAGTTAAAATATATTTTTTTTACGTAATTTTGATATTTTTTATTTTTTATTCTTTATTTTGATTGTTTGTATATAATAGGTAGATAACTCATTCATTCTTTATTCATTTAGGTTGCATTTAGCTATATTTGAATTCAAGCCAATGAGAGAAGATGATATATATTACTATGCTTTGATTGTTGTGATTCTTGGATATTTTTCATCTTGGATGATTTACCTAATTTGAGGTTTTGTTAAGTTTATTTTTTCCCACTGTATATTTAACACAATACCGATATGCTTAGCTTAGTGGTTGATTCGAATGAAGTGTTTGTTAATCATTGGACTATGGAACTTTGCCTTCTGTAGTATCTGTTTGATTATTACTCGAAGTAAGTGTTGGCATTTACCTTGTGGAGTCACTTGAAGCCTTAATTAATTGATTAGTTAAATGATGTGCTTAAAAGATTTATTTATTTTATTCTCTACTCCAGTGTTGCCGGGGATTTTGATTTGATTTTTACCTTGGTTAATGAAATTTGGTTACTCTTGTTTACTTGATTTTAGTCCTTGTAGTTAGTGTGTTCTTCTTTGTCAAATTGTAGGTACATCTAGTGCATGACCCGGAGCTCTTGTTCTCACTTGGTACCACTTGATCTAGAGATTGAGAGAAGCTTGAGGGAACTTTGGTTAAGAAGCAAGGTGATTAAAGAACGAGATACTAGTACCTCCGATTCCGTCAATATGGAAGGAAATCAAGAAGATAACATGAGGAACCTTGGAAGAGAAAGGAATGTCAATGCCATGGATCACAATGAAGTTGAGGAGGTGATAGACAATAGAAATGGTGCTAGCAGAATAGGAAGACCGATTCTTGATTACTTTCGGCCTCAAAGAGTGGAGGACCAAGACAACATGATAAGACCGGTGCCGCTTCGAGGGCGAGCTTTCATGATTCCTAGCCATGTTCTCCAATTGGTTGAAGCACACCCATTCGGAGGAACCCTTGATGGAGATCCAAACAACCATATGAAGAGGTTTGTTCGTCTATGTGATACTTTTGATTTAGATGGTGTAAGTGAAGATGTGAAAATGATGAGACTTTTTCCCCTTTTCTCTTATGGATGAAGCATCGGAATGGTTTGAGAACTTGGAGCCTACATCGGTTCATACTTAGCAAGAGTTATATGATGCATTTATTCGGAGGTTCTTTCCATCTCAAAAAGCGTTTGAGCTTAAGAATGAGTTGTTGGCATTTAGGCAAAATGAATGGGAGTCACTTGCGGAGGCATGGGTGTGCTTCAAGAGGATGGTGAAGAGGGTCCCAACTCAAGATATTGATCAAGCTCACCAACTTCATCTTTTCTACAATGGTTTGAGTTTGAATACCCGTTTGCAAGTTGATGCCACCGCCGGTCGTTTCTTGTTGTTGAAAGATGTGAAAGAGTGCTTTGAGTTATTGAACAACATGGCCAAAAGTCTTGAGCTTAGTGGAAAATGGATCCCAAGAAAGGGAAGTGGATTGTATGAAGTGAATAAATATACCTCTCTCCAAGCACAACTTTTGGCACTCACTAGCATGGTATCCAAGTTGTCTAAAAATCAAGATAGAGTGAAATTGCAACAAGCTATTGCTAGTGAGGATGTGGATGAAGTAGAAGATGTGAAATTTATGGGTTACCGAAATCCCTACCCACCCAAGCAAGGAGGAGGGAACTTCTTCCCAAAGAATCGTCAACATGAAGGATTCAATTACTCAAATCCCAAAGGTGCTATGCAACCACAAGGTGAGACCCCTAATGAAGCAGAGGCATCTTTGAAAGATTTCATGAAGGGTATGATGGGAGAGTTCATGCATGAAGTGAGGGGGATGGCAAGTGGACAAGACAAAAATATTGGTGCATTGGAGGATGAAATAAAGATGATGCAAGCTAACACTCAAGCATCAATCAAGAATTTGGAGACACAAATGGGTCAACTAGCAACTTCTATGCGGCAACTCCAAAAAGGAAAGTTCATACCTAGTGATACGGATGTCAATCCAAGGGAGTCTTGCGAAGCTATTACTCTTAGAAGTGGGAGAAATGTGGTGACACAAACTAAGGAGCCACCCACTCAAGAAGAATATCCTCTCCAAGGGCCCACCCCATTGGAGAATATTAGAGATGTTCAAGTGTCATCACCTACAAGTGAGGAAGCTAGCTCAAAGGACAAGGGTAAAAATGTACCCACATAAGAGGAAGCACCCAAGCATACTCCTACTCTTCCATACCCCCAAAGGTTCAAGCCCAAGAAGGAGGATACTCAATTTATAAGGTTTCTAGAAATATTAAAAAAATTGGAGATTAATATTCCTTTCTTGGAAGCACTAAATCAAATGCCCTCTTATGCCAAGTTCCTTAAGAAGTTGATTACTAAAAAGAGGAAGTTCCTTGATAATGAGCTCATTTTGATGAAAGAAGAAACAATTGCCATCATTCAAAGGAAAATGCCTCAAAAACTCAAGGACCCGGGGAGCTTTACTATTCCCCTAGACATTGGGTCTTTCCATTGTGACAAGGCTTTATGTGATCTTGGGGCTAGTATTAACTTGATGCCCTTATCCATTTGTGGGAGCCTTGGTCTTGGAGAGGTGAAGCCTTCATCTATTTGTCTTTAATTGGCGGATAGGTCATTCACGTTCCCAAAAGGTGTATTGGAGGATGTGTTGGTTAAAGTTGGAAAATTTATATTTCTGGTAGACTTTGTGGTGTTGGATATGGAGGAAGACTGAAACATGCCAATCATACTTAGGAGACCATTCCTTGCCACCGGGAAGGCCGTCATAGATGTGGAAAAAAGTAATCTCACCTTGAGAGCTAATGATGAGGAAATTACTTTTAATCTTGCTTAAGCCATGAAATCTATTGATGATGAGGTGCCCAAGTGTTATATGATTGATGTGATTGATTCTTGTATTGAGGAGAAAAGAGATTTGTTGCTTATAGAGGATCCTATTAGAAGAGCACTAGTGTTTGGAAATGCATGTAGTGAGGAAGACCATGAAGTAATGAGCACTTTGACAACTTTTGACTCTTATGGGAAGTTGCAAACTCCAAGAAAAAGGGTAGAACAACTTTTATCTTGTGATTTCAAGGAAGAACTCAAGTTAGAGTTAAAGCCATTACCAAAATATCTTAAGTATGTTTATCTTGGCAATGAGGGTTCCCTCCCGGTGATTATTTCTTCTACATTGACCACTTTGGAGGAAGAAAAATTGATTCGAGTTTTGAGGGAACATAGAGGGCCGATAGCTTGGTCCATCTCCGACATCAAGGGAATTAGCCCGAAAATTTGCATGCACAAAATTCTTATGGAAGATGACTTTAAGCCTTCCATTGAAGCTCAAAGAAGGTTAAATCTGAAGATGAAGGAAGTGATCAAAGAGGAGATTGTGAAATTGCTCAATGCCGGTATTATATATCCAATTTCGGATTCTCAATGGGTGAGCCCGGTGCAAGTGGTGCCTAAGAAGGGCTGTACAACCGTGGTAGGCAACAATAATAATGAATGGATTTCTACGCGGTTGGTTACCAAATGGAGAGTATGCTTTGATTACCGAAAGCTTAACAAGGCTACCCGGAAAGTCCATTCCCCCTTCCTTTTATCAATCAAATTTTGGATAGGTTGGCGGGGCATGAGTTTTATTGCTTCTTGGATGGTTATTCGGGGTATAATCAAATTGTGATAACACTGGAAGATCAAGAGAAGACTACTTTCACTAGTCCTTGGGGTATATATGCCTTTCGAAGAATGCCATTCAGACTTTGCAATGCACCGGCAACCTTCCAATGATGCATGATGGCCACATTTCCCGACATGGTGGACAAATGCATAAAGGTATTTGTGGATGATTTTTCGGTCTTTGGTGATTCCTTTGATGCATGTTTGGATAACTTAGCTCTTGTCTTGAAGAGATGTCAAAAAACTAATTTAGTTTTGAATTGGGAAAAGTGTCATTTCATGGTTAGCTCGGGAATAGTGCTTGGGCACAAAATTTCTTGTGAATGCATGGAAGTGGATAGAGCTAAGATTGTAGCTATTGAAAAATTACCACCACCCTCCAATGTGAAAGGGGTGAGAAGTTTCTTAGGGCATGCCGATTTTTACCGGAGATTTATAAAAGATTTTTCCAAGATCACTAAGCCTTTATTTAACTTGCTTGAGAAGGATGTGTCTTTCCATTTTGATGAAAATTGTTTGGAAGCATTTAAGAACTTGAAGGAGAAATTGGTGAGTGCACCGGTGGTGATAGCACCCAATTGGGAGGAACCATTTAAAATTATGTGTGATGCTAGCTATTTCACCGTGGGAGCGGTGTTGGGACAAAGGAAGGAAAAGATTTTTTGAGTAATTTACTATGCTAGCAAGACCTTAGATGGAGCTCAACAAAATTATACCACTACGGAGAAGGAGCTCTTGGCGGTGGTTTATGCGGTGGATAAGTTTCGATCTTATATTGTGGGTTCTAAAGTTGTGGTTCACACCGATCATGCGGCAATTAGATATTTGTTCACTAAGAAGGATTCCAAGCCAAGACTTATAAGATGGATTCTTTTGCTTCAAGAATTTGATTTGGAGGTCAAGGACAAGAAAGGATGTGAAAACCTTGTGGCCGATCACCTATCTAGATTGGAAGGCCAAGAACAACCCTTGGAGCGACCTATTCAAGAGCACTTCCCAGATGAAAGTTTATTCAAGGTGGAAGGTAAGGTGCCATGGTATGCGGATTATGTGAATTATCTAGTTTGTAGAGTCTTGCCACCAAACTTATCTTACCAAGAAAAGAAGAAATTTCAAGCCAATGTCAAACATTATCTTTGGGATGAGCCTTTCCTCTTTCGCTGGTGTGCCAACCAAATCATAAGAAGATGCATATCAAATGAGGAAGTGAAGGATGTTCTCTACCATTGTCACTCTTCACCATGTGGCAGACACTTTGGAGCATCCAAGACGGCAAGTAAGGTATTGCAAACCGGTTATTATTGGCCAACTTTATTTAATGATGCATATACTTTTTTGAAAACATGTGATAGATGCCAAAGGTTAGGAAACATTTCTAGAAGAGATGAAATGCCATTGTAAAACATTCTTGAGGTGGAAGTGTTTGATTTATGGGGTATAGATTTTATGGGTCCTTTCCCTCCTTCATTTGGCGATCATTATATTTTACTTACGGTTGATTATGTTTCTAAGTGGGTGGAAGCTATTGTCACTCCTTCTTGTGATGCTAATGTGGTGTTAAGTTCCTACAAAGGAATATTTTCGCAAGGTTTGGTACACTTAGAGCAATTATCTCCGATGAGGGGTCACACTTCATTAACAAGACGTTGACTTAAGTTCTAGTGAAGTATGGTGTGCAGCATAAAGTGTCACTTCCCTATCATCCATAAATGAATGGTCAAGCTGTAATTTCAAACCGGGAGATCAAAAGATATTGGAAAAGACGGTGGGCATCAATCGGAAAGATTGGTCACAAAAGTTGAGTGATGCACTTTGGGCATATAGGACGGCTTTTAAGACTCCCATTGGAATGTCACCATACCGACTTGTGTTCGGGAAAGCCTGCCACTTGCCAGTGGAGTTAGAGCACAAGTCATATTGGGCGGTTAAAAAGATGAATTTTGAATTGAAGAGTGCCCAAGAGAAGAGAGCTATTCAATTGGACGAGTTGGAGCAAATCCGCCTTGAAACTTATGAGAATGTGAGGATTTACAAGGAGCGAACGAAGTTGTGGCATGATAAGATGCTTGTGAAGAATGAGTTTCAACCGGGTCAAAAAGTGCTACTTTTCAACTCAAGGTTGAGGCTCTTCCCGGGAAAGTTAAAGTCCAAGTGATCGGGTCCTTTTGAGGTGGTTGGAGTGCAACCATATGGAGCGGTGGAGCTTAAAGGTTAAGATGGATCCATCTTTCAAGTCAATGGACAATGAGTCAAGGCTTATTATGGTGATGAACTTAGACACATTGGCCAAGCCATTTTGGCCGAACCGGATCATTGAAAGAGCTTGTAAAGGCGCCTAGCTAGAGGCGTAAAACCAAGTGCTAGTCGGGAGGCAACCCAATTTCCATTGCCTTTTTCTTTTCATTTTCATGAGTTAGGTTGTGTATTCCTTTGTGATTTTCTGTTTATTTCGCAGTTTGCTGTGTTTTGCAGGGTTAGACGAGCCTTTGGAAGGAAAGTAAGGAGAATGGACAACACTTTTTCAACTTAAGGAGGTACAATGTATTGAATTTCCAAAGGGTATGAGAGCCAGTATAAAAAGTTAGGGGTTAGTTTGCAAAATTTTTGAAAGCATAAGGATGTATTTGCAATGTTGGCGACGGGTCGCCAAATTTTGCAAAAGTTCATAGAACGTTCATAGCGTTGGTGACACGTCGCCAGAATTCGTCCAAATTGGCGATGCGTCGCCAAGCCTGAAACTGCCGTTTTTAACTTCGTGTCTTTTCACTCTTCTTCACTTTTTACCTAGCTCTTCTAACAAAAACCTCTGAACTTTCAAACCCTAGTTGATGGCCTCGGGCCTCATTGCTCATAGTCATGGTGACTGGTGGAGAGACTTCTGGGAGGAAGAACGCCTGGTCGACTGGACTGCCTAAAGGAGAGTGCCTGAAAGCTCAGAAACAAAAGGTTAGGAGGCCCCCGGAGTGTTTTTCCGGGGGGGGAGCCTCCAACGCCCAAGTCAGTGGTGGCCGAGAGAAAGGCAGTAAAGATAGCACAAAGGGCTGAGGAGTTTTGCCTGGTGATGGGAGCCGTATTTTGCCAGCCCACCCCCCCCAAAACCCCTGTCTGGTATTAAGTCCTGGTATTTATAGGAGTGCCTAGCCCGTTCAGATCGCGACACGTGTTCGGTCGGATGTTCCTGAATTTCCGGGCGTAGGGGACAGATAGTTGGTAGCAGGTTGCCTTGAGCCATGTGCTGAGACGGGCCATGATGTGATTTTGATGGCGTCAGCGTGGTAGAGCGCCTTTTGAGGCGGCTTGTGGCGTCTGTGAATGGATGTGTCAGAGGCTTCCTTAAATGCTTCCATAAATACCCCTGCCGTACTCCCGAGGTCCCTGGGTGAGGTCGTCCTTTGGTACGGACAGAGTCTCTTCGGGAAACAAGCCCTGAGTTCGGGGTTTCCCAGCTTCAGGGAGTTCCGCCTTCGGGGATATCATGTTCGGCACGCTATGTTAGGTGCCACTTTTCCGAAGGCGATCAGTTCACGACCCTGGGGGGGGGCGAGTAGTGTCCTGGCGTGCCGGGCTCGGAGCTCCTCGGCTATCTCCCGAGGTGCCTGATCACACCTTTTCTCGGGTAGCGCCGGCTTCATCTGGCCATGACTGTGGCAGGGAGTTCGGCCAGATAGAGGCGATAGCCTTTGGCTATCACATGCCCCCCTTTGGAAAGCCGAAGGAAGACTTCGGTTTTGCATCTCTTTCCGAGGTCGTCTGTGGGAGTCTTTTTGGAAGCATAACCTGTTCCGAGGATGTGCCTAATGCCCGAAGATCACAGGCTCTACGGCCTTGGCCTTTTCTTTGGCGTCCTCGAGGCGGAGTCTGCGTTTTGTTTCTGCAGGTCTGTTCGGCCAAGCGTGTCAGTCTGAGCGGCGCGTCCCAGTTTTCCAGGGATGTCAGAAGACGTGTCCCAGCTTTCAAGGGACGTTTGGAGGACGTGTCCCCTATTTTTGCGCAGCGGTTGACACGTGGCGCTTTGCCATTGGAGGAGAGTCGCGTTGGTTACAGAGGGCGCGCCTTTTCAAGTGCAGAGAGTAATTACGGCGTCGGTTCGCCTCCAAAGGGTACTTATGACGGCGTTTCGGTTATCCACCTCTGGCTTATAAATAGCCCATTTCATCATAAGTTCCTTACGCTTTTGCTCTTTTCTCTGCTTTGCCTCTGTTCTTGCATTTTTCTTGCTTTCTGTGGCGGAGCTTCCTTAATCAGAGCCTTTTTTCCAGCCAACTTTCACGACGGCGTCCTCAGATTTTGGCAAATCTTTCGGTGGGTTTTTGTTTTTCAGCGCGTTTTGATCCCTGTGTTCTTCTGAGTTTTTCTCTGGAAACTGTTTTCTTCCGTTTTCAAACTCATTTTCATGTCGAAAATGCCCATTCCTGAGAGCTGGCAGCCTCTTTTAGCCCATCCTTGTTGCACCACCCCTGAGAAGTTAGAGAGGTGGAAGAAAAAATTCTTTCTTCCCTCTTACGCCGTTACCAGGCTGCCTCGTTCTAGCCATTATGCATTTTCAAACCATAGTAAGGAGGTTACCGTTTTTCGAGCCCAGCTGAAGGCCGGTCTTCGGTATCCTCCCCCGAAGATGGTGTGCGAGTTCTGCCAATTTCATGGCATTGCGGTGAACCAGCTTCCCCCGAACTCGTTCTGCTATTTCAACGCCTACCTCTGCATGTGTGGCGTCTTCGGGATAGAACCCCATTTCAGAATTTTTATGCAGTACTACAAGCTCTCTGTGGTCCAGAAGGGTGGTTTCTATTTCATGCTACCTCGGGGATCCGGGAGCAAGAAATTCATGTTCACCTTCGCCACTAAGGATAGCTGGCGGGGGTGGCAACAGAAGTTCTTCTTTATGAAGATGGCTGAAGCCTGGTCGGACGTTCCGATCAAATGGGCCCAGGGAACACTAGATGCGGACGTTGGTGATCCGAGGATGCTGCTGACCCCAGAGTTGGCTCCCGTGTTCACGGATTTCGACGCCCGCATTCGGGCTGTTTCTGACTGGGATCCCGAGGTCTCTCCGCGCGCCCTTTACCCTTTTCCAATCAACTGGAAGTTGATGACCGAAGAGGTTCTTCGGGAACTAAAGGTGGTAAAGGAGCACAAAACTGACCTCGGGATGCCAGCTCCTGCCCTTGCCGGGAAAGATTCCTGGTTGGTCAAGCTTCTTAAGGAGGAGATTTCTTTCGAAACGCTTGCCGAAAGTGAGTTATCTTCTACTCCTTTGCTGTTTTTTCCTCGGACTTACGCTGATGTTTCTCTCCTTTTTCAGAGATGGGCGACGACACTGCCGCCTATTACAAGTCCCTCTTCTCCGGCCAAGTGGAGAAGGACGATCAAACGAAGAAGGCGGCTTCCCGAAGGCGGAAGTCTACTGGCGCGGGTCCTTCGAGGAAACGGGCAAAGAGAGCTGCTCAGGTTCCTCTAGAAGAAATTTCCGAGGAGACTGCCGAGGAGCCTGGGACAGCCGAGGTTCCGGCGCCTGAGGCTGCTGCTTCCGAGGTCCCTTCAACCGACGTCCCTCCTCAAAGTCCTACTGCGTCGCAGGCCCTCCTTGATGTAGTGGTAGAAGTACCTTCTGCCGAGGAGCGGCGCAAGCAGAAGGGTAAGGGCATTTCGGCCGAGGAGGCCGAGGACTCCGAGGACGATGTTGTCGAGGTCCCGCCAGGTTTGTTTCCAGACAAAGTGTACTTCCTTTGTTTTTTCTGGAATTGCCTTTGTCTCTGACCTGCTTCTCTTTTTTGCCCTGCAGGGGAGTTACTTACCCCGAACTGGGCGGCCGAACACGCGGAGGCGAGGGCCCGTCGCGACGCCAAAGTCCCGCAAGGGAAGATACCAAAGGAGCCTTTCTGGACATTCACGGAGGACATGAACTTGTACTCCGAGGACTGTCCTGAAATGGCGAAGCAGATTTCGAAGGGGGTGCTCACCGAGGCCTCCTTCAAGGCTATAGCGGCGGCCCATCCGGGGGATAACACCCTTGCCGCAAAGATCACCGAGCATGCTGCTCAGGTATATCCTTCACAGCTCTTCCCCTTCAATTTTTTCCTAAGTGTTTGGCTCTTACTGACCTTGCGTTTTATCTTCTTTGCAGCTGCTGGGGTACGCCGGCTTTCTCCGAGTTCGGGTAGCCAGGCAGACGGCATTCCGAGCTTCGGCCTTAGAGGCCCTAGAAAAGGCGAAAGCGACGTGCTCGGAAATTGACCGCCAAGAACCAGCAGCTGGCAGATGCTGCGAAGGAGGAAGCTGCCACCCTTCGGGAGGAGTTCCGAAAGGAGAAGGAAGTCTTGATGGCGGACTCCTCCCGGAAGATTGCCGACCTCCGTAATGACGTGGCGGGGCTGCGTGCTGCAAACCAAGACCTTCTCCAAGACAAGGCAAAAAAAGAGAATATCATAGTCACGCTCTTGTCTGAGAAGAAAGCCCTTCAAGCCGAGGTCCAGTCTTTGAAGAAGGAGCCGAAGGGGGAGGAGCGGATAAAGGTGCTGGAAGAGGAGGTCGGGGATCTGAAGGACGAGCTTGACGACCTTGAGCTTAAGAAGAACAAGTCTGATCAAATGAACAAGGTCGCGTTTCAGGACGGCTTCTGTCTCGTTCGGCACCAGGTTCTCCAGAGGTTCCCAGGTCTGGACCTCTCTTTTCTAGAGGGTCTAAACATTCCTGGAGGACCTCGGTGGAAATGGTCCAAGATCGAACATCTGAAGCTTCCTCCTTCAATTCCAGCGCGGAAGGTGGCGGAAAAGGGTGGACAAACGAGTGGCTCTTAGGACGCCGCGTACCCTTAGGCTTTTTTAGGGCCCCTTTTCCTTCCCTTCTATTTTGTACTCCTTCTTCGGGCACTTCTTTATTGTAAGGCAGCTTTGCTCTTAATGAAGATTTTTTGGCTAAGTGTTTCTTTCAAGTTTCTTTATTTCCATTGTCCCGAACACGTTCGCTCAAGAGACTTCAGAAAACTTGCGATCAAAGAAACTTTTTTACCTTCCTTTGTCCTGAGTGCGTTTTACTCGAGAGACATTCTAGAAAGTCTGAGAAAATTTGACTAAGTCTTTTTGCAGGCTTTTGCATTTCCAATTTTTCCCGAACATGATTGCTCAAGGGACTTCGGAAAACCTTCAGTCAAATTTTTGTTTTTCCAGGTGTCCCGAGCATATTTGCTCAAGGGAGTTCGGAAAACCTTCCGCGAGATTTTTCACTTCCCATTTTCCCGAGCACGTTCGCTCAAGGGAGCTCAGGAAATTATCTCTGCGCTGGCTACGGCGAGTACTTCTGCGATATTTTTGTTTTCCATCTTTCCCGAGCGTGGCGGCTCAAGGGACTTTGGAAAGCCATATCTACGCTTTATCATGGCGAGCGTCTTGCGCGGAATTTTGTTCATTTCTGTACTTAAGGAATTTTCTCAAGATACTACTGTACTTAGAACATTTTTTGTACAACATACCTCTTCCGCTCAACCTTACGCGTAGAATTTTTTCAAGGCGTCTGAGTGCCAAGTATTCTTCAATTCTACGCCTTCGGCGTCGCCAAGCTTGTACACGCCTTTTCGTACTTCGGCAAGAACCAGGTAGGGTCCTTGCCAGTTTGCGCAAAGTACGCCATGGGATGGCCTACGAGGTGCAAAGTCGGCCTTTTGGAGAACGAGGTCTCCCTTCTTGATTTCTTTTGGCCTGGCTCGTAAGTTTATAGCCGCGGCCACTCTTTGCTGGGAAGCTTTTCTTCTCAGTTCGGCTATTTCTCTGTGTTGGGCCACAAGATCGAGATTGGTTCTCAGACCGAGGTCGTTACCACCTTCATCAAATACTTGCACCCGTACTGAAGGTTGAACTATCTCTACTGGGATAATGGCCTCCTTTCCGAAGACGAGTGAGAAAAGAGTCTCCCCTTTGGCTCTTCGGGGCGCCTTTTGGTAGCTCCATAATACACTTTGGAGTTCTCTCGGCCATTTCCCCTTGGCTTCCCCTAGTCTCTTTTTCAGGCCATCTTTTATGGTCCTGTTCGATACTTCCACCTGCCCACTGCTTTGGGGGTGAGCCATGGGGCGAAGTGCATCTTTACTCCGAGGTCGGCGATGAATTCTTGGAATCCCTTGTCTATGAACTGGGATCCATTATCAGCTACCGGTACCCTCGGTATGCCGAATCTGCATACGATGTTCTTCCATACGAAGTTTTGCACTTCTTTTGCCGAGATAGTTGCTAGTGGTTCTGCCTCTACCCATTTTGAGAAATAGTCCACTGCTACCATGCAGAATTTCACGCCTCCGGGTGCTGTGGGGAGTGGCCCAATAAGGTCTATACCCCAGACTGCGAAGGGCCAAGGATAGTCTACCGAAGTTACCATTTCCGAGGGTGTCCTCTGGATTTTTGCATATCTCTGGCAGCTACCGCATTTCCGGAAAAACTGTCTTGCGTCCTTTCTCAGGGTAGGCCAGAAGTATCCCTGGCGAAGTATCACTGCTGCAAAGGCATCAGTTCCAATGTGTGAACCACACATGCCTTCGTGGACCTCTTCAAGGATCATTTCAGTATCCTCTTCAGCCACGCATCTCTGCAGCGGATTCGCATATCCCTGCCGGTATAACTCTTCGCCAATCAGGAAGAATCTTCCGGAGCGTCTTCGCAGTCTTGCAGCATCGCCGGGGTCTTCGGGGAGCAAATTCTCTGCGAGGTATCTTTTTATTGGGTCTTTCCACCCTGTTCCCGAGGTCGTCATGCTCAGCACTGAGATGCTCGGATGGTCTAGCACCTCGGTGTATGTTTTTGACTTCGCCAAGCAATCTGCCTCAGTGTTATTCCGCCGAGGTACATTTTCGATCCGTACGGTGTCAAACTCTTGGATGAGCTTTGCTACCAGCTCGTGGTATTTTGCCAAGATTGGGTCCTTCGCCCCATAATCTCCTGCCGTCTGCCGAACTACCAGCTGGGAATCGCTGTGAGCCTTTAAGTTTCTCACGCCAATCTTTCTGGCCAAGCGTAATCCCGCTATAAGGGCTTCATACTCAGCTACATTGTTGGTGATGTTGAAGCTGAACTTGATAGCCTTCATTACCTCCAGGCCTTCGGGGCCCCTGATAATTACTCCAGCTCCTTGGTGTTCGGGCCCTGAGGCTCCGTCTTTGTGCAAGGTCCATTCTGGCTCACCCTCTTTTGGATCTGAATGGCTCTCCTCAGTGGTGGGTATTTCGGCGATAAAATCTGCCAGTGCTTGGGCTTTTATGGCCTTCCGAGGCTCATACGTGATTTCGTGTTCGCCCAACTCTATGCACCACTTGGAGAGCCTTCCCGAATGATCAACTCTCTTCATGACATCCCGTAGTGGCAGACTACTTCGGACGATGATGGGCTGAGCCTGAAAGTATGGCCGCAGCCTTCTCACTGCAAGCACTAAGGCATATATAGCTTTTTAAAGCAAAGGGTACCTGACTCCGGTGCCATGCAGGGACTTGCTGACATAGTAGACCGGCCATTGCTTTGGCCCTTCTTCTTTCACAAGGACCGAGCTCACAGCTTTTTCTGTGACGGCGAGGTAGAGTACGAGGGGCTCTTCCTCCCGAGGTTGTCGCAGAGTCGGCAGGCTGGCCAGGTAGACTTTGAGTTCTTCCCAGGCCTTTTGGCAATCTTCATCCCAAGGAAGATCATTCCTTCCGAGGTCACCTTCCATTTTTGCTGCCTTTGTGAGGACTTTGAAGAAGGGTCGACACCTATCTCCGTACCTGGAAATAAACCTGCTCAGAGAGGTTATTCTTCCGGTGAGTCTCTGCACGTCTTTGACTGTGGTAGGAGTTCGGAATCCAAGCAGAGCCTTAATCTTCTCGGGTTTAGCCTCGATGCCTCTTTCGGGTACCATGTACCCAAGGAACTTTCCCGAGGTCACCCCGAAGATGCAGTTCTCAGGATTTAGGCGGATCCCGAAGGCTCTGAGTTTTTGGAAGGTTTCCTCTAAATCTGCAACGTGGTAGCCGGGCAGCTCGCTCTTGATTCTCCCCATTTGGTCTTTGAAGACCTTGTTCATCAACCTCTGGTGGGTGGCTCCTTGCATTTTTTAGCCCGAAGGGCATCCTGATATAGTAATATGCTCCTCCCTCGGTAATGAAGGCAGTCTTCTCTTCATCTTCGGGGTTCATCCTTATCTGATGGTAGCTACTGAAGGCATCTAGGAAACTTAGGAGCCCATACTCAACAGTTGCATTTACCAGTTGATCTATTGGCGGCAGAGGGTATGAGTCTTTCGGGCAAGCATCGTTCAAGTTTCTGAAGTCGATGCACATCCGGAGTTTTGCTGCTACCTTCTTTCGTGGCAATGACCATGTTGCTCAACCATTCGGGGTACTTGACCTCCCTGATAACTTCAGCATCTAGGAGATGCTGGACTTCGGTTTCGACAAAGTTGCTTTTGTGGGATGAGATGCTTTGTTTCTTTTGCCAGACAGGCCTTGCTTCCGGGCTTACTTTGAGGCTGTGCTGTATTATGCCAGGGTTTACCCCTGGCATATCTTTTGGCGAGTAGGCAAACAGATCTTTATTTTCTAGCAGAAAGGATACAAGTTTTTCCTTGTCACCTTCGGCCAAGCTCTTCCCTATTCGGGTAGATTGACCTGGGACAAGCTCTACTGCTTCCGTTTCTGCTTTGGCGAGATCTTCTTCTTTGCCTTTTTCTAGCGCCTTTGCCTCCATCGTTTGCGCGAGGTTGCTCGCCGGAGCTTTTCGTTTTTTTACAAACACCTTTCTTACCTCGGCTTGGTCTATGAAGACCTCTGCATCTCCATCCTTGGTGGCGAATGTGACAGTCAAGTACTTCACATCAGGGCGAATATGCAGGTTCCCCATTGTCTGTCTTCCAAGGATGGCGTTGTACGAGGACGGGACGTCCATGACGATGAATCTCGCCATTGTGGATGCGTACAATTCAGCTGCTCCTCTTACCGAAGTCCCTTTCATTATCAACGGGAGATCGATCTATCCGAGGTCTAGGAGTTCGGATAACTCAACCCCGAAAGTGGTCGAGGTGATACGCTTTAGTTCGCTCCTGGAGATGCCCAAGCTCGGCAGCAGGTGTGAGAATAGGACGTCAGCTTTTGAGCCATCATCAAGCAACACTCTTTTGACGCCTCAGTTCCCTATCTTTGCCGTGATCAGCAGCGGGTCGTTGTGGGGAGAAGACGGCGGTGGAGCCATCTTTGCGAGCCAGTTTCTTTGATGGACTTTTGATAGTCCATGACTGCAATTTCTCTGGCTTTCCGCTTTCTTTCCGAGGATGGGAGCCCCGTGGTGATGGTTTGGATCACCCCTGCTGGAGGTGGGGGGCGAATTTTTGGACTTCGGTTTTTCCGCCTGTCGGAGTCATAGTCCTCATCTTCAGCCCTTTCTTCCTCCATTTTTCTGCCTTTCGGGGGTGACATCCTCAGGTATTTTCGAAGTTGGCCCTGTTTTATCAGCGACTCTATGTACTTCTTCAGCTGGAAGCAATCTTCGGTGTCATGGCCGTGGTCGCGATGAAACTGGCAGAACTTCTTGTCATTCTTTTTGTTATCGGCGGCCATGGCCCTTTCCGTGTAGTGCTCAATGGTGTGAAACTTTGGGGTTCCCTTCCCCGCCTCCGAGGTCGCCCTGCCTGTTCCGTCGGATGGCGAGCTTGTTGGTTGGACCCTTTGGCGCGGTAGTGATCGGACTTCGGCCCTGCCAATCTCAGCTCCTCGGCTGTCATGTTATGTTCAGCCCTTCGGTAAAATTCTCCGAGGGTGTCAGGGGAGTCCTTTGAGAACTCGTAGAACAGCTGTGAGTCCTGCCGAAGGCCTCGAGTCATGGCAAGAATGCGGATTTCGGGCCGAAAGTCTGGGACACTCAGGGCTTCCCTGTTGAACCTTTCGACATAGTCTCGGATGGTTTCTCCGTTCCTCTACTCTATGTCGAACATCTGTACAGGCATCTTCGCAGTAGGTCTGCTTCCAATGAACTGCTGGGTGAAGGCTGTGGACAACTCCCGGAACTCAGTGATGGTCCCTGGATGCAAGGAATTGTACCACGCCGTGGCTGGCCCTGTGAGGGTGACCCCGAACCACTTGCACACGGTAGCGTCATCAGCACCGTGTGTTATCATGCTCCGTCTGTACTTCGTCAGGTGGGCCTGCGGATTAGTACGGCCATCATAAATTTCCAACCGAGGTACTCTGAACTCGCGTGGCATGGCTGCCTCAACGACGGCCTGAGTGAAAGGGGAGTCATCTTCGCAGGATGTTCCCGAGGGTCTGGGCCAAACGGATCTTCTGGCCACTTGTTTTTCCACTCTGTCCAGCCGTGCTAATATCTTCTCCATGAGCACTGTGGCGCTAGGGCCTTCTTCAGGGAATGGAGATCGTCGGCGCCTCTTCGGGGGGCGAGTTCGGCGCTGAGGGGACAAGGACCTCGCCTCAGGTGACGAACTGCTTTGCTGTGAGACTCTCGGCTTCTTGGACCTGGTTTGTCCCACAGAACGTTTCCCGAGGGCCATAATCTCTGTGGACGATTCTTCGCGAGGGTCTCCATTCCCCGAACTGCGATGTATGGACTTGGGGCTCCTCCGCCGAGGGCGTGTCACTGAGGGTGGTCTCTCGGCCTGCGCTTGCTGTGGCCACCTTTGGCCGATCTGCTGTGTTACTTCAGGCACGACCGAACGCTGAAAGTCCCTCAAGAAACTCATAGTGACTACCAGAGGGCGGTCTCCCTCGGGCGCAGAAGTCCCTGGGAGTGTCTGCTCAGCAGCCGGTTGTATCTCAGGCGCGGACGGGGACCTCGGGAGTCCCTTGTCCTTAGAACGCCGAGTCTCAACGACGGCGATCTCAGAGTGGGTTCCCACAGACGGCGCCAAATGATGGCCTCGGGCCTCATTGCTTATAGTCATGGTGACTGGTGGAGAGACTTCTGGGAGGAAGAACGCCTGGTCGACTGGACCGCCTAAAGGAGAGTGCCTGAAAGCTCAGAAACAAAAGGTTAGGAGGCCCCCGGAGTGTTTTTCCGGGGGGGGAGCCTCCGACGCCCAAGTCAGTGGTGGCCGAGAGAAAGGCAGTAAAGATAGCACAAAGGGCTGAGGAGTTTTGCCTGGTAATGGGAGCCGTATTTTGCCAGCCCACCCCCTGTCTGGTATTAAGTCCTGGTATTTATAGGAGTGCCTAGCCCGTTCAGATCGCGACACGTGTTCGGTCGGATGTTCCTGAATTTCTGGGCGTAGGGGACAGATAGTTGGTAGCAGGTTGCCTTGAGCCATGTGCTGAGACGGGCCATGATGTGATTTTGATGGCGTCAGCGTGGTAGAGCGCCTTTTGAGGCGGCTTGTGGCGTCTGTGAATGGATGTGTCAGAGGCTTCCTTAAATGCTTCCATAAATACCCCTGCCGTACTCCCGAGGTCCCTGGGTGAGGTCGTCCTTTGGTACGGACAGAGTCTCTTCGGGAAACAAGCCCTGAGTTCGGGGTTTCCCAGCTTCAAGGAGTTCCGCCTTCGGGGATATCATCTTCGGCACGCTATGTTAGGTGCCACTTTTCCGAAGGCGATCAGTTCACGACCCTGGGGGGGGCGAGTAGTGTCCTGGCGTGCCGGGCTCGGAGCTCCTCGGCTATCTCCCGAGGTGCCTGATCACACCTTTTCTCGGGTAGCGCCGGCTTCATCTGGCCATGACTGTGGCAGGGAGTTCGGCCAGATAGAGGCGATAGCCTTTGGCTATCACTAGTCCTTCCGTAAGCCTCACGGTTCGATATTTTTGTTGATTCCTCTTATCAAGATTCGAAGCAAGTAAGTTTTCTTCATCTTCTTCCTCTCTTCTTCGTCTCTATGATGCGTTTTGGGGCGAATGGTGCATGCTTGTAGAGGTTCCAAAAATTGATTGATTATGCTTGAGTTTCATGGATTCCTTGCTTAAATTTGATCTAATTTGGATACATTTATGAATTGGGAGTGTTTTGTGCATTGGATTGTGGATTTGGATTAGAAATCACAGTTAGAACTTTTCTCACAAAGAGGGCTACGAATTTTCATGGTAAATCCTTGATTATGCTTGCTCTTGATGTTTGATTGATTCTAAACTTGGTATCTACTTGTAATAGGAGTGGGTCAATCTTCAATTGCTACCAATTTTCTCTAGATTGATTGATTTTTAAGTTTGTGTGTTTACGGAAAAGTGTAACTTGACTTCCTCCATAGGTATTTTGCACAACAATGTGGGTTCATGTGTTTCTAGTTTGCCTCAATCCTTTGTGTAAGCTGCATCTAGGTGTTGCATAATGCAAGATTGAACCATTAGTTTGCACCTGGAAGCATGCTTTTCATATGTACTAAGAGCAAAATTTATGTATGGACTTTGATGGGGATTCCCTTGCTAACATGTTCATGGGCATACAACTAGTGGCCTTAACTTTGTTTTTTCTTGAAGATTTGTTCAATGGGCAAGTGGGTGTTGTATAGTAGTCCAATCCCAACATGCTTGGCCCTTACAATACTTGGTGCAGTCTCCTAGAATACTTGGGATGGACTTGAAGTAAGATTTGAAATGCTTCACTTATGCATGAGCTTTTCTTGTATGGTTTATCAACTTAAAGCTGTGACTAGTGGTGGTGAGGGTTAATTCTTTGTTCCTTAAATTTTCATGTGAAGGAAGTTGAATTGAATTTTGTGGTGTTGCAGGAAACATGCCTCGTAAGTCAGTGCCAGTTCATTCTTTAAAAGAGAAGGGGAGGGGAAAGAGGATTCGTGAGGAAGAGACTCAAGAACCTCCTCATGATAAGAATCGCTTTGTGTCTTCCAGAGCGAACAACTACTTTGAAGGGTACTTGAATCGCAAGTTCACACCGGAGCGAGGCTTCGACGACTTCTCAAAGAAAGAAAATGAGGGGATATTGAGAGTGGTGGAGAGGCGAGGATGGCAGCACTGGGTCGTTCATCCTCAGGCAGAGGTGTCCAAGATCCTAATCATGGAATTTTATGCCAACTTGATGGGAGCATACTATCTGAATCGTCGAGCCAAGTTTTGCTTTGTGCGACAGCGCACTGTGCACTATGATGACACAACTATCAACAGTTTGCTCAACATCAACTCCTTAATTGGAGGATCATTCAAAGAGGCCTCTCTCGAGCAGCAGGCTCAGATAGTGTGTGGTCACCCGGTCAACTGGACATTGAGCCGGGACCAGTCTCACAAAAAGCTCTATTTCAGCTCCGCAGCCCTCCCACCAGAGATGAAAGCATGGAACTACTTCATCTCCTCCCGCCTTGTCCCAACTACTCATGTTTGGGAAGTTACCCCGGATCACTTGGAGATCTTTTACTACATTACTTGTGATTTTCAAATAGATGTCGGCCGGCTCATCTTTAAGGTTATCCTCCGGGCCGCCAAGTTGAAACGGGGGAACCTGCCCTTCCCTCAGCTAGTCACTAGCTTGCTACGGAGAGCCGGTGTTGACATGGAGGACCCCTTAAAGATATCTTTGGTCATTAGGCCAATTTCAGTGGATAAACTTAGAGGGGCTTTGGAGGGCACCCAGGAGATAGTGTCAGAGGAAGAGGAGGAAGTTGCCACTCAGGACCAAGAGTAAGTGGGAGAAGAAGAAGATCAGGAGCAGTTTTAGGAGCACTTTCAAGGAGGTGCCGAGTTAGGCGGGGCGTCTGATCAACTGGTTGACCCGGCTACTGCTACCCCGGCCTCACGGGCCGTAGCACTCAACAAGATGTACATGTTGATGAGAGAGCAGCATGAGGAGTCAGTAGCCCGGTTTGAATCAGTCGGTGGCTCCTTTGCTTTTTTTGTAAAAAGATGGACGAAGGCATCTCACTCATTGCCGGCAACCAGGAGTCTCTTTCTGGCCAAGTCCGCTGGGGCTACCAGCAGCAGCAGCAGAACCTCCTGCAAGAATACCCTCATTTCCAACCCATACCACCACACTTCCACCCCTCGGCGTACCAGTGGTACATGCCGCACCCCTCAAGCCATCCACCTCTCTTTTACCAACACTTCAGCCCTCCCCGTGACCCGTTTGAAGGTCCTTCTTCCTTCCCTCCTGCCGGTGGCTCTTCCGGCCAAGACAACATGGGTGAGGAGTAGTGTTCCCGCCCCAAGTATGATTCTTGAACAAACACTTTTCATTGAGGACAATGTTATGTTTAAGTTTGGGGGGAGTTGTTGTTTGACTATCATACTTGATATTCTTTGTTTGTGTTATTGTCTTTGTTTTTAGGCTAAGTTGTGTTTCTAAGTTTTAGGGTAATTGTGGTTGTTTCATTTAGGGTGCATGTTTCTTGCATGTTTTTTTTTTTTTGTTTTTTGTTTTTTTTCTTTCTTTTATTTAATCTTGATAGGTTGCATATAGGAGCATATAGGTCAATTTTCTTTTGTAGTCCCTTATTTTTCTTTGTGTTTTTAGGACCCAATGGAAACCATTGTTACATATGGATGGATGTGATTACTAGTTTTACTCTCTTGAAGTTTTGATGAATTTGGAAAATTAGCTTTGATACTTTTGGTGGAATCTTGATGTTGTGATATAGTGAGCTTGGGAGTTGTGCTATGAACTTGTTCTCTTTTGAGACCCTTGTACTGAGTTTTCATCTAGAACTTGGCTGAGGAACCGGCAAACTCACAGTAGTTGTATGAACTTGAAGCTCGTTTGGTTTCATAGGAGGAACGTTTCCACCAAATAGCCAATCCTACCACGCTTTCTCATAGTGAGCTCTTTTGTGCTTAATTGATTATTTTTTTTTATTTATTCACCCTTATTCTGAGTGTTCATTTTCCTTTTGATATACCCTTGAGTTTACCTGAGGTTGAAAATGTAAAATTTTGGGCTTAAAAGAAATTGCATTGAGTTGAATAGAGGGGGAAATAATGGCAAGTTTGGGGGTGTGTGATGCCAAAAAAGAAAAAAAACAAGAGAAGAGTATACTACTTCGCTGTTTCACAGTATCAAAGTAGGTAGGGATCTTCTCC
Source organism: Aquilaria sinensis (assembly GCA_005392925.1). Classification (NCBI taxonomy): domain Eukaryota; kingdom Viridiplantae; phylum Streptophyta; class Magnoliopsida; order Malvales; family Thymelaeaceae; genus Aquilaria; species Aquilaria sinensis. The sequence goes on from SMDT01000119.1 coordinate 187,988, forward strand.
TAAGACAAGAGTTGATCACAGCTCGAAAAAGATGCTTGAGACATGAATATGATTTAAAATATATATATATATATATAATAAAAGAAAATAAAATCACCTTGGACTGTATTAAGTTAGTAGCTTGGGTATAGGCGGAGCTCCTGTTTATACACTTGCTAAACGGAAAATACATGAAGAGGAAATAGTAGTTAGTTAAGAGGTGCAATGGGTTGGTGAACGGTGGATTGATGCTTGTTCAATTTGATCATTTCTTTTAAGCTCTTGATTTTGTCTTGACCACCTCACTAACTCCATTCCGAAAGCTATCATCCGGCTCCTCCACTTTTCTTTGCCCAAACCCATTGCGACCTTTTGAAAAACCATCTGAGCTTTGAGTTTTGTACAACTTATCGTAGAAGAATACGGTAGAGGATGTTGGATCTTCTTGCAAGCCTATGGAAAAGAACCTAGTTCAAGCTCCAAGTTAAATGGCACAACTCCTCTAGCAGAAATTGAATTAAGTGTTGAGGGTCATACCCCCAAGGGCTCCACCTTAAGTAGCAAAACTACTTTTTCCTTAGCCACCATTTCATCTTTTGAAGTTAAACTAGCGAATCATTGAAGTTTAGGTGTAACAATTGGTTAACATTGTAGTTTCTTAGTTTTGTGTGTTTGGTTTTGTAGGGTAGGTCGCTAGGGACTAGCTTAGGTTTAAGTTTGGGGGAATTTGTTAAGTGCATAAATCCACGGTCAAAGTTGTTGACTTTTTGACAACTTTGATCGACAATTTATTGTAACTCTTCCCTTTTGTCTTAGTTTTTTCTTGTTTTCTTTGGCTTACTACAGGTTGGGATTGTGTTGCGAACATGGCATTTGGAGCAGACTCGAGCGAGATGGTGTTTGGATGGAAGAAGCGGTCAAAGCGGAAAATCAAGGATGGCGACGTGTCGCCAGAAATTGTGTCAGTTGGCAAAGCGTCGCCAATGTTAGCAATGTTCTGTGAACTTATTTTTCATCTGGCGACGCGTTGCCAACGCTCACTTTGTTTCGCCGAAATCTCACATTTTTTATGGTGAGCTGGCCTTGTGGAGGGATTCTTATCCCTTTAGGGTTTGAGGAAGAGGAGGGAAGGGGAAAAGGGAAGGGAGTATAAATAGAAGGAGGAAGGAAGAGCCCACATGATCTACCTTGGCATATTTCTTCTCTCATCAACCTTGGAGGTTATTCACCATCAAGGAAGCGTTTGGGAGCTTGAATAAGGGGTCATCATTCCTGGGAGCTTAGTCTTCTAAGGGTTTTCTTGGGTTTCTTCTTTTCCCTCTTTTTATTTGTTGGATTTTTGTGGATATATTTGTTATGGGTTTGTTGGTAATACATATTATGGATTGGGAGTTGTTTGATTTATCTCTCTAGGATGACATTTCCCATCTTGCTACTCAATGAATTTGGGTTTGTGATTATGGATGAGATTCATCTTGTGTTGCTCTTCTTCTTGCGCATAATGTTGAGTGATGGTAGGCCACCATACACAAAGTTCTAGTTCACTTAATCCTTAAGAAAGGATTAATAGGTGAGTGAAAAGAAGTGGAGGGGGCATAGTGGCAATCTAGATTAGAGGTAATCTAGGTAGTCATTAGGTATTAAAAAGAGGTTTAAACCTTAACCCACCCTAGGTTAAAATTGGAGCTTGAGTAAGGCCTAAGTTAATTGAGGGTGAGCAAGGACTCAACTTGAGAAAGGAGCTTTTGAAGTTAGATCCTCATTACCACACAAGGAAAACCAATCTTGAGGTTAAAGTTACTTGGGTAGCAAGGGGTAGGAGTGGAGTCCTAGGGAGATAGTTTCCTTATTTCTAGCTCATTTGACAAGTTTCATTTAGCACCTAGGGAATTCATTTAGTTTAACTCCTTCAAGTACCTCATTAAGAGCAATTACTTTCTCTAGTTTTACTTCTTTCTCACTTCCAATTAAGTAACTTAAGTAAGTTGAATTTCGAATCTTGGTAAAAACACCAAATTCCCTTGGGACGATACCCCTACTCACCTTAAAGTACACTATAACTCTGTGTGCTTGCGGTTAATTAAGGGTTACAAATTGATAAACTCTTAGTTTTACAACAGGAAGTCCATGTGAGATTTATTAAAAATATCCTCTATCGCGGTGAACCAATCCTCAGCAACATCAAGGATCACCACTTCCATAGAAGGCAGGTGGTCCTACACTTTTAAATGTAATAAGAAGTTTTCATCTCTTCAGGTATAACACTTCTCAATCTTTTCCTCCAAGGGTGGACATCATTCTCGGTGTCTTTATAATCACCTTTATTGTCTTCCTCAAGCTCTTTGGCCCAATAATGTCCTTATTTCTTTTCTTCTTCGGAGTCAAACTGAAACACTTCATCACTTGTCCCATTAGAATTCCCTTGAGCATTGGCTCTAGCTTCATGATCCTGTCATGATTCCCTTAGGAGATTAGTTACCCCTTCATTCAACTGATTCAGGTTGCTATTCACACATTGTAACAACCCGACAATATGTTTCAACATACCTATTACTAGGTCACTTGAACCTGCACCAGTATATATATATATATATTCAGCAAGTCAAAATGAAAGAAAATCTGTGAATTCAAGTAACGGGAATGGAACCACCACTGATTCATTAAATTCCATCTTCTGATTACAATTCTTATTCAACAACTTTGTATGGTGGGGATACACACACACACACACACACACACACACACATCTTAATGTGAGTTCAAACATTTTGAGGTCATATCTAATGGCCACTAGAAACAAATTCTGTTTTGTGAACCCTACCCCAACTTAGTCCTAAATACAAGAATGAACTTTTTCCTTAACTTATTATTTCTTACCTTTAATCACATTGTACAAAAGTTTACTTAACTTGGTGGCACAACTTATTAAGCTCAAATAACTTAATCAAGGTGCTTAGAATCTTACAACCTTTCTTTCCTATTTAGCACCCATAATCATGCTTAAGGTCATCTTCCTTTCATAGACCCTAAGTTTACTCATCTTAACTCTCCTAAAAAATGTTTTAAACTTACTTTAGAAGTGGTTTTAAAACCCATTCAAAGGTTCTAAACATTTTAGGAAGGTTCAGGCAAGTTATTCAAGGCATCAAAAAGTCTATAAGAAGGCTCGAATGTTAGGCCTTAAGAGACCGATGCCATGGTTCCAAGGGCGGCACCGTAGGGAAAATTGCTATTTCCAAGCTTGGCCTCCTAGTGCTATAGTGCCAGGCCTGGCACTAGGACCTTGGTTGGATGTTCTGCAGCTTGCCCCTTTTGCTTGGTTTTTGCCCATTTCTATTTTGTATTGCCAAAATTATTTCTATACCACTTCTAATCACTTCCACTTGGTAAAAAACATAAAAAAAAAAAAGCATCCCTTAAACACTTGAAAACAGAACAGCTGCTTACTTCAACCAAGATCACAAGCCACAAATCCAACAAGCACACACAAGCACAATTTTCTTCTGCTTATACCATAATGTAGCAAACTTATTCTAGCCTAGTAAAATCATTGCCAATGCGTCAAGAACACATAATGTGATCCAAATTTGAGCCTAGAAAATTTAGAACAAGATCATTAACCTGACCCATTTTGTGTTAGACACTAAACTCTTTCTTGGACCAACCTTGCACACAAGCTAAATTAGATTGAAATTCACCTTCACAAGTAAGAATTACAATTTAAGGATTGATTACCCAGCTTACCCAAGCATTAAAAAGCTCTTGATCTATAACAACAACAACCCTAAGCCAAGGAAAAATGCTCACCAAGTAGAAAATACGGCAACTAGCTTCTTCAAGCTCAAAAGAGTTACTTTCACCAAGAATCCTTCTAGTTTGAGCTTCCAAATTCAAGAAATCAGATGGAGATGAGACTTGGACTCTCTAAGTTTGGAAGTGGCATTGGAAGAGAAGAAATGAATGAGATATTCATCCCTTCAAATCTTATATGTTACTCATTCTTCAAAATAGCACACTAAGGCCCTTAAAAACATAACTTGTGCTAATTTGGTCCTAGCCTCACACACTTGTTTTATTACCACTTATCACATATGAAATTGAAGTAGCAATCATAAAAATTCTTTAAAATCTTTAATCCCGTAATCCAAATCCATTTATGGTGAAAACAATTAGGGTTTTTTCAAGAAAGGACAATTTTGCCCCTTTTTGACCAATTTTTCTCAAATGATCATATTGTTTATTCATGCTACATTATTGTGCTATAATCAGAACTTTCTATGCAGATAATACTTTTAAGCTAAAAAAATATCACACTTAACCACTAATCCTGGTTTAAGTCTAAGAGAGCCATAATAATAGGGGTATCGGTGCTCAAGCATCAACTGGGCCTTGAACATAGTGATTTTACCCCGCTAAGGTTGGTATTTCATTTCGTTCTTTTTTGAAAACCGAACTTGGGCATTTGAAGTAAGAAAATACTTCTTTTTCTATTTCTTCAACTTCTCCGAGGTAGTACAGCTCGGGTAAGAATCCAAGGACTCATAGTTACCCTTTAACACATCTACTTTGACTATGGGCACAATACTTTGGCTAAAGTGAAAAAAGCTAAAAAAAAAAATAAAGTGACCCACTTGACTCATAAAAATATGGTCATAGAAAGTTGGTTAAAGACACTAGACCATCACTAATCGGATGAACAAAGTTGGACCACCACTTAAGAACCCCACCGGAAAAAATAAAAGTGAATAAAAGCACTCAAAAACAAATGAAAGCAAGGGAGAGTGAAATGAAGAAGTGTTGAACTCATTATGGAAGGAGGCGTACATAGGGTATTTAAGTAGGAAACTCAATGGTCTTATTGAAAGCAACATAATCAATGGCCAAAATACCCTTATGAACTGAAATACATATAGACAGAGCAAGACCAATCCCAAATGGACACATATCCCTCAAAACTTGTAATGAGGGCACGTTTGCATAATGAATAACTAACAAAATGATAGTCAGAGTAACGTTATTTCAGTACATCGAAGAAACATAGCGGACACCTTGAGGAAGACCAAATGTCACATAATTTTAGCATGATGAAAAGACATAACAAACACATCGAGAAGGCCAAACTTTACATATATGAGCAAAAAAAGAACATCACACCAGAACCTTGCTATCAGAACAAAAGCACTACCTTCAGCACGAGGACGCTAAGTCTGAAGTCCCACAACATCCGCAACCAAATACCTAACTAATCATTGGTCCTAAGGAAGGGGCATGTGATGGCCAAAGGGTAGAGGACCTTAGGATTCCTCCAAAATGAAAAGCTAACTGAGCTCCAAAAGCCACCCTGAATAGGGTACAGTAGAATATGGAGAAATTTTTTGGCATAGTTATCACATATCTACTTAGGCCATAGAATGAACCTCTGGCATGACCGACAGTCGAGGTCTTTCTCCTTAGCCAATATGACCTCATTGACCAGACATGCAACATATTCCTAACAAGCCTGAAGAGCCCCTTGAGGCTGTAACATGATTGTTATCTTTGTACTGAGGGCGTACAAAGCCCTCTACCACCGATATCAGAACAACTGGCTACTGGGGTTAGTTGGGACATTTTGTCAGCTGATCTAGAGTATAACCAGGGCACCCCTTAAGTCCTGGACCTATATATGTACGATGGACTGTACATATGAAAGAAAATTCATCACTTCTCTATTCCTTTGTGCCATCTATTTCATACTTCTTGCCTGACTTGAGTGTTGGAGGATCCCTCCCCAGAAATACTCCGGGGATCCCCCTCACCCCCTTTGCCCTTTCTTTATATTTTCAGCCTCCTATTTCCAAAGCAAGCTACTTGGTCAGCCTCCAATGTCCATCTTAGACACAGGCAATAGCACAGAACACCAACCATTTTCCTATAAATCAAATAGAGGACAATCTATTCAAACTATTTTAACACTGAAACCATAGGGTATATCTTCATATTCTTGTCAAACCTACAATTCTATGCTCACCAACACCCTATTCTACCTTACTGTTTATAAAACCATGGAAGGGAAAGAAATCTTATTTGAAAAATGATTTTGAGAATCTTAGATATCTAACAAAACCATGAATTACCCTTAACAACAAGATAATAAATACACCAACACCAACATTGCAACTTAAATTAGATGGTACGAGTGTGCCATAACAGCATAATCTAATACCAAACTTTTACATAATACAATTTCTAATTATCTCACCAAAATTCATCGGCTACAAGTTTAGAAAATAAATTCACACTCAACAGCGAACACCTAATTCACAATAATCAAGCAACTAACACATGATGGCCCAACATTCACTGAGCTAGAACACACAATCTTCATGTTCATATATAGAAATCTTTTAAACCTTTTGAGGATAAGTGATTAGAATTAAGGGTGAAAGTTTCAATTTTCAGATCAAGTTTGGGCCCAAACCTGAAAATTGTGAGACCATTCATAGCTTTTAAATGATGGCTCATACCAACCGAATCAAGTTTTCAACCTGAATTGACCCTAATAAAAAAATAGATTAAGGTTAGCTTGGATTAGTTTCAGCCCAACTGGGCATCTCTTGCCTTTTTTACTCTTTCAACTCATCCATACCAGGAAAATAAGAGAAGAAATTGAACTGAGATTTAAGAGAGAAAATAAATCTAGAAATCACAAATCTGGCTAAGGGAAATATGATACAATGACTAGGATAGGAAGGCAGGTGGCTAGGCAGGATGTTGAAGGAGCGACAAGCGACAGCATAAGGCAGATGAAAAGGTTGATGGCAGAGCGACGGGTGATAGGCACAAGGCTAACGACAAAGCAACAGGTGATGGGTGAGGAGGCCGATAATAGAATGAGCAAAAGAGGCAAATGATGTTGGAGGCTGGCATGATTGTGAGGGACGGCGAATGAGGGAGGCATGCAAAGCGGGAAGGTAGTGAGAGAATGAGGCGGTATGACGGTGATGCTACGACTAGGCGATGGGAAGGCAAACACACGTAGGGAACGTGGTGGCAAAGATAGGGTGAGAGTGGCATACTAGAGTGCTAGGGTTAGCAAGGTTATAAATGGTTAGGTATTTAGGTGGGCTTGGGCTAGGATTAGGAATGGGCTGGGAATAGAAAAATCTGATAATTTTGGGTTGATTCGAGTTTGACTAGAACCAACATGTTTTCACTTCCTTAAATTAAGTTAGGTTTGATTCGACTTAAATGCCACTTGTTTCAACCACTGCAAGAATGCTGAGTACATGCTACAGCCAATTCCTATGGAAAAAAGCATAGGAACAAGTTTCGCAGGAAAACCGTCAGACAAAAAGGCGTTGAGTGGTAAATATTGAACCTATCTGACGGTTTTCCTGTAATAAAATTGTGATAGATAAAACCGTAGCATAAGTGTTAGAATAAGATGGCGGGAAATTGTGGCACCAATGTGTCCGACGCTTTTCATGCGAATTAAATGGGTAGGGACCACAACCGTAGGAAAAGCGTCAGACACGTTATCCGATGCTTTTCCTGCAAATATCTTTTTCTATGCTTTTGCAATAAACAAGGATATGGGTGTCTTAAAAATGTAGGAGTTTTATTCCTTCGATTTTCCTACAGTTTATTTTCCCTACATTTTTGTGACGTAAATTACTACATATTTGCTACACCCGTCATGCATTTTCACTTTTCATTAATATCCTACAATTTTCCTACAGATTTTGCTAATAAATATCTTCCCCCTCCCTCTTCTCCAGTTCGTCTTGGTCAACTACTCCTTCAGCATCCAATTTGGCTTCTGTTTCACATTGTTCTTCAGCTCAATCGAGGTGTTTCAAAGTAATTTAGAGGTTAGTGATTTAGATAATAATTACTTGTTTTTTAGAAGATACAGTTCTATTATTTTAGGTAGCTAACTTATAAGACAGCATGTTGTTTCATAATATAAGTATTCATTCATTAAACCTTTGATTCTCCATTCATGATTAGGTTGATGACAAATATAATATTAGTCTGATTCAGATTTTGGGCAAGCAAAATGTATTGGATAAAGTTATATTTGTGATTAACATAATCATGGATTGTCCAAGTTAGACAGTTGAAAGTTGCAAAAGCAGTATTGCAGTTAATGTGCTCCTTTTGTAGTAGCAGTTTGTGAATTTTTGTAGACTATTTCCCAAATTGTTCCCGTTGTGTGTTTCTCAATAAGTTGATATTGTTGAGAAATGTTGTGAATGCGTATTGAAAAGAAATACTACCAAAATTTACATAAAATGCTACTAAAATGGAACAGTTAAAATGCTTTACTGCTTATGCAACTTTCAATGGAGTAGGGCCCTTACCTTAATGGAATAAGTGGTTTAGTCATGTAAAGTCGATATGCATACATGACATATATAAGTAATTCATTTGCATTATCACTAGATTTATATTATATGAAATATAGTATAATTATTACGTATTTATGTTGAGGGTTTTTACTATTTATTTTACAAGGGAACCAAATGGCTGGTATTGGACATGAGTGGATATACTAGAGGATAGATGCAAATGGGTGTATGAATATGAGATTTATGGCTAGTGTTAATGAGTTTTTACAATTTGCTTACAGTGGCACGGAGTTAGAAATGATTAAATGCCCTTGTCGTAAATGTAATAACAGATTTTATAGAATAGAAGCGAAAGTGAGAGAGCATTTGTATCCATATAGATTTACGCCGAACTATTACATATGGCGCTCTCACAATGAGCAACATGATAGCAGTTTGCATAATTTCAATATGGCCCGTAGCTATTTTCCATCACACTCATATGAAGCGATAAGTAGGGAATTAAGTAGTGTAAATCCGTATGAACAGATGGTACGTGAATCAATTGGTCCATTATTATCAAATGTAGGATCTGGAAATAGTAAAAGAATGTTGGTGGATGAAGAGTTTATCGATGCTGATGTCAAAAAAGATGATAACGTCAGTGATAATAATGATAATATGTTCGATATGTCTAAAATGAGAGAGGGGTTACCTAATCCGACTGCACAACAATTTTATAATTTGTTGGATGATGCAAATGCACCCTTATAGGATGGGTGCACTAAACATACATGATTGTTTTCAATGACCTAATCATTAAGTTGCAAAAGCTAGTTTAATATGACAGTTCGTTGTTTCGATCAAGTGTTAGAGCTTATGAAAGAAATATTGCTTGAAACTAATAGACTCCCAGACATACTATATGATGCAGAACAAGTCATAAAAGGACTTGGGTTGCCATTTATAAAAATTCATGCTTGTGAGAATAGCTATATGCTATTCTACCAAGAAGATGAGAAATTAACACATTGCCGTGAATGTGGGAGTAATAGATATAAAGAAAAAGTAACCTCTGGAAGAAGGAATTTGATTCCCAAGAAATTGTTACGGTATCTATCAATAACTAGCAGGTGAAAGCGTTTGTACATGTTATTGAAAACAACAATTCACATGACTTGGTATGCTTATAATAGATCTTACAATGATGGAAGTATGGGTCATCCATGTCAGTCTAAAGCATGGCGGCATGAAGACCGAACATTCCCATCATTCGCTAATGAAATTAGAAATGTTAGGCTCGGATTGTATACCAATGAATTTAACCCGAATAATGTTATTAGGGGAGCATACATCATATGACCAATCTTTATAGTTGTTTACAATCTTCCACCAGAACTGTGTATGAAAGTTTATTTTTATGGCAATCCTAATTCCTGGTCCTAGAGCAGCAGGACGCAATATTGATGTATTTTTATGACCATTGATTGATAAGCTTAAAACTTTATGGTCGGAATGGGTTGTTACATGGGACAATTCTCGACAACAGAATTTTTTAATGAAGGTGTGTTTATTATGGACAATTAATGATTTTCCTACACTAGGAAACCTTTTGGGTTAGAGTACACATGGTAAGCATGCATGCCTATATTGCATTGATGAAATTGACACATTTATGTTGAAGAAATGCAGAAAGTCCTGTTGGTTTGATTGTCACAGGGTTTTTCTTTGCTGCATAATCACACATTCTGTTCGAATGTAACATCATTCATCCAAGAAAAGAAGGTTAATGTTGTCGCCAGTCCATATAAGTCGGGTGAAAAAATTCATGATATGTTGGTTGGGTATTGTTTTCCTCCGTTTTGCTATTCATATGATAAGCACTGAGTTGCGAGGTTTGGAGAGTGGCATAATTGGTTAAAGTGGTGTATATTGTGGGAGTTATTGTATTGGAAGCATTTGCTAGTCCGCCATACTTTGGACGTCATGCATATTTAAAAAAATTGATTCGAGAATATTTTCAACATTGTTATGGATATACAGGGGGAAAACAAATGACAACTCGAATTCTCGAATTTCCCTTGAGGAGTTAAAAAATATGCATCATGAACTACGTTTATGAAATATTAGGGGGAACTATGTGAAACCAAAAGCATCTTATACATTGAGTTGGGAACATGTGAGAGAAGTTACTCTGTGGTTGAGAACAATAACGATGCCTGATGGGTATGCCTTAAACTTGGGTCATACAATTAGCTTAAGTGATAGTACATTCTATAACTTCAAGAGCCACGATTGTCATGTGTTCATGCAAAAGTTGCTTCCTATTGCATTATGTGGGTACATGCCAAGTACTATATGGGAGACGATTTTTGAATTTTGTTCATTGTTCAGAACATTATGCACAAGTAGGATTCGATTTGATGAAATATAACAATTGGAGTAGAATATAGTGGTTACCATATGTACGCTAGAGAAACTATTCCCTCATGTTTTTTTTTATTCGATGGAACATCTTGTCATCCACCTCCCTTATAAGGCAAAGCTGTGTGGTCCAATTTAATTTAGATGGATATATCCATTCGAAATGTAATTTTCAGTTTTACGTTTACATTTTTGCCAATAATTTTGCATATATTATATGTCAATAATTTCACATATTATATTCAATAATTGTTATATTTTTTTAACTTGGCAGACTTATGCGGTCGTTGAAGCGAAAGGCTTGAAATAAAGCTGCAATTGAAGGTTTAATTGTCAAAGCATACTTGGTCCAGGAAATGTCTACATTCTGTAGCCACTGCTTTAAACCAAATATTCCTATAGGGTTAAATAGGGTGCCACGAAATGATCACATCGATCTACTTGTGTCTCATGTTGAGGGTGAATTGTTATCTATCTTTAATACAAGATGTCGTAATATACCTAACCGCGGGCGACAACGATTACTGGATTCCACTAAGAGACATCAAATGCACATCTACAATTTGCAGAACTGCAATGAGATTATATTGATTGTTAGGTGTCATCTATGTAGACAAGTGTTAAGTTTTTTTCTTTCAATTGGATTGCTTTAATTCATTTATGGATAAATATAATTTTAGGCACTTTAACTCTTATATATCGACAAGATTTCCCCAATTGAATGAAAGTGAATTACAAAGTTATCGAGACGAACATTTCACCCAATGGTTCTCATCATACGTGAGTACTATGGCATGATAATTTTTATGTACCTAAATGTGTTGTGTTTGTATTTACTCAGCAGTTATGTTATTATATTAACTATCTATTTTCAGGTTGACCATTTCAAGGATAAATAAGATCCTCGAATTGTGCAATTAGCCCGTGGTCCTATTCGAGTTGGCACTTCATATAATGGATGTATTCTGAATGGCTTTTGTTTCCACCACAATCCTACAACAAAGACAAAGCAACACATAATTATGGTGTTTGCGTGAAGGGTGAGACATGGGGATCCAGTGGGTATGATTTTTATGGCCTTATTAAAGAGATTATATGCATTGAGTACCATGGAAGTGGGCATGAAGTCATGACGCTGTTCAAACATACTTCGTTTGATTGGACACGTGGTGCTCAAAGTTGTGCACATTCTGATGTTGTTGACATTAAATGAAAGTCTAGATTATCACCACCTAAGCCATTTATCTATGAGACACAAGCTCAACAAGTTTACAACTGTGAGTACCCTAACAAGAATCTTCATCAGTGGTGGACGGTTGTTAAGATGAAGCCATGAGCTTTCATCGATTATTCATTGAATGGTGTTAGTGATCAGTCTGAGGACAATGGGGAAATGTCTAATGAGCAAACACGTGTGTTAGAAACCACAAACGAGTCATTCCAAGAAGTAATTTTGAGTGAAGTACCCATGGTAACAACTAATGGCACCACCCTTAATAAGATTAACATACTTGTCAATTTCACGTGTTTTCCTGAAATCATTCAAGACATGGATCAGAATATTGAGGTGACACAAGATGATGAGGGTACATCAGATGATGAGGCATTGTTAGTTAGTTTAGAGTCATATGAAGTCGAGGATGTTTGATTAAGTGTAATTGTTCAAAACATCTGCATGTTTTATTTAAATGCGTAATAACTTTAAATGCATGTGCGTTTTAGACTGAAATGATTTTAATTTTATTAAATTTAATCATCACAATTATAATTATCTAGCTATGTTGAAATGAATATATCATTTTTTTTGTCTAAAAATATAATAATGATAATAATGTTAAAAAATTTGTGAGATTCAATCTGACCATATATAAACAGTCGGGAACCATAACTTTAAATTTCAGTACATAAATACTATCATTAATTCTTCAACTAGAAAAAGTGAACCAATTGACTTTCTAAACATAATAATTACTTCATACACATTAGAAATTGTATATGTATATATATTTATTATATATATATGATAAATATGATATATATAATATATATAAATTTATTACAGAATATAAATATTCCTATCTATATATATATATATATATATATTATACAAAAATGATAAGGTAGTGCGCTGTCCGCCAATTTTGAGTTAATATTAGAAAACATAGGAAAAGTATAGGAAAAGTAACCTAGGGAAGCACCCTGTCCGATGGTTTTAACACATATTTAAGAATCGTAGGAAATGTGTTGGACACGTCGCCTACGGCAGTGTGCTGTCCTATGGTTTTAACACATTTTTAGGAATCATAGGAAAGATTTTGGATACGTCACCTAGGGCAGTGCGCTATTCGACGCTTTTAGCACATTTTTAAAAAATGTAGGAAAGGTGTAGGATAATGTCAGAAATTTGTTAGACAAAAAGTGGGAAACCAATTTATGGCGGGGTTATTAAATTTTTTTGTTTCCTATGCTTTTGAGACATCTCTAAGTTTTTGTAATAAAACTGTAGGAACTGTTCCTACGGTTTTCCTATAATTTAAAAAACTGCAAAAAAATCGTAGGACCCAAAGGTAGCTGAATCGCCACTTCTTCCCTCTAACTTTGTGGGAGATTTCTATGTTCCTCACAACTCTTCTCCCTCTCTTCTCTGATGCTCTCCTCAACCCTCTCCCTAAATCCCCTCCAGAGCTCCCTAATCCAAGTAATTTTTATTTTTTAGGTAGTTTTGTTCTTATATAATTAATGTTTGCTATTATCATGGTAGTTCACATAACACATGTATTGCATGTCATATTTTTTAATGACAATTTTTATATTATATTCCATAGTAATTTTATGTATTTTGTTAGTAATCTGTATGTGGTTAGTTATAAATAATTTTTAGTGAAATCATGGTAAGTTATATATATAGAAATTCATGTAATATGTATGTGGTAAATCACAAAAAAACTGTTACTTCAAGAATGTTTGTGCAATATTGTTGTTAGTTCAATAATGTGAGTGTAAGTAGTTACAGTTAGTACAATAATGTTACTTCAATAATGTTGGTGTAATAAATGTTATTGCAATAATGGTAATTTATAAATTAATGATTTTACTGCAATAGTGAAATTTAATAAGTAAATGTTAGTGTAGTAATGGTCATAATTTATACTTTTTATGTCCCAGAACTTGCCATACCTTTAACTTTTTGTTCTATTTTGACTTAATTTTATTCATATTATTGTTTGTTAGAAAAACTTAAAAAATTATATTTAGAAACTACATATCTTGAATTATCATTCATATACAAAGATTTTTTACTCATATATTAAAATTTTGAAAATAAAAAATCATAGATTAATTGCCAAAAACAAATAGAGCAAAACTTTTGAGACGGAGGGGGTAAATAAATTACTATGATGTAATGGTAATTTATAAATAAATATTTATATAATAAATGGTTCTGCAATAATTAAAAAACTTATAAACATGTTACCCTTTACCCAGGCTCGGGCAAAGGCCTAGCTAAGGATTTACAGGATCTGCGACGCAATTGGGGTCCACGATGGTCAACCAAGTGTCATAAGCCCAAACTCAGACCCAGGTGCCACAGGCCCCAATGCCACATACCCAGGCTTAGACACAAGTGGCACAGACCCAGCCACAGACCCAGGTGCCATATACTCCGATTCCTAGACATAATGTGCCCCAGAAATTTGGCACATCAAGCTTCGTATTTCATTAGTTTCGAGACACATAGCCCGATGCCTATTACTCAGATATGAGCGGAATATCCGGGCCATCTCATTACCAACATACAGGTATCAAACAACCCCATGGGAGCTCGATGCCAGGTCATTCTTTGATCCAGATGAGATTGGCATAGCCCCTCATTTAGCTGAGATACACCAGACTCAGTAGCAACAGCGGCAACCGCCTCAACCACAACCATCGCCTTAGTAGCAGCCAGATGATGGCGGCCCAGTCGTTGCACATGATGCGCAGGGAGCTAATGACGCCCCACTCCCTGAAGGGCGAGGCCTGCGGGTAGTTGACTTAACTCCACCTCCACCTTCGCAGGACCGTCTGATGATCGTCCCTCGAGAATAAGTGTTACTAACTCTTACAAATTTAATTGTTGGTATAATTAGTTGCTGTTTTTAATTACATCACTATATATATATATATCTTACTATAATTTAAATTTGTTACAACTTCCTCACTAATGACTCCGTTCACAATTCATGGGAGGTTGTGGGGTGAAAGTTGTATAGCTTGGTCACATGCATCTCTAGCTATATGAGAGGAGCATGTCACCAATTTACAAGTAATTAGTTTCTGTACATTTTTAAATACTAGTTTGTATATGGACTAATTCATATTTTTCTCTCTTTTCATATTGCAGAACTACTATAGATGGGACCCCAGAGACTTTGACACCATCCGCCGGCTAGTGTTCGACTACTGCTCGCAGTCCATACGAAACCGTGTCTATCATTGGCCATTCAGAAGATCCCCAACTTCTTCGCCAACCCCGACTACAATTTACTGTAGCCACACGTTCCATCCTACTAGAGTCAGCAAGTATGGAACCAGTTGTGTGACTAGTGGCAGTAGGAGGGATGAAAGAAGTTATCGGTGGTTTGTTTCCATGCCAAGCACACAGCGAATAACTCGGGCCTTGTTCTGAAGCACACAATGGGCTCAATCCCAGGTGAGATGCACTGGGATCGTATGGTAGCAACTTCTCCCTTCCATACATTACAATTTTTTATATGATTTATTAATTACTTACATTTTTAATGATTTCTAAAAATGTGTAGACAAAAGCACAGGATGGAGTTAAGCCGTCATTCGATGAGTGGTGGTCTTATACTCATAGATGTAAGAAGACCGGTCAGCCCATCGATACAATTTCACAGCAGCTACAGGTAATAAATTTTAATTTACCACTGTTAACAATGTGTTAAAAATATATTAACTGTCTTACTAACTCTAATTTCTTTTTCTTGTAGGATGGATACATCCAGCAAATTCAAGAAAAACACCAGAATTCGAATAACCGCCCGCAGTTTGATGTAGATGTATAGAGTGAGGTACGAGGCCCACCAAAAAAGGGTCGACCACCAGGTGTTTCGTTCTGACTCGCTGATCCCCACACTTTTGAACCAAATCGGGTATTTTTCATTTCTTTTTAACTTAATTAATTAATTTTATCACTTTTATATTACTAATTGCTACTTACTAAATATTTTAGGCTCCACGTGCTAATTCGGTAGAGATTGCTCAGTTAGGGGCTTAGAATACCTAGCTAAGGAGTGATTTTACTTGTTTACAGTTAGAGGTTCGCACTGAGGTCCAGTGTGAGACCGAGGCTACAATGAGCGCCATGCTTAAAAGGTTGATCCAGCAGGGGATTATAATTGCATCAGCCCTCTCAGATGACCTACTGACCAAATCCTCCACTCAGCATCGTGATGACGATGGTAGCCAGCTAGATGGTGATGATCAGCCTGGCACTGCATCCGATTGATTTTATATTGAACCTTTAGTTATTCGTAATTAACTTTTTCTGTAAAATTTGATTACTTTTATGTATAGTGAATTATTGACTACTTTGATCAATTGAAGTAGGTAGCAAGTTTGAACCTTCCTCTCCTTTAGTTTGATCTCGACCAATCTCCTCATGAAGCCCACCTTCTTCTACTGCATCTGCTGCCTCGAGACCATCTAGGACGATAATGAAGAACTTGCAACAAATCTAGTCAATCTTCTCATTACTAGGGATTGCCGCCATTGGAGAAGATTTTCTAGTTTTTTTACATGCAGGCGGCTAATTAGAGACCTTGTAGGAGTTTGGGGTTGATCTTCTTGTCACCTGAGATCACTGCCACTACAGAAGATTTAATGGCTCATCAACATGTAGGTGGCCAATTGGAGGACTTGCAAGAGATCGAGTAGATCTTTTAGTCTGAGGAGGATAAGGGTGGGCAAGCAGAGAAATTGATTTGGGTCAAGGTGAAGAGGGAGAGTAGGTCAATTTGGAACAAGGTTAACTATTTGGATCATCGAAGCAATGTGAATCAAAAGCCAAACAAGGAGGTGAAGAGGCAAACCTTGGTTCAAAGTGAAGAAATAAAGGAAAGATTAGTGTTGGAAAAAAAAAGGAAAACAATGCTCCACCTTATGCTACATGCAAATTGAAAGGGTGCAAAGAATACAAGACAAGAGAGGGTCTTACTTCATCACGGTAACCCCTAAACTATTATGGATATAATGTACATATGTCTAATTAGACATACTGATTTTACAATTTTACCCCATATATTTATACCATATTCTCAAGAAGTAATTTGAGTTCGTAGGTGAATTTTGGGAGAAGATGAAAGGTCCAAAAGATTTATAGAGCTGGCGGTGGTTTGATGATGAGGTGGCGATGGTACTGCGTTGATTTGAACCGAGGACGAGACAACAACGACAATGACACATCATTGCCAGAGATTCAATGTGATGACAAGCCTGAAGTTTGACAACGCGATGTGAATGAGCCTGAAAACCGACTGTGAAGTGATGGCTAGCTTGAAATTGAAGGCGATTGAAGCCGACAGTGCGATCCAAAGACGGAATGACAACGACGCGATGGCGAGCCTAAAATTGGAGGCGATTGAAGCTGACGACGCGTTGGTGAGCCTAAAATCAAAAGCGATTGAAGCCGACAATGAGACAATGACAATGGTAAGGCAGTGATTCAAGGCTAGGCAATTGGGGGCGATTTGATAAGATCCAAGGCTAGGCAACTGGCAAGGATGAGCAACAAAGGATGCAGATCCAGAACTGACGGTTATGAAGACAACGATTGTGGAGGAAAGGCAACGACTGTGGAGGGAGGGTGGCGGAGAATAGAGGAGAGAAGATAGGGATAAGAGGGAGAAGTGGAAGATGAGAGATCGTGAATGATTTGTTTTCCAATAGAAAAATATATTTTTTATTATTGTGTAGACACTTTTGTATTGCATTTTAGACATTTTTATATATTTATTTAGACATTTTTTTATTCTTACATCTTTATTTTATCCATATATTGGTTTCAGACACTTTTACATTTTTGTTTAAACACTTTTACATATTTGTTCAAACATTTTTTCATTATTTTAAATAGTTTTTTTTAATATAACAAATTGTTCACAAATTGATTTAAACACTTTTACATACTTCTTTAGACATTTTTTAATACTCAATCAGACACTTATTATTATAACTTTAGATACTTTTTTTTGTTATTTAAACAGTATTTTCTGAAGATAATAAATTATTCACAAATTGATTCAGTCATTTTTTTGTTAAGACACTTCTACATATTTCTATAGATACTTTAATATATTTACTTAGACACTTCTACATGTTTACATTTTATCAAAGAGAAAAAATTATTTACATATTATTAAAGAGAACAAATAATCTGCATATTATTAAAGACACCTATATATACTTGTTCATACACTTTTCACAATTACTTTAGACACTTTCCTTATTTGTCTTTGACATTTACACAAATGTGAGTAATGACGGAATTTGACAGCGGCAGTAGTGGCTATGGCAACCTCTGCGGCGGCGGAATTGAGGGTATAATTTTTTAAGGAAGAAAGAGTTTTTATGAGAGATAATTTTGTCAACTTCTTTAATGAAAATGGATTATATGTAGAGAGTTAAGGGTGAGTTAGCTTGTCTAATTAGACATAGGTGCATAGTATAATAACTAGTCCCTAAACCACCATAACTTACAATAGTCAAAATATCAAAAAAGTAATAAAAAAATGTGAATGTTGGGCCAAAGGAAAAGGAACCAATTTATAATATAATTTTTTAAAGTAATGGATAATTTGCAATACATAACAAAAAAACCAAATTGAAAGAAATGAGAAAATGTGTAAAAAATGACAAGAATAATTAAAAAAATAAAATAGATTATTCTGGAATAACCATTTAATTAGAAAAAATGAAACCTTTGAAATGATAAAAAGAAATTAGTCTCGCAAAATAAAAAGAAAAGAACATGAATAGATTGCTAATAGTCATAGTTGGAATCAGCAAAATGATTGAGTAAAGAATATAAAATGAAAACAAACATAGAAATTGGATTAAAATTAGTTATGTAGGTAATAAAGAATTAGATGAAAAAGAAACAGGAATTAGGCAAAAAAAATGAGGAAAATGGTGAAAGTTTAGTGACATTTAATTGGAAATATTAGTTTGAAGTTTGAAGCTTATGTCATTAAGATTAACAATCCAGAAAAGCATTATCCTTATTAGAAAAAGTGATTAGGCATCAACAAAAGTGGTTAGGCATCAATAAGAGCGAATGACTTTCTATGTTCCTCCACACTTTTGGAGAAAGACATTTATCTTTCTTTGTTGTTCTTTATTTTACTGCAAAACACCAATTTTTCAACATAAAGTTATCAGAAAAGTTGTTGGAAAACATCAATTGGTACCAAGAAGGTCTTAGAAATTACCATGAAGGTTCTTGAAGGCACCAATTAGGATCATGAAAACCCTCAAAGGTACCAATTAGTACCTGCAAGGCCCTCAGATGTTCAAATTGAGACCTAGAAGGCCCTCAAAGGTACTAATTGGTACTTGGAAGGCCCTCACATGTACCAATTAGCACCTCTAAGGCCTCACAAGTATCAATTAGTACTTCAAAGGCCCTCAAGGTTACCAATTCATACCTAGAAAGCCCTCAAAGGTACCTCTATGTATTTATAGTTCATCCATGGCCAGAAACACATGCATTCTCTCCTAGAACAACAATTGGTAGCCAGGCGAAACAAGCTACATCAATGAATATTTCTGTGAGCCTAACTCCCTCATATCCCACTGCCTCTGAACGCTACCACGTTGTACCTTGGAAAAATCCATCCTCAACCTATTCCTTCCTCGTCGCGAGACTTCCAACTTATTTGTTAGGGCCAAATCCGTTTGGAAAAAAGTGAGCAAAATTGAGTCAGATCCACTCATAATTGTGGCAAAAACCCCCATCAAAAGCTATCTTCATTCCTGTAAAGCCTACAACAATTTGCTGCATCTAATTTGGTTTTTTGGTTTTCTTTATTTTCTTTGACTTTTTCGGATCAATTGGAACATATGTGCTTCATCTCAGTGAATTTGTATATGGATTGTAATGACTAATTCATTGTCCATGCATACTTGAAGTACCTATTTACCATCATTGGGTCAGGATTTGCAATATGGGTGGGCCAGTGCACATTAAGCAAAGAGCAATAAAGGAACGAGAGGCTCCAATGGCAAGACCACAGTACAATATGCTCCTAGACTTCGGATTGCTCAGAATCTCAATTGTGTTGCTTATGTCCATGATTAAGAGTTATAAGCTGTTAAACTAGGCAGTTAACTTACAAAGGTGGTGGCAACATAGGTAACTTGTGATGGAGGCGACAAAACAGTTGCTATGGGAAGCTGAAGGGCAAATTCATCTAAAAAAAGTGGGTCACTTATAACCCACATATTTGACTTGGGTTTAATATGGATAACATATTAATGTGGTTGTGTATATGCCAGATGAACTAGCCCTTGACTAACCTTTTTTTGGCCATATAGGATTTTCTCGCTTAACACATCTCCTTACATGCAAGTCACCTCGACTGTCTAACGTGGGTTTTTTTTTTTTTTTGCAATGATTGAGGTAGTTTTGAATGTTGGGTTCTGATACCCTATTAAATCATCTAACCTAAAACCAATTGATAATGAGTGAATAAATCTAATCATTATATAAAGACTTGACTAACCCTATTTTTTCCATGTAGGATTTTTCGTTTAACAATTAAGTGTTTTAATTAGTAGTGAGGTAGTCATAGGACTCAAATCAATGACCACAAATAGTGGAATTAGAGCATGGCCATTGTTCCTGACATTAAGGCCACCCACAAAACAAACATAAGAATAACGACATTGAAAGTTTTTTTTTTAGTCTTTGATAGGACGTAAGCCCAACCTTAGAGCCCTTATCCACATGGAATGGGCCCGAAATAAGAGATCCAGCAAGTTGAAAGAGGAAACCTATCCAAGATGGAAAGGGAATCCTAGAATTACGAGATTAATTCAAAGATTTCTATCCCAAGGCAATTCTCACAGATCTCACCCCGAATATATAAGCCAGATCGTTCACCAATCTCAAGGTATGAGGTTAGATTAGATGAAGCAGTAATAACATAAGAGCTATTCTATAAAGGTTAGATTAGATGGAGAAATGTATAAAAACCCCCGAGCACCCAAAGTAGGGCCTCAGTACATCTATCGACATTGAGTATATGTGGCATCAACCTTTCATAGAGGAGATAGTCAATAACCTAACTGCCGATGGCTTCTAAATGCCGAAGATTGACCCCTACAATGGCCTCACAGACCCAGTCAATCACCTATAGATGTATGTTACCTCCATGAGATTGGATCAGGCCTCTAGTGCAATCATGTTCAGCTCTACACTAACAGAAACAACCGCCTCATGGTTTACAACCAACAGGGTACACCGCATCCATTCATTCAAGGATTTGTGCCAAGCGTTCCTCCACCACTTCTTGGGAACAGGCCGACTCTAAAATAGTAGCCCATCTATTAAAAATATGGCAAGGCCAAAAAGAATCCTTGAAGGACTTTGTATGAAGATTTAACGTTGAAGCAATACAAGTGCAATACTTAACTTTAGAATTGCATTTGGTGGCCATTACTCAATGCTTGTTATAAGGCTCTAGGCTAGCTTGGGACTTGCACGAAAATCCTATGAGAACATAGAGGAGTTCTTTGACCGAGCTACAAGGTTTATGCATGCAGAAGAGCTCAATCGGCCTATGGCATAAAAGGAACAACCAAAAACCAAAGAATGCAAATCTGCCTCTAAAAAGAGGAATAGAGGCTTGGACCCTTATGAATGGAACCAATCATACAGCTTTAAAGGAAATAAGGTCAAATATCCTCTATGCCCTGAAAAGGAAAAATCAGGTGCCTAGAGAGCCTCAACTAATACAGTCTTCAAATAGAAAGGATATGAAGAAATACTGTAAATACCATATTAAAAATGGCATGACACTAAGGACTATTGGCAATTGAAAAGCCTCTTTGAAGAAATGATTAAGGTAGAAAAGTTGAAAGAATATTTGGTTAGGTCACAGTCCTCTTGTCGAAGGTAAGAGGAAAGACCCTTAAGAAGGGATGATGAGGAGAACTGTAATAGAAGACGATGGCAAGAGAGGCCACATTCGCCCCTAAGGGGCCATAGAAACCTAGGACCCCTAGCAAGGGTCATACACATGATCACTCAAGATGAGTCATCAACCATTTGAAAACAGAAGAAACGTGAAATAGCCCAGCTAGAGATGGCTGACGTTGGTGATGTTCTAACTAGGTCAGATGGGTTACGGGTCCTCACGTAGACCCCATAATAATCATGGCCAGGATTAATAATTTTGATGTAGAAAAAATGTACTTGGAACTGAAGCCAACTTCAATGTTTTCTTCTCTAGTTTACTAGAGAAAATCAAGGTCAAAAGGTCTTCCTTGCCCCCTGTCCTAGGGCCTACATTTGGAGTTGGTAGAGACGAGGTTCTAACGCATGGAAACATTAAGTTACCGCTTATGATGATGGGAACTGATAAGAATGAGAGGGTAATCTGTAACTTTCATACCTTAGAATTCTTGGTCTTAAATGTGCCATTGCCATATAACACCCTACTTAGAAGGCCAGCCCAGGCACAGTTTCACATTAAATCTGATGTTAAGTGGCTAATGATGGTTTTTGCAACTCTTATTGGAGATGACACTATTTTCATAAAATAGGCCTTAGTGTAACGAAGCTAACATTGCTAGTGTAAAGAGATCGAAGTATGAAAAGACAGCCCCAATAGAGTCAAAGAGAACAAAGAAACTACCTTATAGGAATGAACCTGGCCTACCCTAATCCAAAGATGCCGAGATGGTAAAGATAGTCCCTGAAAGGGCTGTAAAGATTGGCAAAGATCTTCCCCCTAAGGTAAAATAGTTGTTCATCGAATTTTTATGAGCTAATATAAATGTTTTTGCTTGGTCCCCTAGTGACATACTAGGGATAGTCTTGGAGGTTATCACTCACAAGTTTTAAATAAACCCCTTGGCTTGACCAATCCCACAAAAAAAGCAAAACACGACATTTAACAGGGAAGATTTCATCATGGAAGAGGTTGCAGTTATTAAAAGTAGGTGTCATCCATGAGGTGTGATACCCCAAATAGCTCATTGATATGGTACTAGTGAAGAAAAGAAATGGAGAGTGGTGTATATGTTTCAACTATACCAACTTGAGTGATGCTTGCCCCAAGGACCCTTACTCGCTACCATCCATAGACCAGCTAGTTGATTCCACTTTCTAAATTTAGAGTCTTGTCCTTCATGGATGCCTTCAATGGTACCATCAGATTCGCATGAACTTTGAAGATGAAGAGAATACAGCATGTACCACAAGATAAGATATACACTACTGCCAAGGAATACCCTTTAGGCTAAAAAAGGCCAGAACTACCTACCAAAGGCCAATGAAAAGGATTTTCATAGACCAATTAGGGCAAAACATGGAAGTCTATGTGGACAATGTGATAGTCAAGAATAGAGCAATAGATCATCACTTTGATG